>OZ026619.1:48553433-49018433 GCA_964020975.1 Hermodice carunculata
TCTAAACAACCTCAGATTTTGTACGGTGGGTACAGCATTCAGTGTTCAATGAGCGCCATGTTGGTATACAAGCATTTCTTGTTCTCGCTAGATGGCACTCCTTGCAATGCATCGTCAGTCGAGCATTTAAGTGGGGCATGAATGACTCGGAATACCAACAATCCTTGCTGGCTCAGGCGGCAAGACAGGAGGGATACAGGAAAGGGTTTTGTGTGTGGGTTCGAGTCCCGTGCAGGGCAGCGGAAGAGGGAGCCCAAAGGGGGGTGTGTGGGGACCCCCACCATTGAAAAGGACCGTTTTTGATCAGTCTTGTAACTAAAAAAATTCAGGGACTGACTCTGAACAACCTCCAGGCTTAAATGCCAGCAACTATTACAAGACATACTTTGAGGAAAATGAATCCTGGGCAGTAGCATCACCCCACCGTTCACATGGGGACGGCGCCACTCACAGGCCTCTGCTACTCAGAGATCTGTGAAGCTACATGAGCTATATAGCATTCAGCAGCCTCCATGTTTTGGCACAACTATTCAAATGCCTACAATTGGGGGGGGGGGGGGTCATTCCCTCAAGCATCCAATGTCTGCACAAATTCTTTGGAAATTCATTCTGATTCCAAGTCCACTGGATCTTCAGATTAAACAATAACCTGATTGAGGAAATACTGGAATCTTTCACACAGGCTCAGCCTCACAGGGTTACGCCTGGGTCATCCTCAATACCATCATTTTAACTACTTTTGACAGTGCCATCTTCGGTGCTGCAGGGAAAACTACTATTTTTAGTTCTGGTTGCACCGCCGTCTGAAGGTTTTTTTGGAATACTACGCCATACATGAGTCTCCATAAAAAAAACACAACTAAAACTAAATTTTTTTTCAGGGGGTGGTGGGGTGTTTTTCCCATATACCTTCATTTCAGTCATCAAAAACATTAGATGGCGGTGTAGGGGGTTTGCCCCTCATGAGAAACACAAGAAGAATGAATGACATTTCAGATGATCAACTTGAAGTACTATCCTCACTGCCAGCCCAGGTCTGTTCACAACTGAAACACCATATTTCAGGTGTTTATCTCTTTATTTCTGTAGCTTTCTGAGCTCTTTCTCCCTTATTTAACAACCAGTGTTTAATTATGTGTATTACAGTTTACTGCTCAAGAGCCACATATTGTCTTTTATTTCTAAATACTATTATCAATAGTGGTGATAGCTCATTTGGTTAGACCATGCGCTTCTAAAATGCCATGATGGCACGTTTGAAACCCATGGGGGAACTGACAACACTGGCAAATTGGTAGGCAGGTATTGTAGGGGCCTACAGTTGTAGCCATGTTTTCACATAGTCAAGGGAAAACTGTAGTTCAGTTCGCTTCTTTAGTCAATCATATCATGAAACTCTGTGTACAGATGAGCAGCAATTATTCCTCGGCATGCCGATATGAAGCAATTGAGTCATAATTTACCCACATCATAAGAAGTGCCCAACCTACTCTCCAGGACACCACAAATGTACACAAATATCCCAATATGTGAAGGGCTAATGAGTGCAGCAAGAACTGTGATTCACAATATAGGGACTGTACAGAGAGGCCATCCACAATGGAGCTGGTCCATTTTTTGGGACTATTCCTGAATTGCAACAATTTTGAATTTAATGGAGATCAGTATATATTTAAATCAGTGGCACAGCTAAAGGGCACAAAAGTAGCCCCTTTCTATGCCAGCCTTTTATGAGGGATTTGGACAAAAACAAGCTGCTGGACTTCCACCACAACCAGTTGGTGTGGTGCAGATTCATGGATGATGTTTTCTGTATGGGGACTCATGGAGAGGTACAACTGTCAGAATTTCTGACACACCTAAACTATAGTCACCCAAAAGTCAAATCCTTAATGGAACACTCCTTCGCAGAAATTCCCTTTTTAGACACTTTAACACAAACAGGGAGAGACAGGAAGGTTTTCCCTTCTCTATACACAAAACCAACAAATACACACAAACACACACACATACCTGCAGTATTGGCCAGCCCACCCCAAACATAGCAAGCAGGGGGTCCCATATAGCCAACTCTTGAGGGTCAAGTAAATATGTACCCAACAAGAAGATTTTGAAGCACATGCTGCTAAGATCCTACTATCAGAGATGGGAGTACCCAACCCCTACCCTACAGGAGGCACTTGACAAGGTTAGACTCTTTGATAGAAATGCACTGATGTCCCAAACAGACAAGTCTGCTGATAAGGACAGTGACAAATTGTTCAGGACTGATGAGCCCAAATCACCCAAGACTACCGCCATTGAAGGACATCATAGACAGAAGTGAGGGTACAATACTAGCCTGCAGACATGGATTGATCCTGGCAGATAGACAGGTTGTTGTAGGTTTTAGACAGGTAGAAAATTTCAAAGATATTCTTGTCTGTTGTCACATAAAAGTACCCTCTCAGACCAATCAGACAGGCACCTACTATGGCTGGCGTGGACAAATTACAACCCTGCAACAATACAGCCTGCAGATATTGCCTCAATATGGATCATAGGGGAATAGTCATAAGCACCCAGACATGTAGAAATTATTCTACCCCCAAACGAGAGTCATTCAAACACAGCAATCTTGTTTACCACCTGACATGTGGGGTATCCAATCAACAATATTTGGGCCAGACTGGCAGAACACTTAAGTGGATAGAATTTGTGGTGATTTCTGTCACCATCAGATGAAATGCAACCACTGAGCAGGCATTTTGTGCTCCCAGGTCATGATACTCCTGATCTGCAAATACAGGTATTGGAGCACATCTGGACACCAATATCATTTACCAAGACTGTGAGATTGGGACTTGAGAGAGAAAATTACTGGATGAGGGAATTGTGTACAACAGAACCTCAAAAGTGTCAACAGCATGGGCAGATAATCTGACTTGCTTGTCATGCTAAATTTTTGAATGCCTACGTTTATCTGCCTAGTAACAATGCCAAATGCTTACAAGTGCAATTTTTTTCCAGAAGGTAACAGCTGCGAAATCTACTAGGCTACCAAATGTTACCATTTTCACATGCTGTATAATTAATTACTTTATCCAGTACAACCAGACCTCAACAGACACAGTCAATGCACTTTTATCTAGCTGACTTATGGGAAACTGAGTTCTGAACTGTTCTCAGAACTGTCATTGATTGTACTCATATTAGTACATGCAACTACATGACACATGTCATGCACTGGTTACTTCGAGAACAATATGTAACTGTTTACACCCTTGTATATAAGCAGGGTTTCTGCCAGAGGGTAAAATGGGTAAAATTCCGTACCCTAAAATTTTCTGAGGGGAAGACTCTGTACCCTAAACTATTTGAAAGTAACATGCAAAATGGTGCAAGCTGAGCATTCTGCGGCTAAAAATTAAGACTTTCAAAGCCTTCTGGATCCCTTTAGCCTCCAGAAATGCTGTAGAATTGATTCTAGAGCATGTAAATTTAAAAGATTTTCAGGGGGAGGACCCTCAGACCCCCCACCCCCACGATAATGATATGGATTCAGCATGTAACATGTCTTTGCTTTGACGCGTTTCTGTACCCTAAATTTTTTTTTTGGAGGAAACCCTGATAAGCCAGGGTAAGCAGCCGTTACACTCATTCCCTGAAGACCCACAGAGCAGCGAAACACTTCAGAATTTAAAGCAAAGAGACTTGCAGTCTGGATCTTGCCAAGCTCAAACACTGTCCAACAGAGGCCACTGCCATGCATCATGCAAAATGAGCAGCAACTATCTTGTATATCAGAGTGTATATAATGTATAGATACATGTGTTACCCTTCTACAATAAGGTCTTTTTGTTTATACCAACCTATCTGCCCACCTGCCCAAACATAGCTACAATGTGTGCTGAAAACTCTAAAACTGAAGCCGTCTATTTGAAAAAATAGATATGACATACTACCTGTTTGATACTTGGCAAGCAGGGTTTTGTTTATCAAAATAATTTCTGTATTTTGAGAAGAATGTAATATAAAAATGTAAGTTGATGTGGTAATGATTTGCTGCGAAATGGTTTTTGACAATGGATTAACTATGATCACATCAAAAGGAGATGGACCAAAGCGCTCTTATCAGATTCTGTGAAAGATGAGGTATTGCCTGATTGTTCAATGACCTATCAGGGTTAGAAATACAATTTTTTGTTGCTTGCCCTGTGGACAAATTACATGTGTACCCAACTTGCCCTGAGAAACATGAGCGAACCCCTACCATTTATATCAGTAAACTCCAATAGAAAATATGTCAGAGCTATTTAGTATATATTTGTGTCAAAGCCCACACTTGGTCATGCACACAATTCTCTGTTAATCAGGCCAAGTTTTAGGTCCTGAGACATCAGTACCTTTTAGAAGTAACAAAATCATTTCCCTAGAGATTAAAATGAAATAAATTGAACAAGATTGGTTGTTCTCAGTATTTATAACAGGGCATGTGTGTCCTGAATCATTAAGCTTTACACTTGGTTCATTTGAACTCATCAAGCATTTCTGCATATATTGACCATCAATAGTTCCACAGTGTTATGGCCCACTTGCAGTATATGGGTTGTTTATCAACAGAGTGTCGGCAGGGAAACGTCTACAGCTTTAGATCCTGCAAATGAATGATTTTTCTTTATCGCACCTGCTAGATGTGCCTTTTGATGGCTTTGCGTGGCTTATTGTTCTTCTTTGTTAGTTAATTAGTGATGTCTGTTAAAGGCCTCAGAATGGTTTCCAAGCTTTTCTCCAAAACTGTTACGCTTAACACTTTTGAAATTTGTATGGCTTGTAGGCCTTACCTGCTGGATGTGCCTTTTGATGGTTTTGTGTGGCTATTTACTCCTCTTCGTCTATTACTTGTGATGTCTGTTAAGCTGGGTGTTTACTCTTCTTGGTTAATAAATTGTGATGTCTGTTATTGTTAAGCTGGGTCTCAGAATGGTTTACTGGCATTTTCTCCAAAACTGTTACACTTAGCAATCTGAAATTTTTATGGTTTGTTATCCATATCTGACAAAGGTGCCTTTTGAAGGTTTTTGTGGCTAATTATTCTCCTTGATTTGTTAATTAGTGATGTTTGTTTAAGATCTGAGAAGTGTTTCCAGGCCATTTCTCCTAACGTATTATACTTAACAATCTGAAATTTTTATGGCTTGATGTCAAATGTGACCCCTTAAGCCTGGCATAGCCCCATGGGATGCTGTCTTAAAGCTGAAACCATTGTACATGTATTGTAGTTGCCTGGGCAGGAGATATGGTTGCGTCAGTGTCAACTTGTTCATGTTGAAATAAGTCAGGCATTGGTTAATTGTTAAATGGCACCAGAATTCCCAGCATTACTTGACATTGTAATTTGTTGCTTTATTATACCTTCAAAACTAGTGCATGTGGAAACACCAAATTTCTGAGGGTAAATATAGGCATATCACTAGAATATCTAAACATGATTTTTACTGCCTAAAAGTAGCTATTTTAGCTATGTTTAGTGAAGGTTACATTGACTTACAATCCATACTTCTACTCAACCAAAATTTCTGTCTACATTGGTTTTATGTACTCTGCTGAAGATATATAATACTGCTAATTGTGGCCCTTCTGAGTCATAACACACTGCGATGCCATGTCAGGGTGTTTGAAGACACTAAAATTATGGTTCATGTATATGGTGCAATAGGTACCAAACATGTCAAAGTGAATACATGTAGCTAAGATGGGAAATGTACATGTATTATTGTGACCCCATAGAAAAAGTATTGTGAAGACTGTATACCTATTAAACTGTCGTGACTTGTAAGTTAACCCTGTGGGGTCACGCAGTTCTGCAAATCTGACCCATTTTATAGTTTCAATATTGTTGAAGTTATCCAGAAAGCATGCACTTGCTGAGTGTAGAAAAGTTTTTCATGCTGGCATCTGCAAGATCTTTATACCAATAGTTTGCAGTATCTTGTAAGAACAGGGGGTAAATGTCTTAATTTATTGGGTTTTAGACCATCCTCTGTGTTTATCATAATTGTTCAGATTTGTCAACCCACAAGGTTGCATCTTCAGAAGTTGTGCATTTGAAGGTTGGCAAAAGATGAATGATAGGATGATCAGTATTAAAATGGTTAACTTTTCTTCCAGGTTGTCCGATTGATTGTGAGTAAGTTTTTGACAGAGGCTGACTTGATCAGTCTGCTTGGCTTCAAACTCAGTCCAAGCATTATAGGCCTGTCAGACATGGCCTGTATGGACACTGATTGCATGGCAGCCCTTTTTGGCTGCCGTTTGAAGCATAGAAGATCATAAAATATGTACATGTATAGCACGTAGTACAGTACCTGAAGAATGGCCTGGATTCTCCAACCAAATTTAACCCTTTAGGTTACTAGCGCCAGTACTGCAGATTTTTTTTTTTTTAAACCTGCGCTTTGGTTTGTAGAAATATGGGCCCCACAGCACTAGGGTTAATATTAGTTGTGGTTTTCAGGTTGCATACATCCATGGTAAAACACAAGACTTCACTTTGTTCTGGACAGCTCAAAGTTGTACATGTACTCGAGTAATATCCTGGTTGATGTGGGCACTGTTGTGTAATAAGTGCACAGAGTCTTGGCAGTTTTCTCTAATAAAGCTTCACCAATTTACTTTCAACCAATCAAAATTTTAAGCGACATAAACTTGACCATGCCCAAGAAATCTGTATCTTGGGACTGTGATCTCATGACTCGGGTGTTTGGAAAGGATGTTGAAACTGATATGATCTAACCAAAATGTACCCAAAATCTAAAAGGTGAAACTTAAGGTGTCAGTAGGTTACTTAGAAATCAGTAAAAAATACTTAATGATCAATTACTGAAAAACTTTTCAATGTGATGAGCTGAAATTTCAAATTTGAGGATTTAAGGGAAATATTATCCATACTGTATAGGAACAGATACATGTAGATTAAAGCTGTGTGTAAAATAAAAGTGCTATATATCATTACCAGTTACTACAACAAAAAAAAAAGAAAAGAGTTGTATGAGATATTGAACCCAAGTTAACATAAAACATGTCAAATCTGTTTGGTTTTACTTTCTACCAAGATTAAAAACCAATAGAGTAGTCCCCATCTTACATGATAAGGCCACCCCAAGTGCAGCAAAAGTTCATGCCTCTGAAAAGTCTAGTGAAGAGGGACCTATTAAGTAAATATGTCCCATCACTAGAAGAATGTACATGTAAATTTAGCATGTATCAAATTGTATACAATTACCTGTAATTGTATGACCAAACAAAATCAGTCATGTGTAGGACTATCACCTCAAACTACTTCCCAGTCACTGTAAAGAGGTTATGGTCATGCCTGTGTTTCCATAGGACCGGAATGAAGTTTAAGATTGAAAACAACTTGAGTTTCTCAGCACAGTATTAAGTGTACATTGGGTACAGAGCAGCCTCCTCAACCTGGCAGCCAGCAGCTTTTTTGGTGATCTAAGCATTGATTCAGCAAATTCCAAGCGGGCCATAAAGTTTTGGCTGAGCACTGCACAGTACTTGAAGGCCCCACCCTGTCATTCAGGTCCCCAGCTGATTGCTCAGGCTGTTTTCAAAGGCCACATGTTGCCTTTGGGAATGTATTGCGGAGTTGCAGGGTTTCTGCCAGAGGGTAAAATGGGCAAAATTCCATACCCTAAAATTTTCTGAGGAGAAGACTCCGTACCTTAAACTATTTGAAAGTAACATGCAAAATGATGCAAGCTGAGCATTCTGCGGCTAAAAATTAAGACTCTCAAAGCCTTCTGGATCCCTTTAGCCTCCAGAAATGCTGTAGAATTGATTCTAGAGCATGTAAACTTAAAGGAGTTTCTGGAGGAGGACCCTCAGACCCCCCATCCCCACAATAATGTTATGGATTCAGCATGTAACATGCCTTTGCTTTGGCATGTTTCCATACCCTAAATTTTTTTTCTGGAGGAAACCCTAAGCTGCTATTGTATTGGTACCCAGGGTAGGGGACGCTGTGCTTAAAAAGCTGTACATATTCTATAAAAAGGCTCTTAATTGGGCTACTGCCCTGTTTTCTTTTAAGTAAATAATAGTAATCCCTGTTTGTGTCTGTGCAGCTTGTGATTAAACCTGCCAGGATTGCAAGAAAGTAACATCAGATAGCAAAGCTATTATTGTACCAGGTGACAGTGACAAGCCACATGCTGAGAGTGGTGTAATCATTGAATGGCAATTAAACCAGGTAAGATTGTTAGGAAAAAAGGAAAAATTTCAAGAAATTCAATGTACATGTAAATAAACCTATTATTGATTGATGTCACCGCTATAGGTCTCTGTTGTTTTACAGTTGCAATGTTACATGGCCCAAGGACTTGTAATTTTAGACTAGGTCATCATCATGAATGTTAAATGTGGTGTACACATTTTGCCTCTGATCACTTGAATTGATGCCTGCAGTGAAATAGCTGTGTGACATTGATTTCAGCATCAAAATATAATGACTTCTCTGGTAACCAAATTTGTTGTAAAAGAAAGTCAAACACAAACTATATCTGGTATGTAATTTATTGTCAAATGATTGCCTACTTATTTTAGTTTCATTTTTGAAAGAGGCTTGTGACCATCACATGGTTGCTTTTCAAAAAAGCACTGTACATGCACCAAAATATGGCCTGGTATAGTGTTAACCATTTACTTTGTACAGCAGAAGAAGACATCTCAGGTTTTAACACTTTTAAGTCAAGTCTTCATATACATACATGTGTAGACTCACAGAGTTACACATGCACTTCAACACCAAGATCTGGGCATTGTATGAAGCCTTGATGAATAGTTGGCACGGCAACCAGGGAAAATAGAAGATTTGTCAATGTGGATAGAAATGTGTGAACCATTTGAAATTAATATTTCTGAAATTCATACCTTGTTGTATACAATGGAAATTATGGTGTAAAAGTGCAAGTATCGCCATGTTTATGAAAAAGTGGTTGCCCAGGGCAACAGTGCATCATGTCATTTCAAATTTAAATTAAATTCTCATGTAGTAAAGTACAATCTTTTAATGTATTCTGCACCAAATTGTCATTTTTATACAGTACTTTTTATTTTTTCATAAATTTTCACCATAGGGGTTAATTTATATTACCCTGGATTTTACTAATTATGCTCAAAATTGCCAGGTATCAGGTGTAACATGCTTCTGCAGGAAGAGAAAACTCAACAGAAAAGTTTTTTCAAAAGCAAGTTACTGTGCTGAGTTTAGTGTCACAGGGTTATAGAGTAATCCCTCATCTGCTCATGGATGTCCTCCTTTAAGCAGGAAAATTTGACACATTTTGGCTTGTAAAAGGAAACTATGGTTGATAACCTTTGATTAGGTACCAGGGAGATATATTTTCCTGGCCATCAATGCATACAGCATGGTAAGAGTTACCAATGGCACTGCAGGATTCTTTTTTTCTTTAGCAAAGTTGCACAGTGGCATAAATATTTATTATCAATGTGAAACTTATTCACAACATAATCAGGGGATGAAATACGGCATAGCTTTCTTTCTTGTGCAATATTTGATGTCTTGCTTTGTGGTTCTTCTGTGAAATTTTCATCCCATCAGCAAGTGACTCTGTTGCCAATGGTGAGAAGATGAGAGGCACCCGCACAGCAGAGTCTTTTCATTTTACTTTAGTCTTAGGCCTCTTTGAAAGTCATTAGTATAAAATCATAATGTTTTAAAAACACTCCTCAATGACATGACAACGTTATTATTGTATGTACAGTGAATTTATCAATTTGTGTTGAACCTCATGCAACATACATGTGTTTGTATGTATGTATGTATAAAACTTCACAAGTAGAATTGGCACACTACATTGGTCCCCCTCTTATGAGGCCCCTCTCACCAGAGGCCACCCCTCTTGAAAGGCCAGCATTCTTGTGCAGAAAGTGTGGTATTTCCATTATATTCTCCCCCTCAAGAGAGGCCAACCCTCTTATAAGGCCACTTTTTGTCTGCAGTTGGGGGTGGCCTTATAAGAGGGCGACTACTGTATTATTCCATTTGGAGCTGTGACAACATTAGATTTCTTGTTTCACAATTAAAAATTCAACCAACTTTGCACAAAATGGAATACATCTATATTTCTTTCTTTTTTTTCAGTTTTATAATGTGGTAAGCTGACACTGAGGTATTCATATGTATTTGTCTTGGCTTGCACATCAGTCTGCACTTTCTCCGAAACAGTGCAATATTGTGTTACTATTTGCAGATATTTTTTCAGAATGAATTTCTCGTTATAGTGTTGATATGTTCAGCTCATTCATAAATAACAATGCAATGTCAGAAGTTTATTGCTTTGAACTTTTCATCATATTTGAGTATATATACAATATTTTGATAGTTTTCAGTTTTACTTCATGCAAGTCAAAATAGCAATTACCATGAAGCACCTGTCATGCCTATGTAAATATATGTATGCCATGCTACATTTCTCATGATTTATGTGATTCAAGTCCACTGGGACCAACTTAGACCAGTTACATCTTTTATTAACAAGCACATGACCAGTCTACATCTAATGTAAAAAAAAAAAAAAAAAAAAACTGTTTTTAAGGGTATCCATGAGTGTGTGACACTTTATGATATCCCACATCTGGTTGTATTGTCATAAGGGCTTTAATTGAAATTTATTTCATTGTTTCTGATGGTCATAGAGTTTATACAATGATATCATATGAAACAGTCATATGACAGAGCGAGACATGTGGCAGAAGACAGTTTTTAGGGCCAATGATTTTCCGTTTCAAAAAAAGAGGAATTCCACTTCATCAGCAAAAACTTTTCAAATTCCATTTACCTGCTATATATTTACATATAATTCATATAAGAAAAAATATCAAATTCTGTTTCAAGGATGAAAATGCACAATTCCGCTTCGGTTTCGGAAAATCATTGGCCCTAAGTTTTTAATTATCCCCCGCCCACAAAGAGGGCGAGGGGATATGGTAATGGGCACCGTCCGTGTGTCCGTTTGTCCTTCCGTCCGTCCGTCCGAAACAAATTTTGTCCGGCCCATATCTTCTACATCATTAATGCTACCTCTTCGGATTTTTTATGGTGGGTAGACCTTAGGTAGTAGGTGTGCATAGGCATTGTTTTGTGTGGCTAATTACTTGCATTAATTAACTAATTAACAAAGTTCGTTAAGCAAGACAAATTTTGTCCGGGCCATATCTTCTAAACTATTAATGTTAGCCCTTTGAATTTTTTATGGTTGCTATACCTTAGGTAGTAGGTGTGCATAGGCATTGTTTTGTGTGGATAATTACTTTCATTAATTGATTAATTAACAAAGTTCGTTAAGCAAGCTCAAGATTTGTCCGGGCCATATTTTCTAAACTATTAATACCAACCCTTTGAAATTTTTATGTATTTATTTCCATATTGCCACCAACAGAAACCTTTCGCATTTTACCAACTATAATATACCAGTGTACATCATGTGTATTTACCACCATGATGACTGTGGGCGGGGGATATGGCTAGCGTCAGCGGCTACTTGTTCAACTTGTATGTGTCTGCTGATGTATATGTACATGTATGTATTGTTCTTGTTGGCAACACTTAAAACTCTGTGTGCTGCAACAAACAGTTGGTGGTTTGTGAACATTATCAGGGATGATATGTCTGAACAGTCAGTTTGTAGTGAGATACATGAATATATACTGTTCAAGAAAAGTTAAGCCCCACCCCTCAGGAGGGAGGGGGGCTTAACTATTTTTGTACAGTTTATTTGTATAGAACAGTAGTAGTGCTGACTGTCCCTATATACATGTACATTTACACATAGGATATCTGAATGTGTGCCAAATGTAACCAATCAACTTGGCACATTTGGTTCATGCAGATTAAAAAGTTGATATAAGGGAAATTCATATGATATAAGTGTTAGTGAGGTATGTCATTTCCTGGTGTAAATATCAGACAGTTTTGCTGTATATTTATTAGATACTGTTGGTGGCATTATGAAAGTAGATGTAAACCATAAGTTAACTTATTCCATACTATGGTCACATGCCTTGGTCAGTGGTTCTGGCATTGCCTGGCAAGTCATGCTCAGGGACCGGTATGGAATGAGTTAAACTGATGACAATACAAGAGTGTGTCCTTGGAAATACTGCTCCAATGAAGGACCACCTGCCTTTTGAGACCATACTTGTCTAGGTCCCAGTGTTGCCTCCCGTGTCATTTGCCCTCAGTTGGAATACTACCTGCTTTGATTGACCACTTTGACCCTGTTTTATGGTGCAGTGGTCCCTGTCTTGAGAGACTGCCCCCAGGGCAGGTCAAAATGTGGTCTCTCAAAACAGGTGGTATTTCATTAGAGGTATAATAACATGGAAAAGATAGCACAGTGTTCTGAGAGAGTGGTCTTAAAAAGATATGTGGTCTCTCATTGGACGGGTCTCTCAAGACAGGGACCATTGTATAAATGGTCTCAAAAAGGAGCAGGCTTCGACAGTTCCTATGATCCTGTTGTCCCAGACAAGTAGGTATCTAGGTCAGACAAGTGACTTTTGAACATCACTTGTCCAGTGGACAACCAAATTTTTGATCCGAAATAATAATTTATTAAAGCCCAATTGCCCAGAATACTGACAGAGCCAGTGGGAAATTCAAACAAGTTAACTGGTGTAGCATTGGGCTGGGCTGAAGGTGTCAACAAATATTGGCAAGCTGTGGTTCTTTTGAAATGAATATAGATGTAGCTTGTAAAACTATTTCCAGAAATATTTGCATGGAATGGACAGTTATTCAGTAATGATTGAGACAAGCCTGTCCCCCTCCCCCCCCCCCCCCCCCCCCCCGGGGCAATTTTTTTGTAATGCATGAGTTACAAGTGAAGTTTGAGAGGGACAAGTGAAAATTCAGATTCACTTGTCTCATGGACAAGTAATTCTGGAAAAAATTGTAGAAGCCTCAGGATGCACAGCTAATTTAGCCAGATGGGAAAGTCTTGGACTGTTCTACTGAGAATGTCAGACAGGGAAATTTAAAAGGTGTCTGCAGAACTCAAACATACCAAAAACTGGAATGGTTTGGACCCACACATTTAAAACTATACAACGATGCAGGATCTGACCCACGGCTGTGGGACTTGACTGGACTGTTGATATTGATATCTCATAAACATATATAAATGGAAACCCATTATACATACATAAACAGTGAAGGTTTTTGCTAGGAAAATGTACATGCAGATCAGACCTATCATGAATGCATGCCTCAGGTCAACAGCCTTCCATGGCATACATTGTTGGGTGCAATTTGCCCAACCCACACCAAAGAAGGTTGTTGACTTAGTCTTATTCTGACCAGGAAATGATTATGAGAGAAATTTTCTTTCCAGAAATATGGTTCATATACGTTGATGCAAACTTTCAAGGTGAATAATTTTGTATGATATCAGGTATTTCCCTGATCAAAAACCGTGATAGAGTGATTAATTATGCCTGTCTTGTAAATGTTTGCTGCGAACAAAAGAAGCTCTGTGGCCCAGTACAGATCCAGACCTGTCTGCATTGTACATATATATGAGATACATGCCTGACATTAGAATATTTTATTGCATTAAAGCAGCCACAGCTATGTTGATATCTGAAATTCTGTTTAAAAATTTATTGAAGACAGCAATCATGAATGGTAAATAAATTTTGTCTCTCTTTATGTTTAACCCTTTTCTGGTAAAACTCATTCAATTGCATTCATTACTGTTCCTCAAGACTGTAGGCAGTTAGTGACCTTGGGCTTGCGATGCCATAGATCTTACGACATCTCATTCTCATTTCAAGAATTTTCTGACTACAAGAAGTTTAAGCAGAAATACTGGAATTCGATCCACTTGAACATCAGAGCAACTTAAGTTCCTGTTGAGTTAACATTACAAGGGCATTAGGTACACAAAGGATATTGTCAGGAGGTTTGAGTGGGAAAAAGTTTAAAACAACATTATGAGGCCTGGTATAACACTGTGTGTAATCATAATGGCACTTGGCTGTAACATGAGCAAGTACAAATAATTCAATATTGACAATTCAAAGAGTGATAATCTATAATATGATAAACAGCCACACAGCATTTATATTTAAATAAAGTGGGATGAATATGAGAGGCAATGGGTTACACTGAAGGAGGCATGATGTATTGTTTACGAGAAATAATCCATTATTTTTTGGACATTGAAAAAGGATCATAGGTGAAAAGTATTGAACGCTAGTATTCCTAGCCAGATGGTGGAATGGGGGGGGGGGGGGACTCTGGTATGGCAAACATGACATACAATTAAAAAATACAATCAACAGTCACATGGAATAAAAAGTCTGACCACAGTGTCAAGTTAATTAAAATACCCATGTGCTGTCCCTCCTCAATTTCCATGTCTAATTTGTTTGCTCTTTAAAACTGTGGGGCCACATGCTTCAGTCAGGATAAATTCTGCTTGTTTTCTTTGTCAACTTTCAAAACTGAAGGCAGGAATTAGTGTATGGAGTTGAAACAATTCAGTGTTGTCACAGATAAAATTAAAGACACAAAAATCTGATAAACAGTTCAAATTAACTTCTTTTGCAGATTTCTTGTGTGCCAACAGAGAGATAGACATAGCAATGTAGCATTTAGTTAACTAGTCCACAGTATACTTTCACTTAAATTAACATGACCAAAAAGGTGGCTCTTTGCAGATAAATATGATATATCACCCCCCCCCCCCCAATCTATGTGTCATTACAGTGAAATAGTGTGATAAAGAAGCAGTGAGCCAGGGAGGACAGAAGTACAAATATATGGCCAGAAGTAATGGTTAACCCTTTCCTCCTCAAATTGACTCTTGAGTCAACAACTTTCCGTGGCATGAGTTGGGTAAGTGCCCAACTCATGCCAAGGAAAGTTGTTGACCTGGGGCATGTGATCTTCATAGGGCTCTTCTACAATTCTCAGTCAAAATTTATTTTTCATTACTGTTGAAATTAGTTGAAAACACAAGCAGACGACATTTGACCACCAGCCGGTTTTGGGCAGTTTAAGGGAGAAAGGGTTAAAGAAAAAGAAGTCTGTGCAAGGTTGGTTGAAGTGAAAGTATAACATTTGCTACTTTTCACACATTTTAACAACTGGTGATACAGTGCAGAGCAGGGCCCTACATTGGATGACCCACATCTGGCATCTGGGATACATTTCCTGTACATATAAAAACAATGAGATGTGCAATTTTCTATGTTCACAATTAGGTGTATATGTGATATAGGCTGGGAAGGGCCAGAGAGTTGACATACATGAAGCTCAGTGTAAACTTGTTATAAAATACAGTGGTACCTGCCCTTTAAGACCACCCCTAATGTGAAACGAAAGTGGTCACATACAGCAGGTGGTACTTCAGTGCATGTAATTAGTAAAGAAATAAATGGGCAAGGACCTGAATGGGTAGTCTAAAAAGTTAACAAGGTCTTTAATAAGAGATGGCCTTTAAAGCAGGTACCACTGTATAATATACTGGTATGTGGCTCCAGCACACTGACTGAGAATCTAGGGCAGAACAAGCCAAAATGAGGAAGGCACAACAGACCAATTTTATATGTATTTGTTTTCATGAAATGGTGTTATATGCAGGAAGTCTATTCAGAACATCTGAAAGAACTACTTGAAACTATGTTTGTCAAACAATTGACTTGATGGTGCTGACAATAACATTCAATGACATAGCTGAATGCTACACAAAAAACTCAAATTAGTTTTTTTTTTTCAAACCAGACACAGTTTATGTGTACACATTGTAGTTATTCTGGTGGTTGGGCTTTACTGATACAGTGAAACCTCCCTACCAAATACCCTTGGGACCGGAAAAAAAGTGTTCACATATAGTGAGGTGTTCAGCATAGGGAGGTTTGATAGCATTGAAAGTATATATTTGGGACCGAGAAATGGTGTTCAGTATAGAGAGGTGTTCGTATTCGGAGGTGTCCGGTTAGGGAGGTTTTACTGTGTTGAGTTTCAGTTCTATTTCCTTGAACTGTGAAACTGTCAACTTAAACACCCTGAGATCTGAAAAGGTTTCAGTTTTCAGGTGTTAACTAATGCTTATATCAGGTCAAGCACAAGAGACATGCAGTAATGTGAAGCAAAAGAAAAATCCAGGTGATCACTATTAACCAGATTTAATTTTTCTGTAATATCTTACTGTATCTTTTTTACTTCTGGTACCTGTGCTTTTAACTCATTCCATACTATGGTCACAGGCCTTGGTCAGTGGTTCTGGCACTGCCTGGCAAGTCATGCTGCAGCTGCCAGAAGGGCAGCTGCAGCATGACTTGCCAGGCAGTGCCAGAACCACTGATTTAAGACTATAGGCATGTTGGTACTTGAACAAAAGCTCTTTTCATGAAGAATTTTAATATGCAATTTTCATCTTAAATCTAGGTAAATATACGGAAAAATTAGGGACTGGTATGGAATGAGTAAATAAAACCATAACATGTGAAACTTGCAAACTTGTCACTTACATGTATAAAAATTATGGCCATTTACTTGCTACTTGCTGCTAGGAACAGAGACTGTGAATATACTTATTTTCAAGTGTATAAATTGTCACAATTTCTGCATTTCTGGCATTTAACTGAAAGAAAAATAGTTCCTATTAAACCTGTGTTAAAATTGCATTTTATTGTGTTTTTTATAGTCATGGTTTTGTGCTTTAAATATAAATTAAAATACAGCAAAAGTAGAAACACTTAGTGTATTAATCGTTGATACATGTCCCTGGATACTCTGTAATGAAGCTCTAAATAGAACTCTGATTTTCTGATATGTCTAACAGTAAAACTCTCAGTTCATTTACATTATATGCACATTGCATCACAGTAATTAAATTTCATTACCAAATAAATTTGTCTTGGTGTCCAGGGTGTGGCTTATGTTGTCGGTCTTAAATGTAAATGACAAGGTCACCCCATCAAGCCCATTATTTGAGGAACATGTAGCGAGTGCACATTAAGAGTTTGGACACTGTGGGATGGACCATTATGAATACAAGTAGCTTGCAATTTTTGCTTGTTTAGCAGTGTCATACATCTGTTAAGTCTTCCTGCGTATCATTCAGTGTAGCTGCCTGATTGGAATTCTCATCAGTCAATCTGAATGATCCAAAGCTGAGGAAATATTACATTACCTGTCATTTATGTCAGCCATTAGGTACAGATAGTGTAATAAAGCACTGTCCAGCTTCTCATTATGGAGAGAAACTGATACATGGGAAAATTCTTCAATTGCTTCAAGTTGGATATACAGGGAGTGTGTTGTTCACCAGAGTTGAGAAGGAAATGGCTAATTGTAGCAGTGGAGCTTTGATTCTGCTGATGTGTCTGCAACACATGGGGGCACCGCTACAAAGCAAGAATATATCCCACTGGAGTCAGGACACCTCTGTTAATGGTAGTAGGCCATATCAAAAAAATACCACAGCTGATGCCAGTGGTTATAATTGCAGGGTAAGCTTTGAAAATACTTTTATGCAGAATATTCTCTCTCTCTCTCTCTCTCTCTCTCTCTCTCTCTCTCTCTCTCTCTCTCTCTCTCTCTCTCTCTCTCTCTCTCTCTCTCTCTCTCTCTCTCTCTCTCTCTCTCTCTCTCTCTCTCTCTCTCTCAGACCAAAGAAAGTTGTTGACCTGTACAGCATCTCCACTCTCTTATGGTAACTGTAGGCCTGCTGCCACTTGAATGAAAGAAAAGCTGTTGATCCGTACAATATCTGTGCCTTCTTATGGTAACTGTAGGCATGCTGACACTTAAATGTTAACCCTGAAAGATGCATGACCAGGAGATTCTTGTAATTAGAGGAGCATAAAATCAAAGAAAATAGTCAATTTTGGCTGAAAATCCCTGTCATTTTAAGAACTACATGTATTTGAGTCTCCAAAACGGGAGACTCCCAGTGAAAATGGGAGAGTTGACAGCTATGCAATTCAGAGCCACTTGACTTTTTGTCAAAATTGTCAAAATTGTCAATGACCCAGGTACAGGTAAAACAGATCATGACACAAGTTTAGAATATGAAAATCTGATGCAAGAAAAAGCAAGATTGCACATTTACATGTAGGTCACTGAAATGAATATCTGATACATTTTGAATTCAGTTTTTAGCTAAAGGCCAGGGGACCTGTTGGTCAGCGGAGAGTTTCTTTAGGGTTGGGACCCTAAATATCGAAGTACCACGATACTAACCCTGTACCAGACCATATCGTGATGTGCTCCTGGTGTATTTAATTTTCACGATACAATAAAAAACTTCAATTTTACCATAACTTATGAATTGTATATGAAAAAATTTAAGAAAATCATCCCTGTATGGAAATGAACAGCCAATAAAATACATTTCACAGCCTGCATCATCAATTATTCATTGCTGGTGTATGTACAAACGGGAGAATGATTCATCAAAACAATAGCACAGAGGCTGTGATACTGACTGTTGCATGTAAATTTAAAGAGTGTGATGACTTCATACGCTCTCGTGATATATTGTGATACATGGCTCTGTAGGCAAAGTATCTCGAGAGATACAGAAATTAGTAATGATACGCAATGCTAATTTTCTTATGGTCCACTGTCCATCCACAGATTACATTCTCATTTTTTACTCAAAAAATGTTCACCTGATGCATAACAACGTTTGTGACAATGAACCTGGGATGGGTCTTTAACTTTTGTTCCATACATAATTTCATGCTTCAGGATTTTTCTTTCTTTTTTTTCTTTTTTTTTTTTTTTTTTGTATGATTGTGTCTTGTAAGTTGTAGCTCAGTAGTCTTACAGTCAGCCAGGCATGTATTGTCTGCTTATAATGATGTCATCCTGGCATGTGACATTGGTTTTCAACAGGTTTTCTTTACATGTCATGGTTTAATATTTAAAAAAAAAATGTTTATGAGTTCATATGCTCATTTTGTATGACAATCTTGCTCAAGTCTTCATCTCTGAAACCACATGGCCTGTATACTGAAAATTGCATTGGAACACTCCTAGGAAGCAGTAGGCCTCACTTTATTTAACACATGATGCTGAAATTTTTTATATAATTTGTGATGAATTTTTATATGTTTTAGTAATTTTGGACCCAAACTCTTTGCTAAATTCTCCACAAGCTTGGTAAGGATATTCCTTGACATCATCTCTAGCAAATCATGTGGCACGACTGTTATTTCCCAATTTTTGAATTTAAAAAAAAAACAAAAAAAAAAACATCAAGATCAATATGTTCATACTTTTAGCATGGTTTGTATTGGGACACTCATGTGAAGGTATGTGTTTTTGTCCATAACCACGGACCAGATCATGTTCAAACCAAGTGTGAATGTACCTGGGTGGGTTATCAGATTTATCCAATAGGTCATACTTTAGTGATGTTTAGCACTACGGAGTCTGATAGAGTACGCCACAGGGCTTATTGACTCATTCCATACCGTGGTCACAGGCCTTGGTCAGTAGTTCTGGCACTGCCTTAAGACTATAGAAGGGAGGTAAGGGGGGGGGGGGTTCAGTACGCTGGTTCAGGTAATTATTTTTCTAGAGTACATAGTACGGAAAATAATCTTTCAAAATTTTGGATAGTACGAAGTACGTAAAATAAGAGGGCTGCCAGTACGGTAAATAAAAAAGCCCCAGTACGCCAGTACGGGAAACCCCTTTCCCACCCTCACTATAGGCATGTTGGTACTTGAATGAAAGCTCTTTTCATGAAGAATTTAAATATACAATTTTCGTCTTAAATCTAGATAATTATACGGAAATATCTGGGACTGGTATGGAATGAGTTAAGAGATCCCTCATGTCTGTTCATCCTTCCATCTTTAAAGTTATGCTTGTGAATGCACCACAACCCACAGTTTTCAAGTTAACCCTATCTAAGCTCCAGTGTGAGAATCTAGGTCAGTGTCAATATTGTAGTGCCACCAACAATAATATGTGATAGTTGAGTCAGAATCTGAAAGTCTTTTGAACAATAGGATCATTATTTCAGGTAGATCTTCATGAAACATACTAGGATTTTGAAGGAAGCCAAAATCTTGTTTGCTTATGAAACTAGTTAATTATAAGTCCCATTAACTTGATGTCCACATAAACAGGTTCCAGCCCATATTTCATCTGCTTTACATGGCACCAGGGCACTGGGCCCTCGCATTTAATGATTTGAAATGAAAGGACCAATTGCTTAAAAAAAAAAAAAAAGAAGAACAAAAAAGAGGGAGAGACAATTGCTTCAAATAAAAAAACCAAACAAACAAAAACAGGAGCACATGTGAGGGGGGCTTAGTTCATGTAGGTGACCTTGACCTAATTGTGACCTGATATTTAATTGATCTTTTTTTTTTCAAGTAATGAAGGCAAAATGTTGAAAAAACTGTTTTTTTCATCTACTTCATGTGGGATTAAGATGATGTGTATGTAATTATACATATGCATGTATACATGTAGATGTGTATGCTACATATGTGTAGCCTCTCCCTTATCTTTGTTGCTCATCCACACAACCCAAAATGGCAGAGCCTCTGTAAAGTGGGCACCTCCCTCAAGTGCGCATTTTTCTCCGATCCCAAGGGTACCCACTTTACGGAGGGTTTACTGTATATGTATGTATGTATGTATGTATATATATATATATATATATATATATATATATATATATATATATATATATATATATATATTTTTGAAGGGGGTTTGGATGAGTGGTATTCAAAAACTATTTGAGCTAGACTAAAATTGCATTTAATCATCAAGGTTACAAGGTATATACTCATGAGCTTCATTTTAGCATGATGAATGTAAACCTGTTAAGCCGAGACTTCTGATATTGTGCATTATGATTGTCTTCTAAAAAGGGTCAAGTTGACATGTGTATATAATCTTGACATTATTCCCAAGTCGCATGACTATTTTGGAGAATTTAATGTTTGGGTGATACTTGCACATGTGTGGAAGATTAATATGAGCTGGCATTTTGATAACGGTGGTCATGTGTAGGAGCAGCTTGGGACTTCATATGACTGACCCCGACCTGATTGCTGTGCAGAGCTATCAGCTAGGAATAATACAAGTATAGCCAGTCTGGCTGAAGCAACTCAAATGTGTCATAACAAAAGTCATGGCTCTTAAGCAAAAGAATTTCCATGGTAATTTTTTTTTTAAGAAGTGGGCTTGTGTTACAAAAATGAAGTTTGAATATTTAATGTAAACTAAAGAAATCTAAAAACCATTCTGGCCAATTTGGCTGGAAGACAGTGAAGAACTTATGAAGGCCCATAGTGGCAAAACGTGTTGGGGGTGGGGTGGGGGGTGGGGTGGGAGGGTAGGCTTCTCCGTCATCAACATAGATTTATTGTCTGGTCTTGTTGGTTGTGCCTTTGGAGTTCATGTATTTATTAAATGCCTTTTCTGACTCCCTCTTGCATTAGCCTGTGGCTAGTTGGCTAATGACCACTGCCAGCCCAGGCAAAGGCCTCATGCATTGCCACTACTGAAGTCAGTTTTCATTTTATAACCGTGCAAAGTACTATTTGAGCTAAAATGTGTAGCACACAACTATGATCTTGTCAGAGCCAGATGGAGGCTTTGCATTGATGACTTCACATGATCCCTTAGGTCACACTTTATTTTCACATGTTAACTCAGTAACTCTTTGGACGAGGACTTTGGTATTGCACATAATTGCACATTATGATGGTTTTCTCTAAGGCCCACCTTGAGACCTTAGTCTGGGGATGCAAGGTCAGATGTGCACATGAATGTCACAGTTCTCTTGTTTGTGAACAAGACTTCAGTGTGATGCCAGTAAAGCTATTTGGACACAAATAATGGAACATAATAAGAGCAATTGAAATAACTGTGTTACTGAGCGAAGTGCAATTTTGGTACAAACACAAATGGTTCCCAACAAAATTTTACGTAGGAATGGGGGGTGGGAGTGGAGGTGGGGGAATCTGCTGTTTTTCACTGTGATTTGCAGCTCACTGGGAGGGTTCGTATTTGTATTTCTAATCAGCCCTGTAAGCTGTATACTTGTGGCCTCACTTCAAAAATTATCAGTCTAATTTTGTGGTCATTTTTAAGTTGGTAACAACCCATACTGGAAAAGTTGCTCTGCCGCAATATATTGCAGCAGTACTGTTGCAGTAACTTTTTTATCATGCAAATAAGCGTTGCTGCGGTGATACTGTGGCAATATTAATTGCGGCAATATTGCCAAAACTAGCCCTGCAGCTATATTTTGCCACAGTATTGTGGCTGTACCATTTTCATCGTACAAATGAGTTATGCCGCGATAGACTTAGACTCAGACTAAGATTCGACTTTATTCGACCATTAGAAAATACAGATACAAGTTATAGATAGAAGTTACTGATGGTCAGGGAGACCCTCACTAAGGCAGATATTGCCGCTATCGTGGGAGCCCCCCTATAATGAAATTTACAGTGCCAGTCAAACAGAGAAGTGATTTTGAAGTTGTAATTGTGAAGCAGAGTGTAAAATTACTATATAATAACCAAAATTAACAATTATTGGTGCACTTATGTACAGATATAACAATTTCGCATAGTACACGTGTCTTGATAATTGTCAAGCATTATTTTTTTTACATAAGTTGCCATGCCACCTAGGCTATGAGTATACATATTTTTTTGATAGAGACAGAAGTTTTATTTCGTGTGTCAGCCATATCATATTTCAGAGAGTTTTTGGCAAAAGTGTGATTACATCTTGCAGGAAGCTGGGATATAAAGTATTGCTGCAGTATTGCTGCAATATATAAATGATAAGCATGCATGGTGCAGGTAGCAGTGATACTGTACCCAGCATAAATATGATCAGCCCCTGTATTGAGACAGTATTGCTGCAACATATTGACCAATTTGTTTGAATGTTACACTTTGGCAGTTGGTCCATATTTGAATTGGGGTGCACATTTTGATTGTCTTTTGAGTGGTACATGCATGCAGTCAGAACTCATACTGACATGCATTTCTAAATGTAAAAATTATGACTTAATGCTGATCAGTAAGAAAAAAGCAATATTTATTATAAATATGATGCAATTTGAAATTGTAGTACTCTACACATACGTAATGCTTAAGTATCCAGTCTTTCAGAATATTCAGTTTAGGTTCAACAATATTGCAGCAGTTGCATCTATAGGTACACAAATTTTATTTCACAATTGTGAATCTCAAATACACTCAGCTATGCTTGCCACATAATTACAAATGTCGAGATCAACAACAACAGGAAAAAACTTTCTCTGTAGAGACTTGTACTTCACACATGTACCACACAATGCATCGCGCTCAATGCTTGCAGGACGTGATTAGAGCTATGGCTTTCTGGGATTGCTGCAACAAGTGTTGCTGCTTCTTGCAGCATTGCAGGAAGCTGCAATGAGTGTTGCTGCTTCTTGCAGCATTTTGGCAGTGCTGTAATATATTGCAGCCAGCTGCGATGAGTGTCGCTGCTTCTTGCAGCATTGTGGCAGTGCTGTAATATATTGCAGCATTGTGGCAGTGCTGTAATATATTGCAGCAAGCGGCGATGAGTGTCACTTCTTCTTGCAGTTTTGCAGCAAAACTGCTGCAATATTTTCACTGAGGATAAGAAATAGTGCAGCTTGCTGCGATATGTTCTGGCAACCCATTTTGTGTTGCTACAGCATTGCGGCAAGCATGCAGCAGTATTGCTGCAACAATTTCATTTTTGTATGGGAAATTCTGTATTCAGCTTTCAGTGGTAGTCAGTGACAGCAGTGACCATGGATAGTGTGGAGCTGAACTGGAAGAATTGTGATATTAATAGAATTGAAATATTGCATGATATTTGACAGATGGATTGACATATTTCAAACATAAAAATAGTGTTATTTTCTTTCTGCATATAATGTTCCAAGCATTGTGTCCAGTTGCAGGCTATATCGGTACACAATAAACTCTTTCAGTGCCAATCACTTCTAAAGTCGATCTACTAAAGTGAAACTAGTCTGAATTATCATTAGGATCTCAGATGTGTATTTGTCATGCATAAAAAGACCTTTCGTTCATGTACCAGTATGCCTCTGGTTCCAGAGAAAAGCTGTTGACTCAGTCCAAAATTTGACACTTAAAGAGTTATTAGTGCTTTCTCAGCAATTTCCAAACTTTGCTTACATCATGAATTAAAATAAAATGGGAAAAAATTAAGAACACTCGCAGTTGTGTTATCACATGAGACTCTTGAGTTGTGTAGGTTATACACTATGTGAGTACTGTCTGTCCTGTAGGGGAAAGGACAAAGGTGAAAAGGTCAGCACAAGATGTGTGACCCAACTTAAACGTAGCCTCAATGATTACGCTTTTATTGATAATGCTTTGACACACAAGTGCAAGAGTGTGGTGCCTGCATGCAATTTGCACCCAGTGCACTATATGACCTGCCTTACACATAGGTGCCCCAAACATGCTCAAGTACTATACCTGGATGCCTTTATTTAGCCTTGACTTTGGACGGGATGTCCAGAAAGCTTCCTAAAATAATTTTTAGCTCAGCTGCCATGTCAGTAAACTGTCATTTGTTTTGTTGTATTTTCACATTCACACCTTTGACAAAAAAGTATTCTCCAAAACTGCCACTCAGATCTTCAAACTTGGTGGGGATCTACCTTCAGTGAAGCTCTGCGAAGTGTGTTCAAATTATCATGCTGCAGCAGTTTTTTTATTTATTTATATATTTTTTTTGTGTGTGTGTGTGTGCTCATTTTTTTTATCCATTTCGGGATGACTAGACCTTAATTTGTTTACCAGCTGGTGGTTTCTATTTCTGGAATGATTGCTTGTGTATTTTCACTTCTGCAGAACTGTATTTCAGGGTGAGCTGAAATTTTGTGAAAGTGTTACCAGTCAGAAAGCCAAGCAGGATGTTCACAAGACATAACAACCATGGTTCTAACAAACTGTTTACCCTTAAAGCGCTGATTTGAGACTGAGTCAACAGCTTTCCTCGGGGCACTTTGGGTGCAATGTGCACAGTGTCCTGAGGAAAGCTGTTGACTAAGACTACTTTTTGCTTTAGACTAGGCTTGCTGGATTTGGTATCTTCATGATGAATTAAAATCTTTTAACCATTTTATGTTTAACGGTAATGAGAAAATGACTGTAGCCATGATTAACACTTTAAGGGTTAATATGAATAGAACATGTATATATCATTAGATTTTATGAGAAGAAAACAACAAATGATTACTACATCATGTACATATACTGTGCATGTATGTCAGTTGGCATTCTAATGCTAATTTACATTTTTCTACAAATTGCTTTCTGAAGAACCACTGGCTACAGCTTAAGCTTAGCATTGCTTTACTCAATGAAGACATGCTTTTGCCAACAAAAGGTAGGTCACCTGAGCATGGGATGTTCACAGAGCCCTGTATTTTTTTATCCTAATTAGCATAAATTTTGTATCAGTCTCAGCAGGTGCTGTAGAGACACATCAATTTTATATTTATCTTTTATTGATCTGCACACATCCGGCAGTAGAGTAGTTCCCCACTCACAAGACCATTATATTGAAAAAAGCAATTTTAGCTTTCACACACACTAATGAACTTTGTGCATCTAATGATTGTGGAATAAAAGTGGTAAAATTTCACAAATTATGCTAATTAGAGCATGTCAAACTTGAAATAATATCAGAACTATAATGAATAGAAATGCTTAGATATTCTAAGATTTTATGTTTGAAATGACCATGATTTGGACACATTAAAATGATGGATTTTCTTTATTATTTAATGAATGTACAATGGTCAATAACATGGCCCAAGACCACTATGTGTGCCTAACAGTTCATAACACAGCAATGTAGTCTCCTCGGGATTGAGAAAGTAGTTCCATGCGTGCAGTGCTCAAGTTAAAATTTGAAAGTGATTTAAAATTTGGTGAGGAATACACCACACAGATCTATGTTATAAACATAAAAAATCTCCATGTGCCTGGGCAGTCACTATATGGTGCATTCTGTACTACTTTAACCCATTGAACTGAAATGCAATTAAGTGTCAAAAAGGGCTTTAAAATTCCACTGTTATAACACAATTCAGCACGTCCTATGATTATGTGTCATCTAACTTACCTTGAGAGGAAAGGTTTCATTAAGTGCATGCACAGTGAAGCCACACAAACAACCAGTCAGGTTGATTCATGGCTCAGGTTGCCCCAGGTGACACATGCCATTTGTTGTTGTTTTTTTGTTAAGGGTTGTTGCAGGATTTACTACCACTCCCTCCCACAAATCGGTGAAAAATTCAATGATTCTATAATGGTGTAAATAGGCTAAAATTAAATCTGATTCCTTAGAAGGTTAAATATGTGTGTGTGTGTGTCTAGTAGTGCAAAGGCAAACAATACTGAATGCCATTCGGAAAAGTCAC
Organism: Hermodice carunculata; assembly: GCA_964020975.1. Classification (NCBI taxonomy): domain Eukaryota; kingdom Metazoa; phylum Annelida; class Polychaeta; order Eunicida; family Amphinomidae; genus Hermodice; species Hermodice carunculata. The sequence goes on from OZ026619.1 coordinate 48,579,926, forward strand.
TTGAGGTTTTAAGAATATTTCATAGATTGGGAGGGGCTAACAAAACTGCACCAATTAGCTACGTGTATGCCTTATACCAGCATGCACAAATGAAGATCTCACTTTTTATCTGTACCATGAAAATTTGGGCCAATCCATAATAACTTTGCTGTTTTGCCACTAAAGGATGGAAGCATTAAATGAAAATCACTAAAACATTTTTAAACTGTTATATATATACAATGTATATGATTAACATATTTTAAGAATGAATGTCTTTCGTGATACAGTTTTCGAGATGTATACACACTGGTCCCCGTCTTATAAGCCCCCCAGTGAGAGGCCACCCCCTCTACAGAGGCCACTCTCCATGCAGCAAGTATGATACATATATTTTCATTCTGTTTACCCCCTCAGGAGAGGTCACCTGATTTATACGGCCATGTTTCTGGTGCTCTTGAGGTGGCCTGATAAAAGGGGGACCACTGTATTGCAAAATTTGTGAGCCAGTCACATCCACTATCATTTTGTTCACACAGCATTCAGCACTGTAAGGCTTTTTCTGTCCTCGTCCATGCATTCTTGTGACTGTAAAATCTATTTATTGTGTTTATGAAGAATATTGCAAAGATGTTCAGCTTTGAATTGCAGCCACTTTTGTTCGTTACTGCTGCCTTAATGTGCATAATTTTCGTCATCTTGACTATTCCACACTCGGTGTACAATTTGATCCATATGGCTGCCATTAATTAGCATGCCCAAAAAGAAGTTTCTGTGACTTGCATGAAAAACTTGAAACTAAATTTTTGGTCTATATGAAGAAAGAAGAAAAATTCTTAGAAAAATAAATGTCAGTTTTGACATATAGAACAAGTATCATGAATATTTTAGTGTCCAAAGGTATGTTGGTTGTTGTCAGTACATCTACACGTACATGTTATAAATATACAGGTGCAACATTATGTGTGAAGTACATGGTTTAATACAGGTACATGTATGTACTGACTCAGTATTTCTACATGTTTACTGCAGCACATGTTCTTTCAGAATAAACTCATGTATAATTCAGAAATGTATGTACAGTGGTCCCCCTCTTATAAGGCCACCCCAGGTGCACCAGAAATGTGGTCTTATAGGAGAGGTGACATCTCCTGAAGGTCAAATAGGATCAAAATAGCAGTACAGAGAGGTGGCCTCACCTCTGTACAAGGGGTGGCCCCTTGTCAGGGGGCCTTGTGGGGGGGACGTGTATGTGTCATGCACATATTGCCATATTGCATTGGTTTAAAAAGATATAAAGATGTGCGCGTTCTACTGTACATGTATACAGTATCTGCGGCTTAAAACACCGGCCAGTTTATAATGAGATGGCTGAGTTTACATTAAGATGGGTTAGTTAGAATATACATATCAGTTTTAAATAGTGCATTCAATTTTTTATTTGTAGATCTAATCTGGATTGGTGTGAGAATAAAGTTTTTTACTTTGTATCACATGTGCTGTGAATGACAATCCTAATGAAAAGTAACAAACACATTTTTGGAGTACCAAGGAGTTTGGAATATAATTTGCTTTGTATAATTTTATATTATTTATTTACAAATTTCACCAGAAGAATCCGGGGGTATCCCCCTCCCCCATGTTTTTGTTTGTGTGTGTGTGTGTGTGTGTGTGTGTGTGTGTCTGTCTGTCTGTCTGTCTGTCTGTCTGTCTGTCTGTGTCTGTCTGTCTGTGTGTGTGTGTATAATTTTTTTGGGGGGAGCGGATGCGGGCATGCTTCCCACACCCCCTCTGGATCCACCCCTGCCAGTACACATGACTGCTATGTGATGGGGGTAAAATTTTAACAAAACCTTGCTGACAGAATGCAAGCAAGAAGAGTAATTTATGGCTGAATCTATTTGCCAAGTTGTGCAGGTAGGGTTCAGCCATACGTTATATTTGCCCAGTTGTTGTGCAGATAGTGTTCAGTCAGTCATACTTATTTGCCCAGGCATGGGTTGGACACTAAGTCTCAAGCCATGCCAAGGAAAGCTGTTGACCTGGGGCATGTGATCTTGGGTTAGTCTCATCTATAATTCTCTGTTAAGCTGTTTTTCATCACAGTTGAAATTAGTTGAGAACACTGAAGCAGACCACATTTGACCACCAGTTGTGTTTGTCAGTTTAAGGAGGAAAGGGTTAATGCTCTAGGTGCATAATTAATGTCAACATAAAGACACATGTGTTTTATATTGCAACTAAAGCTGTTAGATAATTCAATCAGATTATTTGGGACGTAACATACATGTGTAGATTGGTCCCCCTCTTATAAGGTCACCCCAAATGTAGCCAAAAAGTGGCCTTATGAGAAGGGTGACCTCTCTTGAAGGGGAGAATATAATGGAAATACCATACTATCTATACAAGAATGCTGGCCTTTCATGAGGGGTGGCCTCTGGTGAGAAGGGCCTTACAAGAGGGGGACCTCTCTATTGAGAAATGTGGATGGTCATGAAATGTTAAACCATTGTGTATTGTTTGTTGGATTTTATGAGTAGTCAGTGTGTGCTAAGGGGTTGTTAGATCAAATGAGTGGTCAGAATAATGGGTGTTGGAATATTGTGAGTGGTGCAATCATGCCAAGTGGTTGTCAGATTGTATGAATGGTCCAATCATGCCAAATGGTTGTTGGATTGTATGAGTTGTCCATTCATGCCAAATGGTTGTTGGATTTTATGACTGCCCCCAAATCATGCCAAATGGTTGTTGGATTGTATGAGTGATCAAAGTTGTTGTATACTATTGTAAACATACTTATTTTCAAAATCTGGATGACCCAGTAGCTTGACAAGAGCTTAAATTGATGGGATCTCCAGGACAAACAGACTCGCACATACCTTATACAACACACACTGGACAATACAGAAGTTCTGGTCGCAGGAAATCTATAAATATTGTAACTAATAAATAAAACATCTAGTCTCCATTGTGTACTATTGAAGGGCATTAACAATTTCAGTGTTAGCTTCATCTGTGAGGCCACAACTACCAGCCAACATAATTTCTAAGGGTCTGTCTGGAGCAAGTGTAAGCAATAAATTTGGATGTGCACCAGGGGCCTGGAGCACATTTGTAACTGATCTCTGTAGTTTCCCTCTAGGAAGTTCATAGGTGGGACAGAACAATAAGGAGTGACAAGTGTCTTCGATGCCTGTGTTGCATGAACAATTTGCTGACGGTGCAATTTTGACTTCATGTGAATGGTAATTTAGCCCTGAACACTCCAAGTATAGCTGGTTGTAAAGGATGTTTGCAAAGCGGTTGCCACATTTAAAGTGTGGGGATACTTCATAATGGAAGAAGAGTATTTTGGTCAGTTTGCTTTTTAACGTTGAAAGTATAGATTTTTTTTATTATTGGGAACGTCATTCTGCACACATGGCTAAAAGAAGGTAGAAACAAGAAACACTAACTTGGAAAATTGTCTATGTGTATGAAATGGCTCCCAGCCTTCCTGTGCAGCTAATAGTCATTCCTGTGACATATATTTACACATGCCTGAGCAAATTCTGGCAGCTTCTTACTGTAAACATACAAGTGGTCAGAGAGCTCTTTACTGCAGCTATTGAAGAGGACACGACCCTATTCTAAGATCAGGCGGCTCATGAATAAATATAGTTTTTTGAAGGTTTTCCTGGAAAGTTTAAATTTCAGCATTTTCAAGAGAGCTAGGTGCTTACTTGCTTTAGTGATGATGTGGTTAAGGTGGAAGATCTGAAGCCAGTGCACAGTATATCTGGCAACTTTGGATCAATGTTACCCATTTAATTTTTTTTTTTTTCACAAGTTTGGTAAACCTATATATTTTCTGATTACTACACAACCATAGCTTTTTTGTGTGTGAATTTAACTTGTAGATTTACCTCTGTAATGTTGCTATTAAAGAAGAAATTATATTTTGTGGCTTAAAACTCGAGTTTTTTTTTAACTTGGAAACATCAAATCTAACCATACTTGGCTTGTTTGGGTGTGGATTCACATGCAGTTTTCCATATTTGGGGTACAGTAAGTTGATTGTGCTGATTTGTTTTTACATCAATAGTCCGAACAATGGTAATGATTAGTCTGAACTGGCCCTTTCTTCTCCCCATGGCTAATGGTTTCCTGTTCCCTATGATTGACCATTGTCAGTGGACCACCTGGTTTCCAGGGGTCATGGACTAATGACTGCTAACAATGATGTGGTTCATAATCATGCCCATGCAAACAAACCCCCATGTGGTCTGCACCGCTGAAACTCTTCAGTGTAAACAAAAGTTTTGAGCTCAGTTTTCTCATATAAATTTTATGTTCACATATCTGAGTTTTTGGAAGTGTGTAGTAAAAGTATCCAAAAATATTAAATAGTAATAAGAGGTCATCCAAAGGTGCTGGGTTTTGATCTTCCAACGTAAGTGGTTTTTACATTTAGCTGTCTGATCATGCAGAAGGGTTGTTGCATTGTATGAGTGGTCAGAACATGCTAAAGGGCTGTTGGATGGTATTATTTTTCAGAACAAGCTTAGCTTGCTCTCATGACTGTCCTCTCAGGTAGGTAATACTTACAGTTACCACCTGTCTGTTCATGGGAGACAAGAAAATATCCACCAGAACTGACAAATGGTGACATTTTTATCCTGCTGGATTGAATAAGTTGTCAGAATGTGCTAAGCAGTTGTAGCAGCATATACATGTAAGTGGTCGGACCATGCCAAATGGTTGTTGGATTGTATTAGTGGTCAGAATGTGCTAAAGGGTAATGATACTGGGTACTGTATGTTAAACATGATGAACATTTACTTTTACTTGCAGGGTGTTGATAAGGATGACATCATCAAAAGAGATGCCTATGGACACCTTATTGGCAAGGGAGCAGTGGATGCTGGCTTCATCCACACCTTCGTGGCAGCCCTGTCTGTTATTATTGTGTCAGAGTTGGGAGACAAGACATTCTTCATTGCGGCCATTATGGCCATGCGCCACCCCCGGCTGACTGTCTTCATGGGTGCCATCGGGGCACTTGCTCTCATGACTGTCCTCTCAGGTAGGTAATACTTACAGTTACCACCTGTCTGTTCACGGGAGACAAGAAAATATCCACCAGAACTGACAGGTAGTGACGTTTTTATCCTGTAATAATAATAGACAACAAGGTTTACTTTTACAGTGCTTTTCAGAATAATTCTGCTCCGTTTCTTTTCAATTTCTTTTTCCATGAGGTGGGCAAACCTTTGCTCTGCCATTTTGGCTGCACTGAGCAGAGGATCACAGTAAATTGAAAATGAGGCTGATTAATGTATACCCTTGATGGTGCTCATCAATATTCATGAGCCCAATCCCAAAACAGGTATATGGCAAAAGACACCTGTCATGCCCCTAGGCAGGCTACTAAAGACGGGATACAAAGAATTCTCGCTTATTTTTATACCAATCAGAGAACATAAATGTTATTTATTACAAGATAAATAAAGATGTATTGAACAGATCTAGGCCATCAAAATTTGTAGCCAAGTCAGGAAATAGAAGAGTAATCACTGCAGAATTTGACCTAACTGATATTATTCATATTAAAACAAATTAGCCACAATTTGCAAATTTTAAATGAATGAAACAGCATTTGGCTAATTGGCTAGTGGTGTCACTGTTCTCTGTCTGATATGTACCTGACGGTTGCACTAACTTTTCATTGCTAATAATTACAACAGGAATGCTCATCTGAATTATGATACTGATTCCAGATGCAGATTCCTAAGAAAAAGACCTTTTAGTTTAGTACATGTATGCAGTATGTTAGCAATGTACATGTAGTATATTATTATGCTCCCCCCCCCCCCCCCCCGAAGAAGGCAGGGCATGCATACATAGCTTTGCTCATGTCAGGTGGTCAGCCGAGAGATTGTGGTTTCCACCAGAACTAAAGAAATTCTTGAGATAGGACTTTGATAGTGCCCAGGTATATACTCCAGCATAAAGGCGAGGTGAAATATGAAGATGGTTGACCTTGACTCTATTTTGAAGATTGCGAAGATACTACACTAAGTTTTAGTTTCCGCATGTTAACTAGAAAAGTTTTTATGAAAGGACCTGTATATTGTAAAGGATTATATTCCTTATCCAGGCCTAGTAAAGTTTGAAGATGGGTGACCTTGACCTAAATTCAAAGGTTAGAAGGTCACTTTAGTGAACCTGGTTTCTGCAGTATAACTCAGAATTTAAGCTTCAACTTCAATATTGCACATGGTAATACAGTGTAGTCCCTAATTAGGGCTTTGTCAACTTAGAAGATGGCTGACCTTGACCAAAGTCCCAAGGTCACCATGTAGAGTCCCATTAGTGAACTTGGTTTCCGCATGATAACTATAGATGGGTTTGACTTAGGGCTTTCATATTGCACAGGAATATAGCCTTGTATAGAAGCAAGATCAAATTAGCAAATGGGTGACTTTGAGTCAACTCCTGAGGTCACAGAGCCACATTACTGAATTTGGTTTCTGCTCAATAGCTGCAGAACTTTTGAGCTAGAGCTTTCATTGTTGCACATATTTATAGTTTTCTATAAGGGCAAGATCTACTTCAAAGATGGCTAACCTTGACCGTACATGTATCTCCAAGAGGTAAATGAGGGCAAACACAATGACAGTACGGGGGCATCTATGGTTTACAAACATGTCTTGGTATACATGTATTTAGTTTAGCTTGGGGGGGAGGGTATTTTTTTCGTTTCTTTTCTTCTTGTTACATGTATATAATCATGGAGTGATATGTACATGTAGTATGTATCTATTTGCCTGGTGTTCCGTGGCCTGCTTTTGTAATGGATTGGATGGCAGATTAGTTTTTGTATGGGGGTGGAGTCCACTTTTCTCCTCTGCCATTTGCACAGTTACTTTGTTCATACATGGTCCAGTCTTCTTCACATGGATTTACATTTGAAGGGTATCATGACCTTGATGATGTGTTCATCTTAACTTGACATCAAATGTTCATATATTTTATTTGGAATTGAACAGGAGGTGGTTCAACTTGTGATTAGCCAATTGTCACTGAAAGAGTTTTCTTGAAAATGTTATCTTGTGGGTGCTATTTTGATGGTGAGGCTAGAGGTGTCTAATAGTATTAAGAGGTTGTTGAGTAAGCAAAGTTGGTAATGAATTGCTGACATATATATATATATATATATATATATATATATATATATATATATATATATATATATATATATATATATATATATATACACATATATACAGCATGTTAACAGAGCTCCAAGCTAACCTGTTTCAAAAGCGGGAGATCTCCCTCCTGCAGGTACTGAAAAGCAGGAGGGCGAGCACCGAAGGCATGAGACATAGCTAGGGGGTTCTGCTGGCATGGTCCCCCAGGAAAAATTTGAAATATGCACTTTCATTTCCTTCATTTTGAACCATTTTAGGCACCATCATAGACATATACTGCACGTATATAGTACAACAACACGGCAAAAGAGTATAACTTTGCAGCCATGATGGAATAGTGCTAGTACTTTTTTTTTAATTTTACAAAAATGGGAGACATTTTATAAAATGCGGGAGAGTGGGAGGCTTTGTAAAAAAGGTACAAAAAAGCGGGAGATGTCCTGCCGAGGCAGGAGACTTGGAAGTTCTGTGTTAAGGTGGAAGATCTGTAGCCAGCACCTTTGGATAACGTCTTATCACTTTTTAATATTTTTGGATAGTTTTATACTTAGACTACATGTTCCCAAAAACTCAGATGTGTTAACATAAAATTCATATGAGAAATTGAGCCTAAAACTTTTGTTTACACTAAAGAGTTTCAGCAGTACTTACCACATGGGGTTTGTTTGCATGGGCATGATCATGAACCATGTCATTGTTTGGACAGTCATTAGCCCATGACCCCTGGCAACCAGGTGATCAACTGACAAGGGTCACTCATAGGGAACAGGAAACTATTAGCCATAGGGAGAAGAATGGGCCAGTTCAGACTAATCACTACCATTGTTCTGACTGCTTCCAAATTCTCTATTGATATAAAAACAAATTAGCACAATCCACTTATTGGGCCCCAAATATGGAAGGCTGCATGTGAATCCACACCCAAACAAACCAAGTGTGGTTACATTTGATGTTCCCAAGTTTAAAAAACTAGAGTTTTAAGCCGCAAATTTTTTTTTTTTTTGAATGACAACATCACAGAGGAAAAGCTACAAGTTAATTTCAGACAATTATAAAAATGCAGGACAGCAGTTAGTATGTGTCATATTACAGCCATAAATGCATAAGAATTAGCAACATTTTCTTTCAATGAGATTTTCTTGGAACATTTTTTTGCTCAACCTATGTAATTTGTATCTCACCTCACAAAGAAATGAATTGTCCTATCACATTAAAATCAACAAACATCAAAAGAAAAATACCATATTCAGAAGCGCTTCCCGGGAATTTTTTTTGCACAACTTCATCCGTGACTTTTGGAGCAATTTCAAGGAAGAAAGTGAACAACCTGTTAGGACCTACTTAAAAATTTTTACAACTTTTTATTCATGCTATTTCAGGACTCACCATTAGATTTGATCCTGGACATATATATATATATATATATATATATATATATATATATATATATATATATATATATATATATATATGTAATATTAATCGAAAGTTGCCAGTCTCACTGCACACTGGCTACAGATCTTCCATCTTAAGGACAGTGTATAAGAGATCTACATGTATATGGACTGTCATATCAATGTTTTCTGATTTATGTAAAGATTTGGTGCAGAGGTTTAACCAGAGTCTCCAAAGTTAGTAAATTATAACAACAGTTTTCACTTTGAATCACATATTATGTTAATGGGGTATAGATATAAAAAGTTTCTACTTTGGGTAGAGTGAGATAGAGGAGATTTTTCCCTCTTTTTATGTTTGGAAGGTATGAAGTCTTGATGTTATATACATTGTAAATGGGAAACACCAAAGTGATCATTTGAATGGGTCTGAAAATTTCTACCGTATTGAGAAAGTCCACAATTGGCTCTCACTGTTCATTAAAATGTCCAATAAAATAAATTCTTTGCAATGTTTTGGTCTTTAGACTCCATGGCATGATGGCACGTGCAAAGAAAGTTGACTTTACCCAGAGTACAAACCTGTTGAGATTACTGTATGAATGAATGCAAGGTTAGACCCACCAGCAATAGTACGTTCATTGCATTTAACCATTGGTCAGCTTTGTTGGGTCAGACTGTGGTTTATGGTAATGACATATAGTATGCATTTACAGACCACCATGTTAGACCTCTACCATTGCCACTGGAAGTGTACATCAAATTATGCTAAAGTGTCCCTGGGTATTTGTCCTTGCAGAGTTTTAATGATTTTCCCAATAACAGCAATCATTTTTTTTTTTCCAAAATATAGTTTGCATTGTCTGGGATCAGTCTATAGGTTAAAAGCATTCATATACGAATCTATATAGGTTATGGGCATGAGGTAAAACAGATACAGATAGATAACTGGATGTGATTCCTTTGTATGTATTATGCTATGATATTAAACATGAGTGCATAAAAAATTGCTGTTTTCTTGCACATAAAATCCCAGCTTCTCGACATTTTACAATGTTTTCCCTTACTTTGTGTATGGTTAGGATTTTATTGACATAAGTAATTTAAATGTTGTAACTTACTTGTGGAGATAAAGTTGTAAAGATTTGTCTCTCGCGATGGTACAAACTGTGAAGAGACTGGCTGTTTATGTTTAGTGTATTTAAAGTAATTAATGTACTTTTTACCTTAAGCTTGTGAGTGCAGATAATTGTGGGAAGTTTAAGTATATGAAATAGGATATATGAGTATCTATATGACAGCAAGTCTTGCAGAATCTGCCTGCACCTAAAGATGGAACTCAAAGTCCAAAGTTGTTGTATAAACACAAGTGTTTGTGGTAAAAAAAAAAGTGTTGAAAAACATTTAAGATAAAATGATCAAATATTATAATCTCAATGAATGTCTTTTTGTTACAATGATGATACAAAAATTGGAAAATGGTTGTTTTTGTGAAAGTGATCAAGTTTATGAGACTCTTCATTTTGGTATGTACTTTAGAAATAATTGATCATTTCTTACAGAACCCATGATACATTGTTTTGCTGTACAAAATTTTTAGAAAAAATCAGCTTTTATTTGAGTAAAATCAGAGAAATATCCATGCAAAATGGACATGTTAGAGCAGATACCTATTGTCAGTAACCAAGATCCAAAGGTTAACATGGTCCATTGACTACCATGTTAACATTGAAAGTATTTTGTTAATTTCTTCGGATTGTGCTGGGGCTAGAACTGCTAAATTTTTTTACGTATGATAGACAACTTATTATGCCTCCGTAAAAGTCCCTAAATCTAAAAATGGCCGAAATTATCCAAAATTGGTTAGACATTGCCTTAGTTACACTTAATTAATATATGTACATTAAGAACTACATGTATATTATGATCAGTGTCTGGGATAAGTTCACTAATTTTGTTGCTGTGTTGCAGCTTGCTTGGGATATGCTACGACTGTGATACCAAAAGCCGTGACTCACTACGTCTCAGCAGCACTCTTTGCACTGTTTGGTCTTAAGATGCTGAGAGAAGGTGAGTTCACAAAGACTAGAGACATCAATTTACAGTACAGGTGCATGCTGGCAGAGAAATAAAGTTTATAAACAAAGTGTCCCAAATGTTTGTCTTGGTAGTACAGTGGTCCTGTCTTGAGAGACCGCCCCTCGGGCAGGTGAAAATGTGGTCTCTTAAAATGGGTGGTCTTTCATTAGAGGTATAATAACATGGAAAAGATATCACAGTGTTCTGAGAGAGTGGTCTTAAAAAGATATTCAGTCTCTCATTGGAGGGGTCTCTCAAGACAGGTACCACTGTAATTAAGAAAATTAAAGCTGACATCTGGTAGTGATGTACATACATGTACATGTATCTTGTGGGATTGTTCTAGTTGAAAAGATAATAAAACCATTTGATGGTTTCTAGGTTGCATTTTAAAAAGAGATTGATGGAAATGAAATTACTAATGCCTTCAGGTTAGCAACTTAATATTCTATTAAGCAGTTCATGAAGCTGGTTCACACGTTCATCTTTGTCATGGCACCCAATACATGCATTAACACCTGTAACTCTTCCAGTGCCAGCTGCAACTGAAATTGAACTCCTCTCAATTATATTAAGGGTGCTAGATTTATATTCCAGGGGAAAAGACCATCCAATTAAGTACAAGCATGCCTATAATGTAGTTCTAAAGAAAGTAATGGTCCAGGTCAATAGCTCTCTTGGCACACTTTGGGCACATTGCACCCAAAGTGCACCAAGGAAAGATGTTGACCCGTTCAAAAACTTGGCACTGAAACAGTTAAGTGTTTTGATGGCTATACAAATTTGGAAGCTTGCCAATTCCACTGTAGCACATTTATTGCAGTGATTATAGCTACTTTATACAAGTTTTAGTACTCTTTAGTAACCTGTTCGTCAGTGATTATAGTTGCGCTATACAAGCTTAAGTGTCAGTACTCTTTATTAAACCATTCCATAGTAATTATAGCTACTTTATACAAGTATTAGCACTCTTTATTAACCCATTCCTCAGTAATTATAGTTACTTTAAAGTGTTACTACTCTTGATTAACCCATTCCTCCTTTATTATAGGTCCTTTATACAAGTATTAGTACTGTTTATTAACCCATTCCTCAGTAATTATAGCTACTTTATACAAGTATTAGTACTGTTTATTAACCCATTCCTCAGTAATTATAGCTACTTTATACAAGTATTAGTACTCTTTATTAAACCATTCCTCAGTAATTATAGCTACTTTATACAAGTATTAGCACTCTTTATTAACCCATTCCTCAGTAATTATAGTTACTTTAAAGTGTTAGTACTCTTGATTAACCCATTCTTCCTTAATTATAGGTCCTTTATACAAGTATTAGTACTGTTTATTAACCCATTCCTCTGTAATTATAGCTACTTTATACAAGTATTAGTACTCTTTATTCAACCATTCCTCAGTAATTATAGCTACTTTATACAAGTATTAGCACTCTTTATTAACCCATTCCTCAGTAATTATAGTTACTTTAAAGTGTTAGTACTCTTGATTAACCCATTCTTCCTTAATTATAGGTCCTTTATACAAGTATTAGTACTGTTTATTAACCCATTCCTCTGTAATTATAGCTACTTTTACAAGTATTAGTATTCTTTATTAACCCATTCTTTGGTATTAGAGCTACTTTATAGAAGTATTAATACTCTTTATTAACCCATTCCTCAGTGATTATAGCTACTTTATACAATTGTTAGTACTCTTTATTAAACCATTCTTCAATAATTATACATGTAGCTACTTTATACAAGTATTAATACTCTTTTTTAACCCATTCCTCAGTGATTATAGCTACTTTATACAATTGTTAGTACTCTTTATTAAACCATTCTTCAATAATTATACATGTAGCTACTTTATACAAGTATTAATACTCTTTTTAACCCATTCCTCAGTGATTATAGCTACTTTATACAATTGTTAGTACTCTTTATTAAACCATTCTTCAATAATTATACATGTAGCTACTTTGCACAAGTATTAATACTCTTTATTAACCCATTCCTCAGTGATTATAGCTACTTTATACAATTGTTAGTACTCTTTATTAAACCATTCTTCAATAATTATACATGTAGCTACTTTGCACAAGTATTAATACTCTTTATTAACCCATTCACCAACAGCATGAAGACAAATGTAGCAGCACTGGTGGTAATTTTACCGGCACTTACTGAGCCTCATAGTTGGGGAACACATCGTGCATGCAAAACGTTTTCTTAAGTTTTATTCCAAGCAGTTGAAGAGCTTATCATACATGCAAGGCTTTTCTACAAGTTTTATTTCACACAGCTCTCTTAATATGATAATTGCCTGTAGATAAAAAAAAGAAAGATTTCAACTCTCTGTATTGCTGGGCATAAGACTAGAGTTATGCTCAACCTGTGGTCAGTCATTACTCATTAGCCTCTGATGGGTCCAGTGAAGGACGAAACACGTCAGGCTTATTTGGCACACCGTGTATCTGTTCTTATCAACACTTGCCTAGTTTTCTCATTGCCTGTAGATAAATGTCTAACAAAGTTAGTAAATGATCTGGTTTCAGTGCTCCTGCCATTTTCCCATTCCTGGGACACCAAAAATGCTAGAATTAAATAAATATTCTAAATTATACCATGAATTGGACAAAGATAACATACATCTGAATATGAATCCCACATCCTGAAAATTCCCGTAATGTCCTGGGTAATTGATATGGATGATCAGGCAGTTGTACTTGTGTGGGGCTTTTCACTGGTTTTTGTCTGAAACTGTGACAGCTGTGCATTGTGCTGTATGTTCAGTTAACCCTTTCCCCCTTGAATTAAGACTGAGTCAACAGCTTTCCTCCACATGGGTTAGTGCCCAACCCATGCCGGGGAAAGCTGTTGACCTGGGTCATGTTGTCTTGACAGGTCTCATCTTCAATTCTCAGTCAAATTGTATTTCATTGCTGTTGAAATAAGTTGAAAACGCTGAAGCAGACAACATTTGATCACCATATGGTTTTGGCAGGTTTAAGGGGGAAAGGGTTAAACTATAAGATGTGATCACTGGATGTTTATATTAGTTCTTTCTGGTTGTTGTTTATAAATTGCTTCCATGTCAAAGCATTGTCTTTGTTTCCCCCCACAGGTTATAACATGTCACCAGACGAAGGCAAAGAGGAATATGAAGAAGTACAAGCAGATCTGCGGAAAAGAGATGATGAGGTAAGATCTACATACACGCACCAAGATGTGTGCAGTGTGACACGCAGACCAGCTGTGCAGATGCACCTAGCAAATGCCACCCATGTACAGGGCCTATATCACAGCGTGCGCAGCCACTGCAACTCCACAGCACTTTTGCTTCACGTATAGGCCTTGTGGTACTGTTTATAGGGACCTGTCTAGTAATTTGCATGGTGATAATTTCATGGTTGTACATACAGAGAGCACTTGTTAAACTCTCTGTGGCATAACTGGCCTTGTCAGGTCAAGAGCATTCTCAAGTGATTTGGACCACTGTCTGCACTAAAATGTTGACTGTACACTTCAGATAAAAGACAGTGGTTAAAAAAAAAAGTATCTTGGAGGAGTATTTTTTCAACTTGAAAGGTTTGTCTTTTCTAATTGGATGAATTGATTCCTGCCCCCTGATATGCACTGCTGTGCATGCTCAGTATGGAACATAGTTAAAGATTGAGGTACTAAGAATAGAAAGGAAAGTTAATGTGTGAAAATCCATTGTTAGCCCTGCTGGTGATATGCACAATGATTCCAGGTCATTGATTCTCTAAATAGTGATAGCGGTAAGTGTGCAAACATGGAACAATGAAAATCAGACCACATCAATATCCACAGTTTTTATAAAGATTAATATTATTATCATTGTACTTTATTCTCTGGGATTACATGTACTTTAACATGTCAAAATCAGATACTGATCAGAAAAGGAAGAAGTTCACCCTAATTCTTTGGGGGAAAAATCGCTGATTGCATGCTTTTACCATTATGAAAACAGGCAGTGGATTGTGTCATTTTGTTTTTAATCAGATCATAGTTGTCAAATTATGCATGCCTGGCTTTCATATGTGTCGTCATGTTGCCTGGAGACTGTGTTATAGATTTTACCATGAGATCTAGAGATCACAGATGAGGTGTTGACAACTGCTGGTATTCCAGGCAAGCTACCACAACAGCTACAAATGAGTGGCCAACATTGAATATTACTATATGTATTCACGATAACTGTTGGTCAAGTTCAGTGACTGACCTGAGACAGTTCAGGAGTGGGAATGGGGGGAGAGTGTGCAGGCGATTGGTGATTACATGAGGTAAAACCTGCCCTGAGGTCACCCCACCAGTCTCCAGGTTACGTGCTTCCATGTGTACAGTATCAGCTTCTGCCTTCCAAAAATATTTTGCGCCTGAAGATGAACTATAATCATGATAATAAAGCGTAATCTGCTACTACAGGTACATTGTCATATTTTGATAACATGTATATACATGTACACACTGATATACATGTTATGTAATCTTAAATCTGGAGCTCTTCTTGTGTCAGACTGACACAAAGTCATAGATCAATGCTATGCTTAAATTTGAATCTTGAAGTGATTCTAAGTATACTTTATTGGCAGACAGTTTAAAGCAGACATAACTGTATGGCTAAAGTATGTTTCCCAATTTTAGCTCTGCTGACTTGTTAGTCAGCAGAGCTTATGAAATTTGTCTCTGTCGTTCATCTGTCCATCTGCCCCTTAAACTTTTGTAAATGGGTGTTCTCCAGGTGGTCCTGTGCCAAATTTGTAAAAGAGATGATAATGCCATATATATTTTTTTTAATTTTTCTTAATTTTTAAAATATACTTTTTAAAAAATTAAAACTTTCTTCTCGCAAACAGACCAATTGCTGTGTCCCTGTGTATTTTTGTTTTTTTAAGGCTGCAGTTTCTGACATCTCCATAGTGGCTTAAAATAATTGAAAAAAAAAATTGTTAGACTACAAGTTTACTGAAGGCAATGAGAGTTTGCAAAACGATAGGATATATTAATTTTTGATGAAGCTATGGGATATTGAACTTTGGGACCATGTGTCAGTAAGTGCTACTATTATATAGGTATACAGCAGTAGTATGTGCAGTACATATGTTTTTCTATAGAAGCAAAACTGTTTATGTCATACTTTGGTTGTGCACATAGATGTTGACCAGGTGGACACTGTGAAGGAGATGACAGACATTCTCTGAAGCATTTTGCTGACTCAGCAAATCTGACACACTGGCTTACATCCTGGTAATGGTGGAACCTGGGCCTATGGTTGCATTTGGACATTACTAGGAATGTACATATGGGGTTTCGCTTGGTGTTGTTAATTTTGACCTTGAGTGACCATGAAAGGTCAGACTGACAGTTTGGCTTACATCTGGGCAATATTAAATTCCCTCGTGGTGTATTGGTAAGCACTAATACAGTACATGTACATGTAAATAGAGAAGTAGAGTCTGCACTTGTAGAACCAGCAGAGTCCAGTCAGCAGAGCACAGGATCATCATGATCCTCTTGTGTATACAATGTACATATCTCAGTGCTGTGTGCAAAACATGCTCATGACCCGATCCAGGCTAAGTTACAAAAGCTTTGGTCAGTACTTCAGCAAAACAAGTCTGGACTTGAATCGAAGCTTTCCTAAATGATGACAAACATGAATCTGCTGGTCTCAGTTAAATCTAGCTAATTACCTGTTAAAAAAATCAGTCACTGGGATAAAGAATGAGACTTGCATGTTATTATTGTTAGCCCATTATATCATTGCAAGTGAATCGCTCAGTTTTGGTGCAAAGCACAATATTCTTTACTTTGGGTCTAATTCCAGTCCGAGTCAGCAAATGAGGTTGGTAACCAAAGCATGGGTATTGTTCCTGTTTGATAGTTGAATGACACAAACTGTGTAATTGTGGCAACAATCTCTGTTCCTCTAAATTAAATTTCCTGACTTTTAACCAAAAACTAGCTTTACTTTTATAATAATGTTCATTTTATTAATAGCCAGCCTCCCCTACCACTGCAGAAAAAAATCTATATGAAATGAAGTACCTGCCCTTACCATACATATGTAGGCTTACTGCTTTTTGACTACTCATTTTTTATTAACACATGTATATTTTTTCTGGATGTGTTTTTATATTTTGAGGAAGTTAGACCTAGATATAGATAAAATTATAAATAAAATTGTGAATGGTGTATTGTACAGTAATGTTATATATTTTCTGAATCAGACCCCCATCCCACAAGAAAGAACATTAGAAAAACATTTTAAACTGATCTTTATAAAGGTAAGGTCTGCAAGTAGAAACTGATTTACACATCACCATCTAGAATGTGTCCATATTGATTTTACAAGACCTTTTCTTTCATCAATTGGTTGTATATTGGCAAATAGAATTTTTTTAATTTGTAAAATTATATATTGAACTTACATTCCTGGTAAAAAAAGCTAAAAAATCTTGTTTCATGAAAAGTAATATGAAAAGTATATGATTATATGTAAGTGCTTGACACTGTTAGTGGAGTAGAAGCCATGTTGTGTCATAGCAGTCCATTTCTTGTTTATGCTACTTTTTCAAAGTATAGAAATATCTAACTGCTATTTTTAAAACCTCAACTTTGAAGCATTGACTGTTTTTTTCTGTGTTTGTTTCTCCAGGCTTTCTTGTCTGTATATTTGATGTTGACTTTTAGCATGTTGAGAAAGGAAGAAAAGAATCATTTCAAAAAATAGAAAGTTTCTGCTTTCCAGCATCTGAATGATCTGACCTGTACATGTGTTTGTTTGTCTCTGTCAAGTAGAAATCTAGTGCATGTTCGCAAACTAACCACGATAAGCCAGTTGAATCAAGCCAGGTGAGCTCTTGCTTGGAAATGTAAACTAATACAAATTGAACACACATCTCTTGTGCTGATCCACAAATTTCAGACATGGTAGATGTACCTTATAATAGCTATCTGTATGGTAGATGTACTATATGATAACAATTTTTAGTGCATTTTGTCCTTTCAAGACCAAGTGGATCAATTCTGTGTGCATTTTCCTTAACTTTCAGAGTGATCTGACTGCATTTTGCATGGTAATTCTTAAAGGTAATGCTGCACAAAATTTTGAAAGCAACATGTCGAACATATACAAAATGTGATGTTACAATAGTACAAAGTTGTCACACACCCCTGATGTTTTTCATGTGCACAAAAATAGGCAATTACATGTAGCAGTTTTTCCTTGGAGTTTGTCCTGATTCATATTTTTGTAAGTTGGAATAAATTTTTAAAGCACACATAGAGGACAGACAGAATCATTTTTCATGATAGAAATTACAGATCAGGATTGACTATTGATTGTTTTGAAATGAAGTATAAAAATAACTACTACTATATCAATTTGATGATTCTGAAAATAAATACAGGGGCTTCATTGTTTCAGCTGGACTTGCTGCTCATCAATGATGTGCAGTTTTGCAAACTCATTTGTTGAAAACAACCACACTCCAGAACAGATAACTAATATAATTAGCAAAATTAATGTAAACTTTTGATGAGGTTGTTTCAATGAATTAGAAAACGAGTGAAGTTGTTGTTTCTCAAGTACATTCCAGTCAGCATTGTTTACTGCAAATACAATTTGACTTTTAATTTACAGTGAAACCTCATTATAACAGCACTCGTATATCTGACATTCTCTCGCTAGTCTCTCAGTGACACAGGTTTGAATGACTTAATTAACCCTTTCCCCCTTGAATTAAGACTGAGTCAACAGCTTTCCTTGGCATCGGTTGGGCACCAAGTGCCCAGCCCATGCCAAGGAAAGCTGTTGACCTGGGGCATGTGATCTTGATAAGTCTCATGTACATTTCTCAGTCAAATTGTTTTTCATAACTGTTGAAATTATTGAAAACACTGAAACAGACGACATTTGACCACCAGCCGGTTTAAGGGAGAAAGGGTTAAAGTGAAATTCCTTTGCTGTTTGACTCATTTATCTGACGTATTCAGTTATCTGACACATTTTGGAGGGAACAAGTGGTGTCATAACAATGAGGTTTGACTGTAGGTGAATTCTAAGTGCGTCATCTGTGTCCCCTACAAATGATGCCACATTAAATCATTGTTGAACATCAAATTGGTGGAAAAGCTATATGTGCCTTTTGATCTGTCTGTATCGGTAATTACTTGTTTGATTAAGCACTGGTGAATTTGATGGGGAAAAAAATCCTGTGATCTTGAACATATGTGTGTTTCCATAATTATGTGTATGGACAGCAAAATTATTCAGTTGACGCTTTCCTGGTCAACCCAGTTTACAGCGACAGACCGTTTAAAAAATCGTCTGCTTCAGCCATTTTGGTTTCCTCCTGGAGATATTTTCAATGATATTTGATGGAGGATACCAGGATAAGATGCTGAGAGTCCAAGGCTTTCCTCAAGGGAGGCTGATAACTGGATCCAATAACATGACCTTGTTAAGGGTTAAAATGTGTGGTTAGTGGTATGTTTCTTTCATTCTGCCTAAATAATTTAACCATAAAAACAACCGGTACATGATAAAGCCCTGTGGCATACACTTTGATATATTTTACACCTTTCAGTCCTGCTTTGACTTCTAATTTTGGAGAAAAAAGATTACATGTTCCAGTTTTCATATCTACATGTACAAGTAAATTTCTGCATGTTTTACCTATAAACTTCCAAAAAAATGAAGAACAAATTAACTGAAGTTTGTTTGTATTTTTTCATTGCAGTTAGAAAAGTCAGACATCCCTGGAGATGCAGAATCAGGGGTTGCTAGGACACGACAAAGGAGATTCCTATATAGCTTCTTCTCGAGGATATTTTTACAAGCCTTCACCCTTACTTTTCTGGCAGAGTGGGGGGACAGATCACAGATAGCAACAATTATATTAGGAGCCAGAGGGGTGAGTATGTGATTGCACTTCTTCACCAAAGCACTAACTGACCTCATCCCCCCAGCTAAATCACCCAGTCAGATTTGAAATTTACGTTGTTAGCCTATTGATAAAAATGAAGGTGGATTCATCCTTTCCTGGTCAGGATAAGACTAAGATGGATTGGGGAGGGGGGGGGGGTAGGCAATGCACCCAACTCACCTCAAGGAAAGCTGTTGACTTGGTGTGTGCTGTCAAATATCAGAATAGAATATTTTCTGGTAATATAAAATTTACTTTGAAGTAGGCAACAACCTACGCCTGGTCCCTTTTGGGTGATTTGAGCAGGAAAGGATTCAGTCTATGGGATAAAAGCTGGCATTCTGTGATCTTTCAGTTCCATGCAATATGGATATAATAATGCATGGCCTGTTCCATATCAGTATAAGTATCAGTATGGAGCACTTCATATCAGTATCAGCTATAGCGAGTACTAATATGAAAGTTGGGAATGCTGATACGAGTACTGATATGGAACAGGCCACGCATTATTATGTCTATCATATTCATACATGTATACATGGTGAACGTATTGAATATAAATAAGCACACATCATATTAAAATATTGTCATATATTTGTTGATGCTTCTATTCTATATATGTGTATCATAGGCATCACTGCGAGGTGGATGAACCCTATTACAGACCAAAAAGCCATTTTTCTGGCTAGGTGGCACCACAAACTGTACTGCTATGACATGCCAAATTCCATATTATACAGGAAAACTGTACAATGGGGTGTATACAGAATTTGCCATACCTTTACTAATAACAGCTTAGGAATATGATAAAAAATTATATTGCATTGGATTGAATTGTAAACATACATGTACATGTACTACCTGGCTTGTCAAGTAATTATTATAACATTTTATTTAACCCTTAAAGTTTCCTGTTTGAAGTAAGACTGAGTCAACAACTTTCCTTGGCATGAGTTGGTCACTAAGTGCCCAACTCATGCCAAGGAAAGCTGTTGACCTTGGTCATGTTATCTTAATAGGTCTTTTCTACAACTCAGTCAAATTGTTTTTTTTATTACAGTTCAAGTTAGGGGAAAACACTGAAGAGATCACATTTGACCACCAGTCGGTTTAAATGGGAAAGGGTTAATATGAAAAGAAACTTAACAAACCTCAATCTGTAAACCCCAGTAATGCTGGAACACTATCAAGCCCGACAATCAAACAGCAAAGTCCTATTCCACACCACTTGCTGGAAAGCTGTTAAAGTTCTTAATCATTACGGATTGACAATTTATTTTGGTTAAGGAATAAATAATATAAGGCCATGTTTTGTTTGATGGATGCAAGAACTCTCATTGAGGTTATTTTGGTCACTATTGTGTGGCAAAAATTGTTCTATATGTAAACATAGAAGTGAATAATAATAAGATACATTTGGAAAACAAGTAATAAAATAGAGCTGCCATGCAACAGTGCTACGTCTTGTACAGACTACTTCCCTCGAGAAACTACTTTTCATTTTAACCCTTAAAGGGTCAGGTTATTTTTTGTACCAGTAAAAATAAAAGTAACAAATTTCATTGAACACAGTGCAGTGGGAACAATTTTCTTTGTAGCATACCAAAAGTATATATCATTGTGATGGCTGGAATGCAAAGTTTCATTACGTGCAATAAATTGCTAATAGACACTTGACTGGTTGCCATGGCAACCACTTTAATCACTAATATTTGGCAAAAAAATCATTAAAAATCTGCTAAATAAGAGAACCAAGTATCTCCTCAGTTTATGTGAAGTACCCTTTATCTCCACATATGCATGGTATTTGGATAACTACAGAAGTAAACTTTCAGTAAACTTTGAAAATAAAACATAGATCACATGACTTGTTTCCATAGCAACTGTTTAAATATTAATTGTACTTGGCTAAGAACACAACAGCTATCTGTGTACAGTTTGGTGATGATTTATGAGTTGTTTACACAAGTAAGGCTAAGCTAGTGTAAGCCCAGCATAAAATCACATGATTACCGGTCGTTAACAAACGGTCTTACCGTTTAAGGGTTAAAACCAGGGATTACTGTTTTGGTCAAATTCAACTGTATTATAAGACCACCTACAGTGTTAGACAACTGTTTGCTTGTGATTCGAGTGGACTCAAATACAGTGCAACCTCATTATAACGACACTCAATTATCCTACATATTTGATATAATGACACAAATTTTCATGGGAAAATGATTCATTTATCTGACATATTCAGTTATCTGACACATTTCTTTGGGAACAGGTGGTGTTATTATAGCAGGTTTTCACTGTAGCAGATAGCATGGTACTGATGACAATGTTATTTTTTATGCAGGAGGTGATGGCAGTAATTATAGGGGCCACATTAGGCCATGCCTTGTGTACAGGTCTAGCTGTTTTAGGAGGCAGATTTATAGCGCAAAGTATATCAATACGAACAGGTAAGCATTCTCGAAGAGTTTCATTCGCATGAACATTTCGTGGAAGTAACCTTTTGGCAGACATGATATGTCTTCCATTTGAAGGAAGTGCTTTTCTGTCGAAAATATTTACATGTATTTTGAACGTCAAGATGTGCTTTTGCTGTATATCCAAATTATTTCCAGTAATGTGTAACCATTTTGTTGCCATCACCAATATGTAGTTGTTTCCATGTCACTCCCAAATACCATGGCAAAGGACTTTTTTACAGCAATTGTATCGAAGTTTAGCTGCTTCCTTATAGTCAGAAGCTATGGAAAATGTCCTTTCAAAAAAATGTTTGCATTGCATGAGTTTTTTATTCAAAATTTTCATTGGATAAGGCAAAATTGTAATGGCTGACCTCAGAGGTTCTAATACTATACCAGTGATTTTTGTTGTGCTACTGAAAGTTACCACTTTTTAAAGTCTACTACATGTATACCAAATTGAAGGGCACAGCACACTTTATGATTTTTATGTATAAATGTTTAATTTCTGTCCTCTTAATTCCCTTAAAAGTATATATTTTCTGAAAGAAAACATTACATCAAGTTTGTTTCTGGTGTTGAATATTAAATATTAGTATGACTGCTGTTGTAGTTAAATTTTGACGAAAATTCTTAAATTTTGCATAAAATTTGAAATAGCATTTAAACAAAATAAAGATCAATTTTAGTTAAAAGTGTCAAATGAAAGAACACATAGCACTCTCCAAAACTGTTTTTTACATTTTTAAAAAGGGGCTTAGTTCTACTTTTATGGCTGTTTACAGTTTTCTAAAAAATTTGAAATTTTAATTTTAATTTAAACATCCTGTACATTTTGAAGTAAGACCCACACCTAAAATTTAAAATACACTTTTGCTGCTAGAAGTGTGCTGTTTCATTTCCCATTAGAAAATAGTGTTTGGCATATTTGGTGTTTGTGCTTTTTTTCAAAGAGGTGAAATAAAATTGTTTTAATTTTGCAATCAAAAATCAGTTTGTAAAGCTAACAGAGATCTCATCAGTTTTTGTAGCTTAATCCAAATGTGTACTTTTAGAAAATATACAGTTTATGTGATCTGAAATAAGAAGTCTAGGGTATATATGTTTCGAGCAAAGTCATTTTTTTGGTGTAAAGGACTGTAAAAGTGTAGCATCCCTTTCAAGAAATAAAATAAAGTAAAAAACTCTATTTATTAATTTTTTTTTCTAAGTATAAAAAACTCCCAATTTTTCCACATCATCTTGTGCAATTTACAACTTCTTTCCATCTCAAATACAGCAGTACTCAGTCAATTTTACTGCAGTTTCATGCCTGCCGCTTATTGGGAATAATACCATGACATACTTCTCCAAATTGTGGTACACCTGTACATTTTACAAAAATTCTGTAGCTCCTGGTGCCTTTAACCCAGACCCTTGAGGGCCGGGGGGGGGGGGGGGGGGGGGGGGCACACCCCTAGCATACTGAATTGAGTCCCACAATTCTGTAGTAACTAGAGAATCGTATCGAACACTTGGAACCTCTGTGGCTGATTGATTATCCAAGAACACCACTTGATACCGCAAATTACAGCGAGACACTTTAAATAAGTACCTTTTGTGTCCAGTAGGTGGCAGCATAGTTCTGTTCTACATTAAATCAAACTTAAGACATATATAAAGTTACAATTACTTGTATATGTGTTTTAAATTTTAGTTTTGTTGTTTTTTTGACTGTTGACTTTGTCCACAACCCATGACATGTTGGATGTCTAAAACTAATTGTTGGATTATTTATTATTGTTTTTAGTTAGAGCTTTTAAAAGATCAGTTTTCGAAAAGTTATTTCAAACATGACCTAAGATTTTCAATGAAATGAATATTTTGTTGGTCCTTTTAGTGAAGAGGGACCCTGTGAATTTTCAGAAGTTTTTTTGTAGTTAATTAGAAATTCTTTTGACCATTTAGAATGAAAAATGTGAAAAATCAATTTGGGTCCAGATTTGATAAAGATATATTGCATTGTCACGTATTTTGCTTTTATTGCATGCCAATGCTTGTTGTTATAAAGCAAGTGATTCTGTTATTGATACATTATGATAATAATGTTTTTTGTTTTCTTTTCCAGTGACACTTATAGGAGGTGTAGTTTTCCTAATTTTTGCCGTGTCTGCACTATTCATCAATGATAATTAGGAAATGTATTGGAAACCCGAACTGTACAGCATAATTTATCAGAATGAAACACTCCGAACAGCTTCATCACAACCTGTGTGATTATGTACATAGTGGCATTGTATACTATGGAAGGCAAGCTTCTACGGAGGTCCTATCTGAAAAGTACCACTTCAAGGCAAATGGCAAAAGTATTTAAACTGCCTTGATTGTAAGATGTATCTGTGAGTAGGGGAGTGCTGAGAAGAAATGCCAAACTTTGTACAGTTGTTAGAGTCATTCATATTGTTTTATGTTGCTGGAAGAAGTCATGCCCATGGATGTTATACTGTCAAACTATATGGATTTGGTGTGAAAAGAAAGTTGCATGTCAGTATGGTCATGGCCTCAGGCACAGATAGGTTTCATGAAGACTTCGTGACATACAACATATACTTACAACAGTTGATATGCTTTTCAAGATATAACCAGATAATTTAAAAAGTGTGTGAACACCTGAAAAAGTGTTGATTTACATGATACATGGTGCATGCATATAAATGGTGGCATAGGCAGACTGTGGCTGACACCCTCACCAAAATACAGAGGATGGACTGTGGAGGATTGGGGATGCCAGGGCAGGATGGAGAAAGGGTTACTGGATGATCAAATGGGCAGATTGATTTTGGCTGTCATCAATGCGAATTACTATTAATGTATTAATTGTGGTTGGAAAGAATCATCAGAGATGTGCATACAGACATCTTTGAAACCATGTGGTCTACAAAGGAACTATGATGCTCGAATTCATGGCCATTGGTGCACACACAGCTCTCTTGTACCACTATATGGTCTCTCAGCTGTCATATGAAATAAATATATTGTGGCTGAAATTTAATTACTACTATGAAAGCCAGGTACACTTTTTGAGATGCAACAGTGGTACAGTACTTGGGATATTCATGAAGATATATAGAACGAGTCCACCCTTCTCCCATTGAAAAATTATATAATTTTGGCCCAACACTGAGAAATGAACAATCACATAGTCTATTCACTCTTGGTGCCACAAAATGTTTGCAAAACACATACTGTCATTGTAATTGTAGGTGTCCTGTTTTGGCCGGTAGCGAAATGGATGTCAGTCCATAGATGTAGCAAACATGAAGATGAATTGTGAAAGAATTAGCTACCTGAAATGTCTTGCATCTTAATCCATCCTGTCTCTATCCACAGCTTGAGATATGCTGTCTGTCATCCTGAATCCATCCACAATCCATCCCGGTCTAAATTTAAGGAAAACTACATGTGTACATGGCCCTGTCATCTTTCATCCAGCCACATTCTATCCAAAGTAAGGATTCCCTTTTGAGTAAAGGATGGCACCTATCTTTTATCTGTGCCTGTTTTTTCCATCCTTAAAGACAGCCGCCAGATTTGCCTTCCTTTTTGCATCCCCGATTCATCCACAACATCCCTCCTGACCTGGAGAAAAGTCCACCCCCTTTGAAAAGGCATCCCCAGGACATCCTCAATTCATCCTACTTTCTTCTATTTTTGTACTTGCATCCAAATTCATCCCAAAACCATCCACATTCCATCCAAAATAAGGATCCTACTTTGGTGAGGGTGCTTTGCCACACCATTAGCTTGATGGTAAAAGAAGTGATGTTATATATATGTACACTTTAAAAGCAGAATCAAATGAAACAAAACAATTTTTTTTAGAAAAGGGGAAAAAAAACAAAACGACTTAGACGAAAATGTAAAGGTACACTTACTAGTAACTTATAATTTGTAGTTTTGTATAACTACAAGTATGTTTTGTCCACCAGATGGCAGTCTGATCTGTGGTAAGTACATGCTACATTCATCCCAGCTAAATAAATTTTGCCTGAAATTCTTCACCATGACCATGTTCATGATGACTTCATCTGAATCCTCTGCAGACTGGGTCAACAGCTTTCGTCAGTGCACTCTGGTGGCCACCTTGTGTACTATGCTGGGGAAGGCCTAGGTCCACTTTGGTGGCAATTCCCATCTGCAACTGCCTTTCCTTTTCAACAGCTGTGGCACATCTTGCTGGGTGATCCAAAATATTTGACTTAAGATGCGGCATATGGTGCATATACTTGAATGAAAACTTTTTTTTTTTTTAATTTGAGCAGTACTTGCCCAAGAATTTCAACAATATAAATGGGGAAATATAGTCCTATAGAGGTGGACATTAAGAATTTTGTTTACCATATGCATGCAAAGTGACAAATTATATGAGCTACATGAAGTAGGAGGATAGAATAACCAAGTTTCTCTTTCCCGGTGACTTGTGTAACATTCTGTTCTGCACACCTTTGTGAACCCAGTAAATCAAGGATTCTTGGCAATGACTACCCAGTGCTGCCATCTGTATTCATGTACTGTAACTAACATATTAGGCAGGTGTGTAGACAGCCAAACAATTGTGACCATTCATTCCAATTTGCATCACTTTTTTGGCCAGTTTCTGTTTTGACCTTAACCATGGACCTGATCTCATGGACTGTGATAGCAGAAATAGACTTATGTGAAGTAGCAAGTATTTACATGCATGTAAACTACTGTTTGGATTGTGGCAAACCAACTCATAGTCAAAGCCTTTCCATAACATGGAGTGAGCACATTTCAGAGAGTCTGTTATTCAAAGTTGACCTCAGAAATAGTACAGACCCTGGACTGATGTTCCAAGCTTCATGTCATACCAGCTGCATGTTTGAGTGAATCTTGGGATAATGTTTGACATGATCAAAGTCATAAATGGAAGGGTATTGAAACCAAAGAGTGCTGCCGAGAGATGCAGCAAAAAAAAATTAAAATGTTTAACCTGTAAATACTATGAGTCAAACAATTATGTTCATACTGTACTTTACACTGCCAGTACTATGGGTCAGCCATGTATATAATCATTAGACTATGGCAAGGCTGGTGCTTAATACACAGGCAAAAGCCCATTTCTACCAGTCAGCTTGATATTGTCACATTAAACATCAGGCAAAAGATTTACTTTTAGCAGGGCTCATTGTAACTGTTGTGCAGATTTTTAAAACTATAGTCACTGTTATACAGGAGACGACTTTGAAGTTTATAGTTTTCTGCAGAGATTTTGGCTACTGTGTGAGTATGTTTGGTTATGATTTCCTACATGATGAACTTTGCATGTATGTGTGGCTTTGTTACCACAAATGTATCCAGGGCTTAATAATTTGCATGCCCCCAATATAATGTAGGGCAAGAAATTCACACCAGGGCAAGAAAACGCACTTAATCTAGGGGTAACCAAAAATTTGTAGTTATGATTTAGATCTCAGTAGATGGGCATGTGACTTAGATTGGGAGGCAAGTGAAATTTGAAAATAATTTGCTCTGAGAACTAGAACAGCAGTGGTGAATGAGGGAGCACTGACATTTTCTGTGTCAGTGCCAAATACCTACATTGAATTAAAAACAGATTTAAATTCATTTTTTGTGCCCCCCTGGAAGAAAGCAGGGCATATAGCTTTGCTCATGTGGGTCTGTCAGTAGACAGCCTGGTTTCCTTACCATAACTTGAGAAACTTTTGAAATAGTACTTTGATACTGCCCAGGTATATACTCCTGTATAAGGGCTAGGTGAAATATGAATGTGGTTGACCTTATCCCTATTTCCAAAGTTACAGAGGTACTATAGTAAGTGTTGGTCTCTGCACAATAACTTAAACAGTGTTTGTCATAGGACCAGTATATTGCACAGGATTAGAGTTATTGTCCAGGGCTAGGTCAAGTTTGAAGATGAGTGAGCTTGACCTATATTCAAAGGTTACAAGGCCACTTAAGTGAACTTGGTTTCTGCATCATAACTCAGAATTTAAGTTATGACTTCAATATTGAACATGGTAATAGTCCTTAATTAGGGCTTGGCCAGCTTAGAAGGTGGTTGACCTTGACCAAATTCCCAAGGTCACCATGTAGAGTCCTATCAGTGAAATTGGTTTCCGCATGATTACTAAAGATACTTTTGGCCTAGGGCTTTCATATTGCACAGGAGTATAGCCATCTATAAGAGCTAGTTCCAAGTTCTGAAATGGGTGGTTCAGTCAATTTTCATGGTCACATAGCCACATTAATGAATTTGGTTTCTGCTTAATAACTGCAGAATTTTTGTGAGCCAGAGCTTTTATTTTGTAGATGTTAATAGTCTTCTATTAGGGCTAGATCAGCTTCAAAGGAGGGTAACCTTGACCTATTTTCTAAGGTTACAAGACCACTTTAGCAAAGTTGGTTTCTGCATCTACTTCCCAAAGTCATCGCTGCCCCATTTAGTACTGTCAACAGGGTAATGAGGGCAAACATAATGACAGTGGGCAGGCACCTAAGCTTTACAAAAACACCTTGTTCATATATTTGTTTAGATACTGATTTTATTTATTTGTTTAGTTTAATTTTTTTTTTTTTTTATAAAGGTTAGTCTTTCCACTGTTAAAGGCAATTTGATTCAGGGTTAATGCCAACAAGTGTGTTTAGCAGAACTAAACAGCTTATAGATTATTTAAGAGAAGTTCATGGAAGGAATACAAATACATGTTCACCCCTGGTAAGAACTGCAGTATGAAAAATTGTGGTCACACATGTTGCTGTGCTTTTGCAAAGCACTAAAATCAAAGTTGTTTTCAAATGATTTAATCTTTTCCTGATCAGAGTGACTGAATCAAGCTTCCGTGTGGAAACTGGAAGTACAAACACCAGTGAAAGACATGGGCAAGGGAAATGTGACTGTTGTAGAATAGCTTGACAGTGAAATAATGAGTTTACAAATCATAAAAGTACATGTACCATTGTGGAAAACCTTCACACAAGGGGGGGGGGGGGGTGGGGGTGGAACAGAAGATGACTTTGCAGACAGCTGTTGTTAACTAGTTTAAGCATGGACTTTTTTTTCCTATGGAACAACCAAAGTTAATGCTATATTATTGATGGGTTGAAAGGAGTTAAAAATATAAACATTAACAATTTGATTTGAAACATGACCAGCACAGAAAAAAATGATATCTTCATGATGGGTAAAATACAGACATGTTCAGTGGAACTGTCCATTGTATTTGTACAGGACATTGTACACAGAGTAATGGGTTGACTTCTGTGAACACTTGCTACAGCATGTACAGGTGAAAACTTACATGTATATAACCTGACTAGTACATAACTTGAAAGAGTCAATGCTAGTCTAGTTTGACAGCTCCATTTAACCAGAGTGGCGTGCCTCTACGGTAGAAAAATGTGATTAATTACATGCATAGTGTCTCAGTTCTACCACATTATGGAGCCTAATAAAATGTACTTGTTTACATGTCTTATATTTATATAATGTGCAATCGCTTCATGATAATGCTCACTGTTGACTTGTTAATTTATAATTTCACTTTTTATTTGGAAAACATTCTATATAAGAATTTTGGATGGGATCTGGCAGCATAAAATACCCAGGTCAACAGCTTTCTTTGTTATGGTTGGGCTCTCCATTCCCAGCCCATGACAATGAAACTGCTGGTCTAGTTTTATTCTAAACAGGATAAGATGTTCAACAGTCTTGGTTTAGCACACTCAGGTAGTAGACCAGAGTTGTGATTGGCTGATTGAGCGTCCCAATGGAGATAGTCCGTAAATCACCAAATACAAATATGTTTTCAAGACACTGTAACATATACCTGGATAGATAAAGTAATGTCAGATTTCTTGAAACGCAAAGATACTCCATTAATGTTCATGTAGGTGCATGGTCTACCAGGTCAGGTGAGAATTAGTTGATGAGGATGGACAAATATGTCGCCCCTCAACAGAGCACAATTCATACTCATGTAAAAAGCTAGCATCCAGGTGTACTTTCGTATTGGATATTGTTTCCATAATTTGTTGGTCACCACTTGAAAAAATTTCTGCAAGTTTTTTGGGACTTTATCAGGACTTGGTTGCAATTTGCCACATGTTTAAAGGATTTTTTTCCCCCCAAATAAATGGCACTGAAAATAGCTACAATGAAATATGATGGGACCTACAACTGTGGTCTCCTGTCCTCAGGCCAGTGCAACAGAAGTGTGAGGTTTCTATGACTGGCCCCAGTGAAATCAGGCCTAAACCATTCCTGGTCAGAGTATGACTAAGTCAGTAGCCTTCCTTGCTGTGGATTGGGTGCAATGCACCCAACACGGGTCAAGGAAACCTATTGACCTAGGACGTGCCATCAGGAATGGCCTTACATACAAATCTCAGCAAAAATATTTTCTAATAACGAGAAATTTATGTGAAAATGTTAACGTTGGTTAACTCATTCCATACTATGGTCACAGGCCTTGGTCAGTGGTTCTGGCACTGCCTGGCAAGTCGTGCTGCAGCTACCCTTGCAGCAGCTGCAGCATGACTTGCCAGGCAGTGACAGAACCACTGACTTAAGACTAAAGGCATGTTGGTACTTGAACATAAGCTCTTTTCATGAAGAATTTAAGTATGCAATTGTCGTCTTAAATCTAGGTAAATGTACGGAAAAATCAGGGACTGGTATGGAATGAGTTAAAAATCAGGGACTGGTATGGAATGAGTTAAGGCAGATGACAATTTACATCCAGGAGCATTTGGGTGATTTGAATGGGAAAGGGTAAAGCATTCCTAGTTACCTCGGCATTCTCGATATGAAGTGGGTTATAACAAAAAGTACTCAAAAGCACATTGATGTATCACTGTGACTTCTCAAAAGTTTTACAGCTGTCAGAATATCTGTCAAATATACATGTTTCTAAATGTTATATCTTTGCACAGGAACAAATAAAAGTGTAAGTTCACAAAACATGAGTAAACTGATTGGGTCAAGCAGTCGGGTGCTTTGATCATGATTGTTACTCATTTACATAACAAATTATGGTCTATAATGCATTTGTTGAGCCAGAGACTGGAATGTAATCTATTGTTCCAATGTTGACATTTAGGATTTCTATTTCGTTCCTGCTTGTACTATAAAGAAAGGTACCTTCTGAGTCCTGGCTCTTCCATTATGGCTTGAAAATAATGCACTGGAGACAGAAGTCTAGATTGGTAATTTTTTTTTTTCTTCCCGTATGTGCTGGCCGTATGGCTTGTGAGTATCCACAGTAAAGCATAGTCTTATTTTAGACATCTACATACTTTTGTAACAGAGTGTGCAGGTAAAGCAGACAAGCAATACATATGTACTCTCACAGTGGTCACGCCCGGACATACTTGTCTTGATCCATAGGGGGGATGCCAAATGTCCTAATGGCAAATGGGTTCTAAATCTCCAACAGCTCTAGCAACTAAATTAAAAAGACAACAGGAGTGTGGTCCCCAGAAGAATTAAGGCAACACAGCCAAAACCAGTTGGAAAGGGGCATTATAAATAGGTTTGTAGTCAGGTTGTCTTTTTAATCTGGTTGCTGGATCCATTGGGGATGTAAAACGTATACTTTTTGTAAGATAGAAAACATACATTGCTTAAGACTTAGCTTGAAACCATTTCAAGTTGTATTGACAAGGGTCCACATTCTGGTGTGAAGAAGTGGTCACCATAAATATCGTATGAAGCTTTGACATAATAGGAATGGTCCCAGTGTTTATACCAGTCGTCCAATATTAGGCCTTTTGGGCCATCAGATATTGGATGCAAAAGCCTCCCAATGACTAATATGCCGTTTGTCAATATTGTAAGCATGATATATAGTATGGTCTGCATAATATATTGATTATTGGCGTTGGAAAACTGTATCAATATTTCTGAACTTATTTATAATGTGCTCATTATTTTTATGTCTGAAATCATGGAAGTGTGTATCATTTTCTGTATCTGATATCAAATATTTATATCATGATTTGATGAAATGTCATTTTGGACAATCCTTGATAGACAGATACAGTAGGTTCAGTTTCTGTCCATATATATATATATATATGGAATAGGTGTCAACTTTCCTGATTTTGTCAGGAGTCGCCCAATTTTAGGTGCCTCTCCCTATCTCCCAGTTGGGCTTTTATTTTAGAGATTTCTTCCAAATTAAAAGAAAAAAAAAAGAGTACTCCCCCCAAAGTCTGATATGGTTAATAGGTTGTGGTGCTCAAGTGGCAGATATACATTTAATCTTGAAGTGCACACCACATTATTCTTGTGAAGTTTATGTTGTAGTGCTCAAATGAATATTTGCATTCCCCATGATTCTTTTTCATGACTGCTGGCTTCATCAATTTCAGTTGTTGTCGGGGGTGCTTCAGAGGCTAGCTTGTGTGCAATCTGCCACAGGAAATTTTCCAAATGTTGATAGGTGTGGTATAGCAAGAATTTGTGTTTTCAGGTTCAGTGATTTTGTCAGCTGTTGGTCTGACATAAAACATTGCTCACTGTTTCCTAGAAACTAAAGTTTTTTTGTTTTTTTTTTTCTTTTTTTTTTTTTTTCTTTTTTTTTTTTTGTTTTTTGTTTTTTGTTTTTTTTCTAATTTAGTAAAAATTTGGTTTAGAAGTATTGCATGATACATACAAATATCAAACAATTGTGCTGAGAAAATTAACATGTTGCAGATAGCAATGAGGTCCCATTAAAAGAAATATCACTCAGTATATTGGTACTGATCAGTGAAAATACACAGACCTGTACATCATGTTCAGAATATATTTTTTATAAATGTTGCTTTTCTTCTGTTTTAGAATTTGTACTTGTTGCATTATATAAAACATAATGTTCATAATTATAGATGCCATTGCCAATAGTAAAAAAATATTTTCACTGGATGGTACAACTGGTAGATGGATGCTAATGACAGGAGCTATGTCAATAACAAGTGTTTAACCCTTTCCCCCTTGAGTTTAGACTGAGTCAACAGCTTTCGTTGGCATGGGTGGGGCACCCCACCCATGCCAACGAAAGCTGTTGACCTGGAGTATGTGATCTTGATAAGTCTCATGTACATTTCTGAGTCAAATTGTTTTTCATGACTGTTGAAATTAGTTGAAAACACTGAAGCAGACGACATTTGACTACCAGCCGGTTTTGGCCGGTTTGAGGGGGAAAGGGTTAAGGGATAACCGGATGGGGTGAACACCACTCTCTAGTGTTTAACTGTTTCAGTGCCAACTGTGACTAAATTTGAACAACTTAAAACAAAATGCTCTGAATTATAGTAAGGATGACAGATTCACGTTCCTTGTGAAGGGACCTTTCATTCAAGTACCAGCATGCCTGTAGTTACTTAGAACATTATAGTCCAGGTCAGCAGCTATCCTGGGCATGCTTTGGGCACAATGTGCTCTAAACACACCAAGGAAACCTGTTGACTCCATCAACTATGTAGCACTGAGAGAGTGACCAAGGTTGGTCCAAAGCACTGGATATCCCAGTATTGATTTTGACTTGAAGCCTGAACATGTCCAGTCTTTAACTCATTCCATACTATGGTGACTTGCCAGGCAGTGTCAGAACCACTGACCCAAGACGATAGGCATGTTGGTAGTTGAGCGAAAGCTCTTTTCATGAAGAATTTAAATATGCAATTGTCGTCTTAAATTTTGGTAAATATACGTAAATATCAGGGACTGGTATGGAATGAGTTAATATGCTGATGGACAGAGTTGGGGCTAGTGATATTGGGTATGACAATCTGGAATACATCTTAACTTGGCAATGCATATTTATGATCTGGGAGATGATTTGTAAGTAGTATTTGCTTAGGGCAAAAGCTGAAATATGGAAGTATGTAGTCAGATACCAGGTTGTACAATCATGTCCATAATGAGTTCAATCGCATGTAGTTTTATATACAATAGTCTGTAAAGGATCTACGGAACTCTGAAATTTTTCAGTTTAGACTTTCATGATTCTTATTTTTCAATAACCCAGAATATTTGATTAATGCAACTTTTTCTGAGTAATTAAAAGTGGGAGGGGTGACAGAAAGGGATAATGTGGTAATGATGATACCTTGTATACCAACTTATACCTGACACCAATTGCCAAAAGAGAGCATTCCTCTTTCTCTCCAGATCAGTTTCAGTGACTGTTGAAGCACTCCAAGCTACAGGCAGAAGACTATTCTACTACACCTGTAAAGGCTGCATAGATTGTTATTCCTCGCTACATTATTTGTAACAATACATTTAGCTATAGCATGAAATGATGATTCAGAAAAAGAAAAAAGTATTGATTCAAATTGGTTTTCCAAATGCTAAGAAAAGTGTCGTAAAACTAGAAAATAATTAATATGCTTCAAAGACAAAACTGTCTGTGCTTTCAACGCCTAATTGGATGCTTCTGAAGCACAAACCTAAGAATGTAGGGAATGATGAACACCTCTACCTCATTTAATACCTTGTTCAATGTCCCTATTTAGTGTAAATTAATATTCTGCAACTTTTGGTTATTGTGTCCTGGATGCACCTATGGCACAAACCTATCAATCTATTTTGAACAGTACCTCCACCTTTAATAGTTTTGAAGATATAAAACATTTGAAATTTCAAGGGGCCCTAATTTTCATACTTTTCAACATGTTTACTGTTCCAAACCAGGTGCTTAATTTCACTGATATATCAATAACTGCAAAATTTAGTATTTCTTGATGATAAAAGGGCCAAGAAAAACTGCAGACAAACGTGGAGAAAAATAAATATAGAATACTTGGGAAAAAATGGTATGTTTGGATTAGCAAATAGTATTTTTGTTAAGTGTGAAAATGTACGATAACCTTCACTTTTTATATCAAGTTAACAGTGAGAGTCAAATAATTGCATTAAAACTAACTTCATTATTAGAAATTTAAAAGAAAGAGAGAGAGAGAGATTGGAACAGCTTACCCTCACCACAAAATTGGAGGTTGCTCCTGTAAACATGCAGAATATT
This sequence comes from Hermodice carunculata, assembly GCA_964020975.1. Taxonomy (NCBI): domain Eukaryota; kingdom Metazoa; phylum Annelida; class Polychaeta; order Eunicida; family Amphinomidae; genus Hermodice; species Hermodice carunculata. The sequence goes on from OZ026619.1 coordinate 48,615,025, forward strand.
AACCCGTTGGAATGACTGTGGCATAGTGAATTTGTAGTGTGGACCTTGACAAGCAAATTTGCTTCCTCGTTTTACATATGACTAAAGGTATGTGACCTTGGGGAAAAACATACAAGGCACAACAGAGCGGCCTAATCACACATGTATGATTGTACAGGTTTTATGTTATCGAGACATGGATGTCACAAATTAATGGTTAATATGACCCCTAGCACTTGTTTCAAAGGGTTGAATTTAAATGTGTATTGGCTGTATTTAAGTTATTCTGGCTTTGCTCGATGTGCTAAGCCATGAGTTCATTATTGCATGCTCAATTTGCCATATAGATGTACAGTTTTGATAAAGATTAGCAGGAGGTTTGCATGGCTGCAAAGTTTCACTGGCACGTCACAAAGGCAAGATGTGGTTCAGAAATATTCAGCCCTTGCTGAGTGGGAGAGCATCAGGTCTAGTTATGTCAATTATGTCTGTGAAGTGACTGAACTTTCTTACCAACGTCTGATAAGAAACCTGTTTTGTGAAATCAGGTGGTAATTACTATATATATTTATTAATGTATGTAATTATCAGCTACTGATATGCTGTTCCCCTGAGACACTGGCACAGGCATGTGGCCCAGTAGATTAGGAGGTGCCATTTGTGGGGAATGTAATCCTGATTATTACCTTTTAGCTCAGCTGAATTGTCAGTCAGCTGAGCTTAGCTGATAGGTCTTTGTCTGCCATCATCCATCCAAAATTCACATTTGTGACTTCTCCAGAACATGCAAGATCTACCTTTGGTGGGTCTCTTTCAAGTGTGTTCAAATGCGATAGGGGTTAATATAGGGTTTCCCTGTTCCCTGATCGCTTTCGAAAGAATAAAATATGTTTAAATCAAATGGTCATGCTCCAATGATTTTTGTAGTTTTTGTTCATTTTTTGACAAATTAATAAAAATTCACCAAACCTCTTTGGCAAATTTCTTTGAAATTGCGTAAAAACACTTTGGGGGACCACCGAACCTTAATTTGTCCAACATATGGCACTACAATGTTTTTTTTTTTGGGGGGGGGGGGCTAATTTTTTACGAACTTTTGTGTATTTTTGCTATTTTTCAACTTGTCTTAAAATAAGCTCAGATTGTTCTGAAACTAGGAATTAGCTTGTGGGAGGGTTAAACAAGCCGTTTCCTAGGTGATGATACTCTTGACCCCAGACTTTGTAATGAATTCTTATAATTCTTGTCATTAAACACCAATATTCCTACTGATTACTATGTAAGCCAATAGGAAGCAATGCTTAATTCACATTTTTGACTTCTCCAAAACTGTCAACCAGATTGACTCCAAACTTGGTGGGGATGTATGTAAGGTTGGTCTTTACCAAGTTTGTTCAAATGGTCATGTTCCAAGGATTTGGGCTTTTTTTGTGTGTGTGTCAAATCTTCAAAAATTTCCAAAACTATTAGGATATTTGCTTTGAAGTTGCATAAGGACCTTTCTGGGACTCTTCTGCCTTAATTTCTTCAACAGGTGTGCTGGGATTTTTTTTTCTTTTTAAGTTTTGTGCATTTTTGCTTTACTTTACTTTGGCCAAACTGTAAATTTGATCTTCTTCAAGCATACTGGGAATGTACACGGGCAGAATTTTCTACTACATGGTGGTGCTTTCATTTTCAGATTAAAGAAATTATCAAAATAAGACAAATTGGTAAGAAAATGTGTACATGTTAATAACAGTGATGGTGGTCTTAAACAAAGGTGACCTTGATATCATTCTGAAGTTCACAGGACCACTCAGTTTGTGCATGATTGTATGGTCTGCTGAGTACAGGACTGTCACAGTCCTATTGTTGAATACTTTAAAGGCAGTACCCCTAATGAGGGGATGTACAATTGACTTAATAATACAGTCAATATTATTTATACACCGACAGTTAAATGAGGATAGACTTTAAGTTAACTTGAAGGAAACATTTTAAATAAAAGTGTACAATTTGAGCATTTGGCCAAGCCAGCAGTGTGCTATTGCTGACAAGGGTCAAAGAGTTTGTAAATAAATGTGAAAGTATTAAATATTCACCATAAATGTGTTCTGTTAAAAGTTTTCTGTTTTCAGCCTGTACTTGACACTGAAACTGAATGTATTATACAAACCTATATTGGATGACAAGTTACATGTACCTAAACGTGAATTCAATTAACATCACTCACAGGCATTCTGATAGTCTTGCTTGACCTTTATTTGACCAAGGTTAATAAAACAAAGGGACAGTTGCAAGTTTTGATTGTGCTTAAGAAACTCTGATTACTCGGTCATACCGTATTCATCCTTTTTGGCACTGCTGTACCAAGTTAGGCTCCTCCTAATTTTTAGCTTTCTGGCTCAAGCCAGACTTGCAATTTCTGGGAACCAATTTTACTGGTTTCACCATAGTTCCAATCAATATGATGGACTTAAACTTGAACTGTTTTTACCTATATATTCACAGAGACAAATTAAGCCCTTTGGATGTTTAGTAGGAGAAATACTGTACTTTATTGGCATGAGACTTTGTACTTTGATGGATTGAAACTTACGAACATATATTTTATTTGAAATGAAGCAGTTGAGGAAAAATTCATATGTTTGGTGCACCCTCAAGTCATGGGGGAGGGGGGGGTGAGTAAAGGGTATTTCCATACTGGCATACAGGGGCATTTTATTTTCTGTATCAGCATACTGCACACCCTTTTATATTCTGTGTTCCATACTGGACATTATGTTGGAACATTCTTATTTTCTGTATGTCGTAGTAAGTCCAAATTATTTATTGTTCGGGGATAGTAGGACTCTCCCCTCCCCCTTGCTCCCACCGCCACACAGTCACACACACAGGTCTCAGGTCCAAATGATTTCTCCCTCCTCAAGGCTGTCCTTAAAGCATTGTTTATGCAAAACAAACCCTCCAGGCTTTCATCAATGTTATTAACTCCATCCTTTTCCTGGAAATAAAGGCAATGCTTGTCGGGCAATACAAAATAACAAGAGGTCAGTAGTCCTAATGCTCTGCTGGCCACCATCACCAAAACACTTTCTGAAATGTATTCAATCCACAAACTTGAAACATTAATCAAGGTTAGCCATATTATGCAATATCAAACTTCTGCATGATACACATTTATGGTACATTTGGCATCATTCGCCTTATCCTTTATCAAGATATTGAATTAAATGTCCTTTTCTCAAGTGCTTCATGGCCTTTAAAATAGGTCCAGGTCACACAATCATTGGGTCATGGTGACCAATAATGTAGGTCACGGAGTAAAGTTTTATATACAAAGTACTGAAGTGCAATTTGGATGTAGAGGCTCCATGCTCATGTCATTGATGTCCAAACAACACCCTACCGTTACAAAATCACCTCTTCCAACTTAATGGGTCTGGTGGCCTGACAAAAATAGGGCAAGTTCACTGATCTTGCATAATGTATTAGCATTGGATATCATCTATATCTATAAATTTGGCTTGTCTAGTTCAATTTTTTTACGAGATATCAGAGTTTCCATTAGCCCCCAAATGGGGGTCCGAAATACCCTGTCAGCAAAATTCAAAGGGTCTCAACTTCCTATATTTTCTTTATTAATTTTGCAAAATATAGTTAAAAATTATTTCAGGTTGGGACCCTCTGAAAAAATTCCTAATGGAAACACTGGATATATGGAATTTTGTATCTTTCAGGACATTTGAACTGATAATTTCCGTCATATTATATGTGGTGCCACTAGTATCATAACCAACCACTAAATTTCATAAAGATCCATAAAAAATTAAGGTTGCTGGACTGGTCGCATGGTTTCCAAATTTTGACCTGTATATTACATAATATTATAGGTGGTGCCACCAACATTGATGTCGACAAAGATTTCCATACACTCTATAACTTCTAAACGTTACATGGGCATAAGTAAGGCCCTAATGCAAAAATTATGGGTGAGATGCACGATTTCACTTGTTAGGTCAGTCACCATGGCAAGTTTGGTGGTTTTCAGAATAATAGTGTGTGAGAAAAACTGCAGACCAGCTTGGTCATAAAGAGGGAGAGAGAGAAGATTTTTTTTGAAAAAACAAAATGTCTGGGTTGGCAACCAGACATAATTTCTCAGACACATCATACCAGTGTTTACTTATACAGTGAAACCTCTCTACACTGGGCACCCTTGGGACCAGAAAAACGTGCCCATTCCCAAGAGGCTCAGCCCTTTTGGGCAGTATGGATGGGTATATGTGCATGTACATGATCATTATTTATACATGCACATATACATTTACAGCATATACATATTATAATTCAAGGGGATGTGTACACGTGCAATACAGAACTGTCTTCGTTCCTTTATTACATAAACAAATTTTAACAGACACTGTCATGAAACTACATGTACCTGTGAACTAAGACAAGCACTATACTGTCTCAGTATTCCTTGTTTTGTCTATGAAGAACAGGCTTCATCTCCCTGATAACAAGAAAATATAGACATGGAAGTGTCAACTGAGATGATACAAATCCACACCATGTTTCAAAATTCACAAAGTTGTGAAAACAGTCATTGTGGACTGGAAGACAATACTTTGATGGATCTAGCGAACTCAGCAGCTCTATATGTAGTCCAGGTAAACACAGGTTTTTTCCACTAGAAGTCCAGAGCCTCTGTTCCCTTGGGACTGATAAGTCCAGCAGACTCATAGCCCCAGACAAAAACAGACCAGCTGGGACACCAGTCTCATTCATGGTGCACTGACTGCTCTGTGCAGCACTAGTGGGAATTATAGCTTGCCTTGTACATACAGCAGCATGGAGCAGATCTATCCCTCCATTAACAGAAAGAGATTCTCTGTATTTTATTGGGAACCTTATTACACAGTTGTTGGGAGTCCATTCCCCCCCCCCCCCCATTTGCTACAAGACCCAAACCTCCCAAACCATACACTTAGCATGCATAGATAGAAGGCTGCCTATGAGACAGGTTCAAGCTCATTTATTATAAATGCAAAATGGCTGCCTAGCACCATGGAGATCTATGCAACTGGTAACAACCAGTAGAATCCCTGGAGACTTGTGTATTGTTGGGAAATTCAGTGTATTTAGCATACATTAAAATTCCCCAACTTTCGTTTGCATGCTGTTGGATTTGCCAGATGTCTCAAACCTACATGTGTAACTTAGAACTTTATGTCTATCTGCAATGCTTTGGCAGATATGGAGCTTTTAAAAATTTAGTTGCCCCTCATTTGCATAATTTTAGACATCATGACTATTCCAAATCATGTTCAAAATTTCACTGGCAGGTCTGTCACCATTGCAAGTTTGGTTGTGTTGGTAATAATAGTGCCTGAGAAAAACTCCAGACAAATTTGGGTACCATGGAAAGAAAGAAAGAAAGAAAGAGAGAGAGAGAGAGAGAGAGAGAGAGAGAGAGAGAGAGAGAGAGAGAGAGAGAGAGAGAGAGAGAGAAGAAAGAAAGAAAGAAAGAAAGAAAAAGAACAATATGTCTGGGTTGGCACCCAGACATATTGTTCTTTTCAAAGAGTAAATTATGAGTGTGTGGGGGGGGGGGTGGGGGGGGTGTAGAAGCAACACGAGGAAAAACAATATGTCTGGGTTAACACCCAGACATAAAGAGTCATTCATTATGATTATGTGTGTGGGGAGGGGGGAGGGGTGGACAGGTTAGAAGCAAACAACACTTTAACGTTCCTGCAGAGAAGTACGTGTCAGTGGAAATGTGTTGAAAGCTCAACATTGTCTTTTCTGGGCGATTGTAAGCTGACTTATCTGTGTAATGGTGTGTTCCAAACAAACATTTGATAACTTTGTCTTGCATGCGAGGAAAAAACAGAAAAACTTACTTTTTACACAGATATACTGAGTTGTTAGCCAGCTGAGCTTATCCCGTGGTCATATGACCGTTGTCCGCCATATGTTCATCAGTTGACTATTTCGCATAAATTTTGCGACTTCTCCAAAAACCACCAGCCGGATTTCCTTCAGACTTGAAAGGGGTGTGCTTTCGATGGGTCTCGACAAATTTTGTTCAATAGGTGATACTTCGGTGGGTTTTGGGGGTTTTTAGTTGTTTTTTTGTTATTTTGTTTTTTTGTTTGTTTTTTTTTTTTTTTTTTTTTGTTTTTTTGTTTTTTTGTTTTTTTTTTTGTTTTTGTTTGTTTTTTTGTTTTGTTTTGTTTTTTTGGGGGGTTGTTTTTTTTTTTCTGAGCATATATAACAATGTACGTGTTAGCAAAATCTTCAAAATCTTCAAAATCTCCCACACCACTTCAAAATTACATAGGAACACTTCTGGGAGCCCAAAGAACTTTCTTGTCCAACAGGTGGTTCTCCGATTATTATTATTTTTTATTATTATTATTATTATTATTTTTCTTCGAGTAAAGATTGTGCCGACTTCTTCGTTCAACAGAGAACAGATTGCTTTGAAGTGTTTCAGTGTTTATGATTATACGATAACTGAACTCTTTCAGTGTCATCTGCGACCAAAGTCGAACTATAATAGAAGGAACTGTCCTGAGTTAGGAGAAGGGCGCAAGATTCATGTTCCTTGTGAAAAGACCTTTCATTCAAGTACCATGGTGCCTGTAGTCACATAGAATATAACAGTCCAGGTCACAGCTTTCCTCGGCATGGTTTGGGTTGTACCTAAAGCGCTCCGAGGAAAGCTGTTGACACACTTCAAAATTTGGCACTGAAAGAGTTAAACCAACACAATGTGTTTGACAATAACCTGTAAAGTTGGTGTGCATATCACTCAACACAATGTGCCTCAATTGTACTAAGGGAAACTTTCGACGTTCATTTTCTTAGCTTAATCCAAGGCGTTTGACACCCTAAACCACAAAATACTATAATACAAAAGTTAATTGCATTATAAGGAAGCAAAAATTGTGTCCCTTCGACTTCTTAAAAGCTATTTTAGTGGTCGCAAATATAGTGTTCGATGACTATCTTCATTCTGAACTACGACTCGGTACTAGCGGCGTGCCACGGGATTCAATTTTGGAAAATTTGTCATTTAACATGTACATATTAGTGGCATTCTACATATACATTGTAATTTTGAACTTTTCATGCATGCTGATGATTTTACATTAGCTACTAGTTTAAACCATCTCAGCGATAATATATATATATATATATATATATATATGTGTGTGTGTGTGTGTGTGTGTATATATATATATATATATATATATATATATATATATATATATTTTCGGATTCAACTGTGCTAAAGTTCAATTACATAATACAAAGGAAGGCTGTCGGAATCTTATCTTGTAGCCCCAAACACAATAGTCATACTGATCGGCTATTTAAAAGTATGCTATTGCTTAAAGTTGAAGATATGTTCATTGTATGTGAACACAAGTTGTACGACAGGTTTCTACATAACATGCTTCCAGCAAATCTTTCAAACTCGCTTCTAACTCACAAAAAGTTAATTACAATACACGCAAATATGCTTATTCACAGTTGTAACTACCACAGATTTGCTCTTCTAATATATCAGACACAAGTTGACGATTAATTTGTTTCCAGTCATTATCAGTGACAAATTTTACACACAGAGTCTATGTGGTTTATCTGCTTTTGTGAAAACTGATATTTAAGTAGTTATCATGATACTTGTAATATTCCTAACAGTTGTTTTCTTTGCCGAGACTTGTGATAACTTTTTAGTAATGTGTTGCATGTATTGCAGTTGTTGAGCATGGCCAGGATGAAAAGAATTTTTGTCTCTTGATGGATACACGTTATGTATTTTGTCACGGTAATATATTAAATCGCTGTATGTCTGTACACTTAAAAAGTTATGGAGTAGACCTCGTGATATTGACGGTAAATTGTCTCAATCAAGATCATACCGACCGTGAATATACAATTTTTTGACACTCATTGTAATTTTTAAATTGTATTTTGTATACTGTTTATCCAATACAACTGTCCTGTATGCTACAAGGAATGTTTAGTTCAATTTTTTAGGTGTACGTATATTTCATATATTTACGGAGTTTCGTGACTGAGCTTTGATCGCGGCCACGTTACAGAAGTAACATTTCTTAATCACTTTTTCAGGCTTTAATTGACAACAGAATCTGAAAACGATCAGACATGGCTCATACAAAAAGGCGACAATAAAATAAACATAAAATTGAAATGTACATATAGAGAGTAAAAGTAAAGAGACCGCTAAGACTGTATACAGTAACTGCCATCAGGTCAGTTATGGGAAAAGCTTTAATAGAAACAATAATTAAATTAGGAAAGAAGATTTGATTCCAAGCAAATCTGCCTGTGTGCCTTTAAAACTTGCATAAATTCAAATTCATCAACTTTTGTCTGTGGTTTGTTGTATGCACCCACAGCACCAACCTATATATTAAATTTGGAATGGCCCATATACCTGTGTGGGTGAAAGTTTTCAGTCTGAATACACAATTGAGGAAAATGGAAATGCACTTATCCGTTATAAAGTATTAGGGAAATGCTTTTTGTTCAGTAAATTTCAGTAAAATTGAGTCCAAAATATTTCACCTATATACATGTACCTATAACAGCTTTGAAGATATTTCAACATTTACACTTGTCTAGTGTCCCTAATCAGCATAAATTAACATTCTACAATTTTTTATTCATTGTATGTGCCTACAGCCCATGAATTAAAGTTGTAATAGTACCTTCCATCTTTAATACTTTTGAATATACTCAATATTCAAGATTTAAATGTTCTAATGGCCCTAATTTGCATAATTTTCAAAACTGTTACCCCTCTTCACAAAAAGACCCGACATTTTGCATGGAGGTATAATCAAACCAAGTTTGGAGTTTCTACGTATAATAGGCTTCAAATAAAATGTCTTATATGGCACTTTCAAAATGTTGATTGCAACTAATCTGCATAATGTTCAAAACCATGACCATTCCATTCCAAGGCTTGCAAATTCACAAGTAGAGCAAGGTTCCTGTGAAATTTGGAGTTTCTCTGTACAGCAGTGTCCGAGAAATCATCCGCGAGGGGGGAGGGAGAGAGAGAGAGAGAGAGAGAGAGAGAGAGAGAGAGAGAGAGAGAGAGAGAGAGAGACAGAGAGAGAGAGAGACTACAAACTTTGCATCCAGACATTATCATGGTCCCATTTGAACTTTGCACCCAGACATTATCATGGTCCCAGTTCATGTTCACAGGTGGCAAGCACACACTGACTCCTTGCCACACCCAAAAGTTTGTGCAGATCCACAACAGATGGCAACACGTTGTGGCCGTAATAAAGCAGTCATACGAGATGGAATGAGAAGAAATGCACTCCAAAAAGACAGAAAGAACATTATATATTTGACAGCAAAATACAGCGTTACTGTAAGGATGACTTTAGAAAGCTTCAGACAAGCTTAAAACTTTTAGAATCACCAGAATTACAAGGCATCAAGAAGATAAATTTGTCAAGATCACAGATACGATAGAAACTAGTAAAACTTCGTAACTTTTCACAAAATTTCGTTCTTTTTTGCTCTTTAGACAGTAAAGCATGAATGTGCTCACTATTGATACCAACAAAATCGTGACAAAAATTGTTAAACCTAAATTTAAATCCTAGTTTTTGCATATCCCAATTATCAGTTTCAAGTAATTGAGATCGCCTATGAGCCATAAAGGCGAGTGTGGGTGGTTCAAGGATGTGAAGTCTTTGCCAGAGTTTGGCGGCATAAAGTAACATATGAACCAAAACAGAAAACTGATCAAATTCGGCACGTACCACTGCACAGCATGCTTTTCTGTTGACACCTCAAACATATTTTCAAAAACTTGATAGCAACCTTTTCAACCGGAATTTTCTAACACAAAATATCAAGATTGTTTCCATTAAGTCCCTTGGTGAAGAGCGAGACAAGATTTCACTACAGCAACGAAAAATGGGAAGCAGGACGACCTGGTATACTTCACATGCCAGTAATGTTTTATCACGCCTACATTTAAGTAACTCAGTTGAAACGCTGCATTTTGTGTTTAATCTGCAAGACATTTTACTAGAGATTTTCAGTTACCATACGGAGTGAAAATAGCAATAAGAATTGACAGTTTTAAGAATGTAATTATCGCAATAAAAGTTAAAGTAATTCAAACGATGATCCCTAATTTTAAATATTTACACTTTAGTTTTATTTAAATTGACAGTAATGTGCCATTTTTACAGTAACTGGCAAGAGCATTTACGGCATTTTGTAAACCAACACTAGATTGTGACACCAAGACCAGGTCATCTGCATACATTACAAGATCACAACTATGAGAAAAAATAATAGAGGGCAGATCATGTATAAATGAGCAAAAAGCACAGCCTTGTTTAACACCAACTGATGAAGAAAATACATTGCTACAACCCGATATACATTTCACAGCATAGAATACGTTGATATTCGTGTTTAATATCAAAGTAATAATACTTCCAATGTGCATGTGACTACTATCAAACATGTACAAGAACGTATCTAAGGAGTGTCTTCTGGTACTATTTTTTAATTGAGTGACTTGAAAAGTGAAAGTGACATTATTGACTGCAAAAAACATGCAATAACAATTTCATCTTTTACTTAAACCTACTAATCCGATTTAAGGATGCATGATAATTATGTTGAAAGGTCATGAGTTTTTTCTTTCTGTTCCCCTTTTTGCGATATTTCTGCACGATGCAGTGAAAACATTAACCTTCCATGTGCAACATTCGAATTTTCTGAAGTATGCACGCAAGGCGGTAAATTTGGGAAAAGATTTATACTCTGGTCTTGGTTGTTCTGCGTGGTTTCTTGTCGGCATCGCTTTTATCTTCTAAGTTCCACCAACGGCGACTCCGTTATACTCAGCAAATAAGCTACTAGCGTGATTGGCAGTCTATACTTCAGTCTCCTAACGGGCCCACAGGCGCTCGTAACGTTCATTCATTCTAACCAAGGAGGGTACTCTCTACCCTCCTTGGTCAACCATTCGCCCTAAATGCTAATATATGGGCGGAGGGGCAAAGGGAGGGAGGGTAGAGAGGGTGAACCTGGAACATTTGTACGTGCAATGGCCCACATATATCTTACGTATAATAGCGCCTTATCTACATGCAATCAATTATTGTGTGGGCCCATTCATCTATGCAGTCAATCATTCGTGTTGTCTGTTGATAAGATGCAGGTGCGTACTCCTGCAGCCAATGCGTCGCCAGACGGAGCTCCTAAACGTGGGAGCTCCGTCTGACGACGCAGTGGTGGCGAACTGACGAGCGCCTGTAAGGTTGTCATATAACAGAGCCTATGATGGCTGTTTTTAAGACCAGGAATCCTCAGCTTGGTAGCTTTCAGAAGATGTGCGCTTTGTAGCACTTTTTAAATGTGTTCTTTGCATGGTTGGGTGACATGTGAACCTATGCCATAACGTATCGTATGCTTTGAAGGCCAGGGGTCCTTGGCTTGGTAAATTGCAGAAAATGTATATTTTGTAACACTTTTAAGGAGGATTCTTTGCATAGGTGGCTGATTTGTGAACCTGTGTCATAACGCATCATATATCTTTAATTCAAATTGGTGGGGATATAGGCCTATGGAATTTGTAAGACTGACAACTTTGAGCTGATTTCGAATATAACAGAATATTTTATTTTATACATGTATTTTATTTCATGAAAGTTAAAAAGGTTTAAAGTTAGCACTTTCATGTTACGCCAGTTTCATGTTTTCTTCTAACGTGAAGATAAAGATGGACGACATTGACCTTAATTATTCGTAAGGTCAGAGCGGTAATTTTACATTTTGGTTTCCATGCAGGCTGTTTTGTAGCTAGCACTTTCATGTTACACAACACAAATACTCCTCCGTAAGGTGTAGTTCAAGTTCACACGTGCACCTGGAGGACCCGGACCCGATCTCCAAGTTCACAGAGCCATTATTGTGAATTTCATATCCCAACGATTGTTAAAAAGGGTTTTAAATGTAGTACTTTCATACGACACAAGTTTATGGTGCTCTATCCTGTCGGATTCTCAAAGGCCCAGAGCAGTTATTCTGTGTTTCATACATGTATGCTAACTGAAATGTTTAAATCCAGCACTTTCATATTGTACAAGCCTTACCAAAATGAATAGGTTGCCAACAGACTGGTAAAAGGCTGTCTACATTTTTTAGACATTTTGATGTGGCTGGATACTAGCTGGGAACATTTTAAAGGGCTGTCTTCGGGCTGGCACACCTTTTTCACAAAATTGATGGCTCTCCACAGGCTGGCTACATGAACTTTAAAAATCAAACAAAGCACTGGCAGATTATAGGCTAGCTGGCTACACTTGAACTTTTTTCCTATAGCTGGTAACTGGCTGGCTACATTTTAACTTTGACAAATCAAATAAATCATTGGCTGGTTTTAGGCTAGCTACAGTTGAACTTCGAAAGATATCAAACGCCTATAGCTGGTAACTGGTTAGCTGCATTTTAACTTTGGAAAAAAAGAAAGGGAACACTGGCTGATAATTGGCTGGCTACACCTTAATGCAGAGAAATTAATGAAAACACTTGCTGACTGAGAAATTTCAAACCTTCCATTCCATTTCCAATCGCAATTGCCCATTTAAAATATCTCCTAGAGCTTACCCTCACCACATGTTACCAGCCTGAAATCAGCCAGAAGACAGCTTCAATGTAGCTTGAAGACAGCCTGCATATTGACTATTGACGGCGACTTCTGGGGCCGTCAACAAGCTGCCTACAGGCTGTCTTCAGGCTGGCTACACACAGCCTTTACTTTCCATCTATAGAGACTAATTTGAAATGCCACTAGCCCTTGACCAATCATAGAAGTTTCCTTCTTTTCATATCATCATCAATTAAAACTTTGTTGCTCAAATTAGACTGAAAGTATGCTTGAGACTGGCTGGTGATAATCCAGCACTTGCTTCCTGTCACATGGTTCCTCCTTTTTGAAATTTTCTCTCCCCCAACCAGCAATTATTATAGGTAACAGACACTCATGGAGCAGCTTGGATTTTTTATATATACATATATATGTATGTAAGTATGAATATATGTGTATATATATATATATATATATATAGAGAGAGAGAGAGAGAGAGAGAGAGAGAGAGAGAGAGAGAGAGAGAGAGTGCATGCTGGGAAACCAAGGTACCTGGAATGTGACTCACAAGTGGGAAAGTGATTCATATATTTTCAGTTGGAACCAGAAAGTTTACATAAACCAAACTTGACAGAAGTGCACAGGAAAGTGCAGAGAAAACACAGAAACAGAATATTAGTTACAAGATATTCAGTCAGCGACTTTGTGAGTTCCTGAATATTCTCTTGCGTAGAAATGGAAACTGAGGTCACAGAGGTCAATTCTGCAAGTCAAGCCAGAGTTATGGATGGAGCCAAACCATTCTTCTTTGTACAGTCTGCAGTGGGTGGCAAAGACAATAAGCTGACCAATGTCCAAGTGTACCTGGCTGTGGCTGATGTAATCCCTGCTGAAACGATCACAGGAGTCCAAAGAGCTGGAAGCCTTTGGAGGATTTACACAGACAACTACAATGTCAGAGCAGATTTATTGGCCAGTGGAGTGTCCATCAATGGAGTTCAAGTTGCCCTTCAAGACACAAACCCTTTCAAGCCTCTGAGAGAGGGTGTGCGCATAGTGATTCACAATGTTCCTCTCTCTGCGAGTGACACTGTGATTGTTGGAGGACTGAGTAAGGCGGGGCTTGAGATGACTTCCCAAGTGGAGAGAGAAAAGTTAAGAGTAAATGGAAAACTTACTAACTGTGAGACAGGTGGGCGCATTGTCTTTGTGCGACAGAATGAGAAACCAATACCAAACAAGATCCAGTGTGGCAGATACACAGGCACTGTGCACTACAGAGGCCAACATAACACACAACAAAAACAGACTTGTGGAAAGTGCTTGATGGACGGTCATAAGAAATTTAACTGTCCAAATGACTGTGTGTGTGTACATTATGTAACACAGCAGGACATAAAAGAGATTCGTGTCCCCAAAGTCTGGTCAATGTACCAGAAGTAAACAGTGTAAAAGACAGTGATTCCTCATCAGAACAAACTGAGAAATCGGAGCCAGAAATAGATGATGGTCAGGGAGAGGCTAGTATTGAGTTGGAAGAGAAGGATGGAGAGATAGGAGCAGTCAGTTCTGTTCCAGCAGAGAAAGTCAGTAAGAAAAAGGATGCAGTGAAAACCCCCAGTAAAGCAGAAAAACCTTTGAAAAAAGGTCACTCAGGCAATAGTGACAGAGTGTCGACAAGGTCTACAGATAAAGTTGGCAGAACCCAGGTGATGCCAAAACAGAGACTATCATCCTACAAAGACATGCCTGGTGCAACAGTTCGTAAAAAATAGACTCTGAGATATGTGTGGACTGGCAACAACAAGGAGCCTTCTTTCTGGGCTCATGTCATTGTTGTTTTCTTATTTCAAGGGACATTTGTTAATTATACTTACAACCACCATCAAATATAAATACGCAAAGCACAAGTAACTTACACCTTCTAACATTAAACGTACGTGGACTTTGAGATAAGTTAAAAAGAGACACTATATTTCAATGGTGCCGTTCTCAGAAGGCACATGTAATGCTTTTGCAAGAAACTCACTTTACAAGCGAATATGAAAACATTGTCGCAAGTGAGTACAAGGGAAAATGGTTTCACTCTTATGGACAGAGTACTAGCTGTGGAACATCTATTTTGTTTTCACAAAATGTTGATTGCGAAATAATAGACCACCATGAGACACATGATGGAAGATGTTTAATTATTAATGTGAAGATAAATGAAAAAATATTTTGTATTGTTAATGTGTATGGACCAAATGATAATGTTAAAAGAAAACAATTCTATAAAGAAATAACCACCTACATTCAAGAGAAATGCTTAGGTTCCTTGATTATTGGTGGCGACATGAATGATGTTATATGTGAAGAGAAAGATAGAAAAAAGAATGCACCAGCTAAAAAACACAAAACGTGTGTTAAAAACTTAGCTATGGTACTTAATGTGAAAGATGTTTGGAGAATGAAAAACCCTACAAAACAACAGTTTACTTGGAGAAAGATATATAGAAATAAAAATATGGTAGCAAGTCGCATAGACATGTGGTTAATTGACCCCATGCTGTATAAAGATGTATAAACATGCGATATTAGACCAGCTGTTAAAAGTGACCATCTAGCTGTGTCAATGAAAATTGAAGTAAGAAAAAATAAGAAAGGACCAGGGTATTGGAAGCTTAACAACTTGTTAATGAAAGAAGAATCATTTAAAGACAAAATAAAAACTGCTGTTAAATTGCAGGAAGAAGAGTGTCGGAAAATTAAGCTGGATGCCCGACAAACATGGGATATGTGTAAAGTAAAAATTAAAGAAGTCAGTATTGATTACGCTAAAAAGCGTATATCTTATCAAAGAACACAATTATCTTCTCTTGAAGAGGAGCTATCTTTAGTAGAAAAACAGATTGATAATTTAGATATAAATGCCGACCCCACTTGTCTGATTGTACAAAAGGAAATGTTGGAGCAAGAAGTGACAAAGGTATATGAAGATCGAGCAAAAGGTGCTTTTATTCGCTCTAGAGCTAACTGGATAGAAAAAGGAGAAAAGCCCAGTAAATACTTTTTTGCTTTAGAGAAAAGTCGACAAACAAAGAAACACATTACAAGCTTAAAAACAGATACCGGTATAGTAAATGAACCTAATTTGGTGCTGAAAGAACAAGTGAGGTTTTATGATAAACTATATACCAGTGAAAATCCAGATACAACTGAAATAGAGCACATGTGCGGATCCAGGATTTGGCAAGGGGGGTAGCTGAACATAGCAAGTAAGGCTAGGGGTCCGGGGGCCGCCCAGGCCCCCGGCGGGTCCAGGGCGGAGCCCTGGCGGGGGGTTAAGGGGGGCGGAGCCCCCCGAAGATCCAGGGTTTTAATGCATTTAAAGGGGCATAAACTGCTTTTTTCTGTCAATAAAATGCAGTGGCTCCCTTCTTACAAGGCACCCAAAATGCAGCCTAAAAGTGGCCTTGTAAGAGGGGTGGCCCCTTCTAGAGGGGGAATATATATAATAAAATGTTACTCTTTCTGCATAAGAATGGTGACTTTTCAAGAGCAGTGGCCTCTGGTGAGAGGGGCCTTATACAGGGGACCACTGTAAGAGATATGATGTCTGGTTTATCTTCATTTGGGATGTCAGTGTCCCATAATAAAACTTTGATAACCATTAGGAAGGGTTTTATTTTCCAAAGCTTCCATCTGCTGTTCAATTGTCATTGGAATTCACAAATTCTCCAGATCAGTAAACTATGTCTAGTTACCATGGTAATATATTTGAATGTTATGTGACACTTGTCAAATGAATTTGAGTCCATAAAAAACAAGGAGGACACATGAAGTGACCAACATTTATGAACATGTGTAACTATAAAACATTCAAGCCTGCAGCAGTACACTGGAATAATTTTACAATTAGATCACAATTTAGGCAGCACCACACAACTACTTGAATGACAAAAAAGCAATAATCAAATAACTAATAAAATTACAAAATTAGAGGAATGTTTTAAACTATATTCATAATGCCACAATATATACTGAACCCCAATGAAAAGTATCCACATAAAAAAATTAACAAATTAATTTTGTAAGTTACTAAGTACTGTGTGTGCATATATGCATGGTTTGGAGCCTACATCAGGGTCATTCAGGACAACTTTTTAACTTTTGCTGGGTTGTTACATAATGCATGTGACTTTTGTGCACCGAATATGGCTTCTGACCACCACTCCTATTGGATGGCTAAAATGACCTGATGTTTTCAGTGGCTTTAAAAAGGGATGTTCAGCCAAGAAAAAAACCAGTGGTCTCAGGTGTGTTGAGGCGATCATGCCGCGTCTGAGCCAAGGTCAAAGACACCATGCTTTGGGGCTTGCAGAGGGTGGAGTCCCAATCACTCAAATCGCACAAAGAATGGGGTGTACTCGGCGCACCATCCAACGACTAATTGAACGGCAACAAGAAACTGGATCCGTAGATGATCGGCCTAGGCCTGGCCGAGAAAGAATGACAACACCTGGCCAAGACCGTCACATCCGGCTGATGCACCTGCGAGACCGTTTCCGTACAGCAGCCCAAACAGCCCGTGAGACTCAAGGGGTGAATCACCGTCCTGTCAGTAGTTCTACTGTGGAGAGGCGACTGAGGAGCAGTGGCCTAACAGCCAGAAGACCTTACAGGGGTAACCTGCTGACCCAACCCAGAAGAGAAAGACGACTGCAGTGGTGTAGAGCACACTCCAGGTGGACTCGCCAGCAGTGGAATACCGTCCTTTTTACTGACGAGTCCCGTTTTTGTGTCAGCAGAGCAGATGGCAGAGAACGTGTGTGGCGCCGGACTGGGGAGAGATATATAGAATCTTACATGGCAGTGAATGAGTTACGATTTTTCTCTCACGAGGGATCGTTGTTGGTGGGGAAAATCACGAGTGACCGCAGGTCACGAGTGATTTTCCCCACCAACAACGATCCCGAGTGAGAGAAAAATCGTCACTCACTCACTGCCATGTAAGATTTTATTTATTCTATGTTTAATCGAGTATTTACCGCAAAAATTGTCGCTCTTGTTGCTCAGGTGTCGCCATTTTGAATATACATGCACCGCGGGTGTAAACACAATATACCATTGCGCGCTTTAAATAAATCCGCATGTTCGAAATGTAAGACACTCAAAATGAAAATAACAAGACAATTCCACACCAGCAACGATCCCGAGTGAGAGAAAAATAGTAACTGGTGCCGTGTAAGATTTTGTGTATTCTGTGTTTGATTGGGTATTCATCGCGGAAAATTATACCCCAGGCCTACTTTCAACGCCGAACTCTGATGTGCCAGGTTTGTTTACGTTCGTCGTGGTTTGTCCACGTCACGCATTCACGTATGATACTATGATCAAACCTCGCTCGTGCACATTTGATTTTGTCTAAATGTCAATTGATGCATCACGTCACAATTTACCTGTAACAATGTTTAGGTCATGCGATCTACAGTGAGTTACTATTTCTGGATTTCACTCCAGAAAATGATAACTCACTGCCAAACATAGAATAAATGCAGATGCCTGTGTCCGTCAGGCAGATCGATGGGGTGGACCCTCTGTCATGGTGTGGGCAGGCATCAGCAACCGCTACCGGACACCCCTAGTGGTCATTCAAGGGATCCTCAATGCTAGGCGGTACATTGATGAGGTGCTGGAGCCGCACATGGTCCCATTTATGGAGCAGCATCAAGATCTGGCGATCTTTCAGCAGGACAATGCACGTGCACACTCTGCAAGATTAACAATGAACTTTCTCAATGAGAACAACATCAATGTCATGGAATGGCCAGCGTTCTCACCCGATCTGAGCCCTATTGAACATTTGTGGGATCAGTTAGGCCAAGGTATTCAACGGAGGACACCTAGGCCTACTACCCGAAACCAGCTGATCCAAGCTCTGCAGGAAGAATGGAATAATGTTCCCCAACACAGAATTCAAACCCTGGTCAGCAGTATGCGCCGCAGATGTATAGCATGTGTTGATGCTCGAGGTGGCCACATCCCATATTGAACAGAAAAATTTGTGTGACTTTCAATTAGGGCAGTTAATGACATTTTTTGCCTGTAAGTGACGTTAATGTCGGTAGAGCGTGACATTATTTTTACGCCAGAAAAGTGAATGCTTTGTTAAGTTCTAAGCACGTCTAGGTATGAAATGTTTCAAGTATAAACAATAAAATACTTCAAAATTGGCATGTGGATACTTTTCATTGGGGTTCAGTATATGTTTAGAGCTTGATTTCACAAATCAGCTAAAGTAAATATAATACATAATCTCAGTACAAATTGTCAATCAGCACCATCTGATCACTAAAATGATCTGTCTGAAATCAGAATAGTCCGAGTTGCACTGAGTAAGACACAAACCCACAATGTGGATGAGGATTTACAAATCACTTATCACGTTCAGTCAGCACCACTGAAGATACATCTAAATACTTCTAATCATTAACTAACTATAAAACTAAGCCTCTGAAAAATTACTTCAATTGTTCTAAGGAAGTCAAAATATATTACTATGCTACAAATCCACAATACAGGATATGACTAACCATGAACAAATTAAACTAATTCCTCTCAGAGGAATGTCTCCAATATCATAAGTTTTAGAAAAACATATGTGCTTTTTGAATTCACAAATGTGTAAAAAGTATAAATCTTCAGTCAGCAGCAAAAGTAATACTTAGTAGTCATGAAATCATTTATCTATCACCTGTGCCTTGTGCCTGTCAGCCTGAGGATCTTTGACACCACGTTGATTAATCGACTTTGTGTCTTTGAAATTTGGTGATTCGGAAAGCTCGGACCAAAGATGTAATTGGTAACCCCCCTATACTTTCTCGTGTGACCGGAGATGACCAACATTTTTTGGAGGCGCCAGAATTTTTTTTTTTTTTTTTTTTTTTAGGGGGGGGGGGGAGCACGCGCTCCCGGCGCTCCCTCCTAAATCGGCGCCTGGAGCAATATTTGAATGATCTACCAGTACATAGCGTGCTTGATGAGAAAGATAAATACATCTGTGACTGTGAGTTGTCAGAGATAGAATGTAAACAAGCTGTTTATATGATGAAAAAGAACAAGGCTCCAGGTATGGATGGCATAACAACAGAATTTTACCAATGTTTTTGGGAAAATGTAGGACACTTAGTTGTACAAAGTCTTAATGAGGGATATCAAAATGAAAAACTTGCTATAACCCAAAGGAAAGCTGCCTTATCTCTCATATTTAAGAAAGGTGACCCAGAATGCCTTGAGAATTGGAGGCCGATAAGTTTATTGAATTGTGATTTGAAAATAGCAGCTTATGCCCTTGCAAAAAGGACTCTAAAAGTGCTGCATAAAATAATTTCTACTGATCAGACGGGATACATAAAAGGACGCTACATTGGATGCAATATACGCCTCATTAATGATGTGATTGACTATGCCGAGCATCTTGACTTCACTGGTGCTATTCTTTTCCTAGATTTCAGAAAAGCGTTTGATACACTGGAATGGTCTTTCATGAAATCAGCTTTGAAAAGATTCGGGTTTGGAGATTCCTATATAAAATGGGTCTCTACGATGTATAATAACATCAGTAGCCATATTGTTAATAATAGTTGGATATCGACACCTATCCAACTGACTAGAGGAATACGACAAGGATGTCCCTTGTCAGCACTACTGTTCATAATCTCTGTTGAATTCCTTGCTATAGCTATACGAAATAATAGTAAAATTAAAGGGTATAAAATTCCTGGAAAAAACACAACAGAAATAAAAATAGGACAATACGCAGATGATACAACTTTGTTCGTCCGCGATAAAGTTTCAGTAACTGAGTGTTTAAACACTGTAAAATATTTTGGCTTATTTTCAGGCTTATGTCTTAACCTGAAGAAGACAGAAGGACTTTGGACTGGAAAAAAACCTAAAAAGAAAAGCGACATTGGAGGCATTAAATGGCCTAACCAACCAATAAAAGCTTTAGGAATATACTTTGGATATGATAAGCCACAATGTGAACATCTAAACTGGTCTAGAAAATTAGAAAAATTATCAGAAGTTTTACGAAACTGGAAAAAAAGAAATTTAACTCTATACGGTAAAACATTAGTTATAAAGACGTTGGCAATATCTCAAGTAATCTTTAATGCAAGTGTATTACCTGTCCCGAAAAATACTGTGCAACAAATCAATGAAATCATTTTCGAACAGTAAAAGGGATAGAATAAAAAGAACTGTCCTTATTGGACACTATGAAACAGGAGGTATTAAGATGGTTGATATAGAAAGCTTGTTCGACTCTTTACATATTAAATGGATACTGCGTCTCCACAGTGGTGAAGACGCAACTTGGAAAATGTTACCAACATGGTGGTTGAATTTTTTTGGGAAAGACAATTTGGTATTTAAAATGAACATTAAACATATGAATGACCTGAAAAGAATGATTAAAGTAAATAGATTACCAATTTTCTATGAACAAATGATTAATGCTTGGCTCAGGGTAAGAAAGCTAAACAAAAATCCCACAAAGTGTGGAGAAATAAGAAAAGAAGTAATTTGGGGAAACAAAAACATTTTATTTAGTAATAAGCCCATTTTCTTTCCACATTGGATAAATGATGGTATAATTTACATTAATGATCTGTTAAATGAACATAATGAATTTGATCAGCAAGATTTATATAAAAAAGTTAGTAATAAAAGTAACTGGTTTTCAGAAATAAGTATATTACTCCAAGCTCTCCCAAAGAAATGGAAACATATTTTAAATTCACAAACCTCAATAGTTACCTCAGTTCGCGTTGATCCGAATCTTTATATACTCCATGGAAAAAGAAGTTTTGATTTTCTTTCAGTTAAAGATAATCTTTGTTACAAAATTTTTTTAGAACATAAGGTTGAAAAACCATATGTTGAAAAAATGTGGGTTATCAAGTTTGATATTAGTAACTTCAGATGGGATGCACTGTGGAAATTTATATTTTTTGGTTTAACGGAAAACAAGATAAAGCAATTTCGGTTTAAACTGACACACCTTATATTACCATGTGGTGAGTTATTACATAAATGGAAGCTTAAAGCTACTCCTCTTTGTATATTCTGTGATTGTATTGATTCTTATGAACATTTATTTTTCAATTGTAAAAGACTAGATATATTATGGCAAAATGTGAAAAAAAGCATTTAAGTTGTTAGGATTTGAAAATTTAGACCTCTGTTTGAAGACACTAATTTTAGGCTACAAAATTGGAAATGGAAGTTACTATTGGGTAAACGAAATTATAACACTTATTTGTTTTGTCATTTTTAAAAGTTTTTGTATCAAACAGGATGGAAAAAATGCGGATGTTTATATATTATGTAAGAAAGAGCTAGAATATCGACGAAAAGTCTCAGAAGTAATTGATAAATATAAAAATGCGAAATATATTAAGTTTGTTTCGTTATTGTAAACTCATTTCAGTCTGCCGATGAAATGAGGAAATATTGTAAGGCGGATATTAAAGAAATAAACAGTTGATGATAAAATATATATATATATATATATATATATATATATATATATATATATATATATATATATATATATATATATATATATATATATATATATATATATATATATATATATATATATATATATATATATGTAATCACCAAGATACGTTTCTTCAGTTATTGAATGTGAAAAGTATAAAAAAAGTTCTGAGTCACAAAATAAGGTATCGTGGTCCTGAAATTTCTACAAAATGATTTTTGGTGGTGAGAACCCTAACAACGTATATCCAATCAGAATAGAGGCGTGATAGCCAGACTGGCTACAGGCTGGCTATAGCTGTATGGAAGCGTGACTGTCTCCAGGCTGGCTATCACTTCATTGAAGAGTTCCTGTCTATAGGCTGGCTACAACCTCAATCGATGAGATACGGCCGTCTTTATGCTGGCTACAATTGGATGGAAGCATGGCTGTCGTCAGGCTGGCTATACTATATATCAAAACATGAGCGTCTACAGGCTGGCTGCAGTGGGCCTGGCTATCTACTGGTTGGCTACAAATGAATTGCTGTCTTCAGGCTGGTGATAACTATATGTACATCAAAGCATGGCTGTCTGCATGCTGGCTACAACCTCGTTGAGATTTAGCTGTCTTTAGGCTGGCTACAATTGGATGGAGGTATGGCTACATGTCAACAGGCTGGTTACAACCATATATACCAAAGCATAGCTGTCTGCAGGCTGGCTTCAACTGTACTGAACCATTGCTGTCTACAGGCTGACTACAACCATGTCAAATCATGGCTGTCTACGGGCTAGCCCAAACTGAATGGGACCATTGCTGTCTACAGGCTGGCTACAACTATATCAAAGCATGATTGTCTACAAGCTGGCTACAGTAGCTGTCTACAGGCTGGCTGCATCTGCATTGAAGAATTGCTGTCTACAGGCTGACCACAGGCTGTCTACAGACTGATAACAAGTTCACAAAGGCATTGCTGTCTACAGGCTGGCTACAACTTTCTTACAACATGGCTGTCTGCAACCTCATTGAGATATGACTGTCTTTAGGCTGGCTGCAATTGGATGGAGGCGTAGCTGTCTACAGGCTGGCTACAACTATACATCGAAGCATAGCTGTCTACAGGCTGGCTACAAATATACTAAAGCGTGACTGTCTACAGGCTGGCTACAACTGCACTGAAGCATTGCTGCCTACAGGCTGGATACAAGTGCAACGAAGCATGTCTGTCTGCAGGCTGACTACAGGCTGCCTAAAAACTGGTAAGAACTTGTCAAAGGCATTGCTGTCTACAGGCTGGCCACAACCAAGTCAGAGCATACATGCTCTATGGCTGTCTGCAGGCTGGCTACAGGCTGGTTATAGGCTGTCACACACTCGACTTAGTTATTTTTTCTAATTTTTTTACCCAAATCCAGCCAAAAAGCCAGCCCCTAGACAGCCTGTTGACAGCCCCACAAGTGGTTGCCCGTAAACTGTTTACAGGCTGGCCATAAGCTGTCAACAGGCTGCCTATAGGCTGTCTTTGGCTGGTAACACATTGCATTTTCGGTAAGGGAAGACTATGCTCCTCTGATACCAGGAATGAAAACCTTTCATAAATATGAGTGAAACCTCGTGTTAGAACTGGGTAACCATTCAAATAATTAAGAGGAAATATAATAATGATAAAATAGTGCAAATTCGAGAAACAATATGCATCAGATTTTTTTATTTTGCGCACCACTATCATGAATGGAGTTTGTATCAAAACCGGGATTATTTGAGATCGTTGAAACAATTAAATATCGACAGTACGAGTCTTGTCCCCAGTCTATGGTTACCTTCTCGAGAACATTGACAATGCATGTATTTATATAAATGGACATGTATTAACAGCAGGATACTTCGAATAAGACGTAAGCGGTATTAATTCTGAAGTCAGTCATCAATGTGCGCATTTTAGATGGACTTGCTATCTTGCGTATTTTAAAAATAAAGGTAATGTTCGGATTTTACATTGCCTTGGGGGCTATATTGAGTGCAATATAGCCTATATGTCTTTTAACCAGACCTAGGTGACTGTTTAAAGTGCACTTAAATGGTGTGATTGTAACAATAAATGGATCCAATATTACGAAAGGATCATAATAATAATTTGCGTGAACATTATACAAGTTCGTCAGTATAATTTTGCGGAGTTATATTGGCTGAAATGCCGTAGTTTTTAACAAAATACAGTACACGAATTTACTTATGGTGACGAACAATTTATATTGGAACGCCTGACACAAGGTACAAAGCTATAGGCATAGTGAAGAAAAGCATCAAAGTGATGGCTGTAAATACTGTCAACCGGGGCTTCTTTGAAGGGGAGGGGGGGGGGGCTTTGAACACTTGATTTAAAAATTAAAATTAAAAAAAGGGTTTTCGGTATAAAAAGTATTTCATTCTAAATTTTAATTTTTAGATCAAACGGAAGAAGTCATTTTTTTTTCAGTTTGATAATGGTTAGAGAAAAATGCTGTGTGTACAAAACGTTTCCTACGTATGACATCAAAGTATCATCACTATTTTTACAATGTGAAAGTCATTCGATTCATGTACTTTAAGTCAAAGTTGCATATAAAGAATCTTAATCAAGTTAATGGCTATATATTTCAACAGCTAAGAGCCGCTACTAAGTAATTGGGCCTATACAGCAAAATGGATTTGAATTCCAACTTTAAATTGTATTCAAAGTTTGAATATTGCACAAGCGAAATTCAAAGGTTTTGTATTTTGGGGTGTCTCGCACGTCACAACGAGAGTGGTGTTTAAAAAAACAAACAAACAAACAAACAAACAAACTAGGCCCACTAAATTATTGTAAACACAGCAGACTCGGCATATGCAAACACATGAAAACTCCAATGTCAAATTAATCTTCCCTTCAGTCCCAATGAAGTTGTTCCTGGAAAATAATGAGACTTGCCTTTACAGTCACTAATAATATCGCATTGCTTGGTAAAATTAAACGGGGAAAAGTAAACGAAAAGTTAAGCTTTGAAGATTAGTTTTTAACTCCACAAAGTCTTTCTTATGATCTCCATTTGTTGTGTTGTTGTTTTTTTAATTTTTATTTATTTATTTATTTATTTATTTATTTATTTATTTATTTATTTATTTATTTGTTTGTTTGATTACTATTATCATCATCATTATTATAACTATTTTGTTGTTGTTGTTGGGGGGATGAAATTTTACATCTGTATAATTTCTTTTTTCGGTCTCTTTGGATCTCCGTGTTCTTCATGAACAAATGCAAAAAGAATGCCCCAAAACAATTTAAGTTGTTCAAGACTATGAAATAAATTTGTCGGAAAAAGAAAAACAAGCATAAAGTTTATCAAAATTGTGGTACTTGAAGAATATTTAGGCAATTATATGAATAATCCTTATGTCTATTAACTCTTGTATGCATAACTGATTTTATATACGTTCCGTGTACTTAGTATGTGTCTTTGCACAATTACTGGCTGGCATGATAGTCCTATTGTTGTCAGTACACTACATATCATTATTCTACCATGTTACCATGTATAAATATCAGTAAATCCGTGACTGGCGCTGCGCTGCAAACTTGTGGCAGTCACTATTCTATTATTACAAAGTTCTGTATTAACAGCTCAAAATAATTGACTATGCATTTTAATGTTGCAAAAATATTACTTTTGGTAACAGTTTTCTTTACTGAAGAAGAAACATATTACTTTTGGTAACGGTGTCCTTTACTGAAGAAGAAGAAGAAGAAGAAGAAGAAGAAGAAGAAGAAGAAGAAGAAGAAGAAGAAGAAGAAGAAGAAGAAGAAGAAGAAGAAGAAGACGGAGACGACGAAGACGAAGAAGAAGAAGAAGAAGAAGAAGAAGAAGAAGAAGGAGGAGGAGGAGGAGGAGGAGGAGAAGAAGGAGAAGGAGAAGGAGAAGGGGAAGGGGAAGGGGAAGGGGAAGAAGAAGAAGAAGAAGAAGAAGAAGAAGAAGAAGAAGAAGAAGAAGAAGAAGAAGAAGAAGAAGAAGAAGAAGAAGAAGAAGAAGAAGAAGAAGAAGAAGAAGAAGAAGAAGAAGAAGAAGAAGAAGAAGAAGAAGAAGAAGAAGAAGAAGAAGAAGAAGAAGAAGAAGAAGAAGAAGAAGAAGAAGAAGAAGAAGAAGAAGAAGAAGAAGAAGAAGAAGAAGAGCCCCAATAATACCGGTACAACATTTGAACCTCTATGCATGTCAAACACTTTTGAAAACCAGAAACAAATGAATTTTTGAATGAACCTAATTTGCATACTTTTAAACCTGTTGACTATGTTGAACGGTATACATGTGAATTTCACCATAGGTGCTTTACCCATAGGAAGTGTCAATCTATTGACAATTAATATAGTATACTTCGATCACCTGGTGGGTTGACAGTATTGTATTATGTTGTGCTTAATTCCAGAAAGTCAGACGTATACGCGGTGTGTTGGCCTACGCCAATTATGTACAAATTCCTTTTAATAATCGTCAATTCTGTTCATCTCAGATTGAAAAAAATATATACATAAAAGTTATTCAGCAAATTAACATCTTTTTCTCTCAATAGAAATTTAAATATTGATGTGTATTGTCTTTTGTTATTAAGACAGGAGTGTATTGCAGTTGAGTTCTCGTATTTAAGTGTTTCGTGTGTAAACATATTAAACATAGCTGACTTCCAGTTTTGTGAACTAGGCCTATATTTCTGATGTTTTACAGTCACAGAAACGATAGTTCTTGGAGCTGTATATCTATATGTTTATGACATTGCAAGAAAACAATATATATATATATATATATATATATATATATATATATATATATATATATATATATATATATATATATATATAGGCCTATATACATATACATACATAAATATACAAACATACATTTATTTATTTATTCATTCATTCATTCATTCGTTTGTTTGTTTATTTATTTATTTATTTATTTATTTATTTATTTATTTATTTATTTATTTATTTATTTATTACCGGAATTCTGTGATTTGAATATATTGTACTGTGGATTAAAACCCTTGAGCTGAATATTTCCCCAAATTTATATAGGTCATGAGGCCCACACTTCACTTTCTTTCTTTCTTTCCTACCTACAATACTATACCAATGGAACAACTGCCGTGGTATACCTGCTTCTTTTGGGGGATTTAACATACAATTACTAATAGTACTACCGACCTTTCGTGTGGCACTTACTTATTTATTTAGTTTTAGTCAATTGACGAAATACATACTTTATTTTTCGTCTATATCATCCAAGAAGTGTCCGCTTGTTAGGTTTTTATTGATAGCTACATGCAGCATTGTCTTCTCCCTGTAAAAGTAAAAGTTCTCGCATTCTGGAGGTCATGCAAATACGAAACTATCACAACTGAATTTTGTCAGCATGAAAACGCAAGCAAGGAAACTCTCGCGAGACATTTTAGGATCACGTGAATCGCGGGAAAGGCTGATTTTCATATTCGCCATTTTGGTGGCGCCAAAAATATACTGTTGTAAATTTACTTGAATTACTGTAATATGTGTGGCACCTGAAGAATTTCATTATGGCTATCTTCGAAAAATAATGCTTGAAGAATATATTGGCGTCGACATCTAACCAACTGAGGTAAGTGAAAAGAAATTCGAGAGCCCTGAATATATAATTAGGTGCCTTGAAAATTTCCCTCCATCTTGGCCTTAATTTTTGAAAACATGACAGCGTATCACGCCCGAAAATTTTTACAAGAATGATCTGAGGTCAGTCAATGTAGTCAATATGCTTAATGGAGGTATGACAACGTTAAATGAAAAGACTGTCAATTTGATTGTATGCATTATGTAGACAATAATCGACATTTACGTATGCATATGCAGGCCATATTGAATGGCTGAGTTTGCTAATATTTCCCAGAGATCACAGCACAGTGTCCAATTGAAATCTCGCGCCAAATATATGTGATGTTTTGCGACGATTGTCAGCAATTTTTGTGCAGGAAAGCACTAACACGTTAAGTGATGTTGCATAAGGTGTAATTATTTAGTGGCAAGTCAGGAAAGGAACAGACATGGTGAATGGAAAACAAAAAACTGTGAATGAGTGGAAGTGCACCACCCTGCAACCAGGTTGGCACAGATCCACATTGAAGTGCATGCGTTTGACAGTCGTGAGCCATAACATGGGTTTGGGTCTTTAAGATCAGTCACTTTAACACAGCATGATTACTTTTTCCAACATGACTTCCCCTGTGCAACACATAAATGCAGAATTTTAGATCTAGTAAATAGGCAGTGGATATTGTTCCGGCAACCGGACGCCAATACTAAGACCATATTTCTCCAGTGGCCAGAACCATACTCGAAGTTTTCTGCTAGCGCTATGCTTGCGGCAGCCGCAACCCGACATCCTGCCACTATTCTTCCGTCAGTCATAAATACTGAGACCATATTCTTTGAAATTTGGGAGACTATCCAGAAAACTTGCCCAAAATATAAAAACTCAGAATTTGATTAAACCTGTATTAGTAGGCTGTAAAAAGGTGGAATGGGAAAAAAGAGGAATCCAGAAGGAAGAATCCGATCCCTGGAAGTATCAAGTTCATTTGAAATTATTAGCAATTTGAATTATAGCACATCTGTTTAGACATCCAGCATTGAAATTTCTCTCCATCTCAATCAATTTGGACAAAGTTATGGAAAGTATCTTGAACGAGGGTCATATAATTCATGGACCCGCATCCCCAGCCCGGGGGTGTGGGTCCATTTTGCTACATGCAGTAAAAATAAAGAGGATTAATGGAAGGAACAATTGAAATGTTCAATATTAATCAATGTGTCTATTTGCATATATATACATACATATATTTATATATACCATATTCATCCAAATAGTAGCACTCGGTGCCAATGCAAAGATTTGCGAGATCTTGTCATGTTTTCGCAGGACTATGGAATAAGTAAGTTTCTTGATTAAAGAATTTTGAAGGCTGTACAGTTCATTTAGGTTTAGTCGTATTAGACTGAGGCTTCATACAACCCTACAAAGTTAAAATTCTTCAAAATGTCTGCATGATGGAGGAGTTGACCGCAAAACATGTTTTTCAAATATTGAAATAGGTAAATATGTGATTAAAAATGTTTTTTCTTACCAGGAGCCCTCTGATTGGCTCCTTGATAATTGCGGGAAGAATAGCCACCCTGTGTTTGGTTCCGGCTAGCGGAACTGTAACCACTCCATAAAAAAATACATAGGTAAGATGTACAGGTGCAATGATAATAAGGCGTGTGACAACTGCAAGTCAAACCTAATTGAAGTTTTAGATATCCAGTTTTTGACCCCCCCCCCCCAAAAAAAAAAAACGATTCCCAGTAAGCTCACTGATGTTTGAGGAACCAAGTTAGATTTTACAATTTTGGGAGATAAAGAATTAATGTTTGAAAACAATTGTTTTCCCAGTCTTTGAGATGTAACCAGGGTTCATGTAGATCTTAAATAAGTGTTGATACTCAAATAGATGTATTTGTGGGTTGTGAGAATGCCCATTAAACAGATACAGGGACTGCTCTAACCATTAGGTAAATGCTAGTGTTTCTTAAATTTGGATGAAGAAAATGTGTAAGTTGTTGAAATATGTTTAAATGAATTATAAAGTGGCCTTGACAGAATTATTGTTTAAATTGTTCTTGGATTCACAATGACATAACAGGGACTGACCTACTATAAATGTCTACTCGGTGGATACTATTTGTTACCCACTGGTTGACTGGGTAATACACCGAGCATCTCCCACAAAGGGAACTGGTATTAGCCGAGGCGTTGTAGGCCGATGGAAATACCAGCTCCCTAAGTAGGTGACTGCAGTGTTACCCAGTCATGCAGTTTGTAACGAATTTATCCCATTTTTGCCTTTTTGTGTTTCTCTCCGCTTTGAAAGGGAACCAAAACGGCACTTTTGTTGAAGTGTTACCCCACTCGCCTGTGTTTTCCTTTCCTCCTGCCATTTTGCTTGCAGTTGTCATCTGCTATATGCTGCCTAATTGTAATATCATTTTCTGTCACTAGGTGGTGAGGTGCCGTCTAGTATTGCACAGTAATACCATGATTTGCGTTTAATGCCAAAAGCACCTCACAACTATTTAGCAATCAGATGCCTAGAAATTTCATAAAAAATGGGATGAAAGTGTGTATTTCCATTCATCCCAAAGTTAAATAGCCCTTTTTGGATGCAAATTACGCAGAGCTACATCTAGAATTTGAGTAAGTCCAGAAACAGTATATGTATACATCTGTTTCCTATTTTCTTGCCAAATCCATAAAAATAATTGTGACCCCCATCGTTGTATTTGGATGTGCATTGTAAAACATACCAACATGATTTATATACACATGTCAGCTTTGAAATATATTTATAATGCTTGATGCTTTGACCAGAGATACTTACTATTTCCAAACCATATTGTTCCAACACAAAGTCATACACCCATTTACATCTATCATACAGAAGCATATCAACCTCAGTTCACCATATACGGAACATTTTTTCTGGTCTTCAAATACTAGATTTTAATTAATCTTATCCTAATTGATACATATTAATAAATGTGGCAATTCGGATTGTCACGTTTTGTTAGTTGGCAACAAGAAAAGCCTATTTGCAATGATACACCTACTCTACTGTCTCAATATCAAGATGGACCAGAGTATGTGAAAGAAATTCACAATAACAGTATGACAATTGACAAGTTGCATGGGATAATCCCAACAACAGATCTTCTGGTTATATTCCATACAAATGTGACAGTTTTTATATCTAAAGTGTTGGATTTTTTTATGCTTGTCGCTTATGGTAGGCCTGTTTTTATTCGCACAATTATCAAAGATAATCTGGCACCTGTCTTTCTTTGACATATGTCATTCATTGTTCTTCATACCCTTCTGTCCAAGCTACCAAATTCCTCGATTTTTTTTTTATTATTATTATTCTTGTACTTTATTTATTGATGAATTCATTTAAGATAGCATAAATGCATGTGGTGATTGTCAAGACTTATTGAATAGTGTGTCATCTGATGTCATTTTGAGGAATTACTGAAACATGCTTAAAGCTGTGAATGTGAGGAGATAGATCCACAATGTTGGAGTTTCAGGATTAAACACTAGAAAGGATTTAGTGAAAATATGCTCAGTGAATTTACAAAATGGAGTACTGTACAAGTGAAACAAAAATTTGAAGCTGTTGTGAAGCTTTTGAAACATTTGTAGGTAACCCCCCCCCCCCCATTATCACCCATCGCGATCTTTTCTGTGTTGGGTTTTGATATTAAATTCACTGTTTATTTGGCATATTGACAGTTCCCTTGTATTGTTTGAGGTTGCAAGATATTTTCTCTTACATTACAGTTGTTTCCAAGATATAATGTGTCATTTGAAGTCTTACAAGCGAGCCGAGCATTTATACTAGATATGTTGTAGGCATAATGTAAGATGCGAGCGTCAGCAGTACAAAGTATCGATAATAAGGTAACGTCGATGGATCAGGCAGGATCACCTGGTAGCTAGGTCCCTCTAGCGGCCATTTACTAAGCCAGTCTAGAAGGGCGAGGCCATAGTACATTGAGCAATCTGAACAAACTGGTCTGTCATCTAGCCTTTCTTTTTATGTTACACGCTGCTCCACAAATTTAAGTACTGTGCCCAAGATCTCAAAATCTTTATTGAAATAGTGTCATAACCAGTGGCAGAGAAGTAGTTGGGTAGATGAGTGATTGTTGGAATCTTGGGGGACAACACCAAATCTGAGGTTTCATTGAGGGCCTCAACGTCATGATCTGCACAGAAAAAGCCATCTGTAGATCGCTACGTCACACAGTGATTGGTATTCTGAAACTTCTGCCATGCGCAGTTGTTACATTTGCAGGGCTCCAGAATTTTTTTAAAAAATAATTTTCTACAGGGCTAGTAGATTTCAAAATTCACTTGTCTGAATACAACTCGGTGGTATAAACAAATGTATTTTTTGTTTTGTTTGTTACCACTTATTGTCACTTGCAAATTCACAAAGAAATATGTCAAATTTTGTCCGGATTCTTGGCTACAACTGTTAAAATAGTGAATCTGGCAAAATATTAGAAATAGAAATTAAAAAGTAAGAATCTTGGGGGACAACAACAAATCTGAGGTTTCATTGGGGGCCTCAACGTCATGATCTGCACAGAAAAAGCCACCTGTAGATCGCTACGTCACACAGTGATTGGTATTCTGAAACTTCTGCCATGCGCAGTTGTTACCAGGCTGACCAGAAGTTTTAAAATCCATGGAGGCAAAATTAGCGATAATCGGAGAAAATTGTGACCTTGGATGAACAAAAATTCACCCAAATGATGTGGTATAAACTCGGTGGTATAAACAAATGTATTTTTTTTTTTTTTTTTTTTTTTTTTTTTTTTTCCATCAGACAAAAGCCTATACAACCCATTTATCCTAAATTTTATTTGCCACTTATTGTCACTTGCAAATTCACAAAGAAATACGTCAAATTTTGTCCGGATTCTTGGCTACAACTGTTAAAATAGTGAATCTGACAAAATATTAGAAATAGAAATTAAAAAGTTTAACTATTTGCATGGGGTGACTTACAATGAAAAATGCAGTGCAATTTCTGGAACTATAGGAGTCAGTATCCAAAGTTAACTTTAATAAAGAATATATGGTTGCATGGGTTTCAGGATCCTGTTTCTCGTTGTCTCTGATGCTGTGATGAGATGCATATCCTTTACGTACCAAGCATGAATGCTAGATCGGTACAGAATTTCGGCGAGAATCTGAGAATCCATTCTTGTAAAAATTCTCTCTAACTTGTCTTTCTTTAAAAAGAAAACTAACTGAAAAAAATCCAAATAGCTTCTCCCAAAATTTTGCGAAATTCTGGTCCTGCTACATGGTAGTAAATTTGTGTATATGTACATTATTGGCAAGTTCTTTGCAATAAACAGTGTTCTTAATTCAAATGAAAAAAAAAATATTTGAAATCGAAATAGAGTGTGCGCACCGTCACCATCTTTTCTTCAACTGTATACGAACAGCTGATTTGGTTGTGTGGTCTGATGCACAACACATCACAAGATTAGTCAAATTGAGTCACATATATAAAAGGGCCAGTCACGGCTCGTGTTACAGTGTGTTCATCATGGCTTCCGCCCAGTGAAACATGATGTGTGAATCTGCCATAATTGAACAGAGGGAAGTCACAAAGGGGAAGCTTTGTGTGTGTTTTTTGTTTCACAGAGATGCAAAATGTCAATGGTTTATTAATTGCTAGGTGTCTTTTCTATATTTTTGGCACCTATGACACAGGATGTATATTTTAAGCGACCCCTCTTACATGTTATTTAAATATGGGCCTGAATGTCATTAGAATTCAAAGTGTTGCACATGGGACATCGTTACACGTTAAAAGTTAATGTGCATTTGTAGAATTTTTTCCAATTCTTTTTTAATTTTCATATTCAAACTTTGGTCATATTTTCAGGACTAGAATTTTGGCAAGAATCGGTTCTCGTATACTTGCCTTTCATTACAAAATAATCAACTGACAAAAATCCAACAGATTCTTGTAAAAATTTTGTGAAATTCTGATTTTGATTTTACTGAAACTAAGATGTTAATTTGTACAATGCCAACATAAGCACATTATCATGTATAATACAGGTGTATGTACATCTGTCAAGTAAACTCATTATAATAATGACAGAAGATTAAAATTTGTGCATTACTTGTTGCAGGCCATGGAGTCCAAAGCAAAGAAAAGACGGGTTAGCAGTAGTGATGATGAAGAACAGAAAGGTACACACACTTCCGTGGAAATATAATGTTATACTTCCGTACTCATGCATTTACCTTTTTAGCTCTGCGGAACAAAAGTTTGCAGGGCTTATGCTACCGCTCATTTCTGTCCATCAGTTAACTTTTGTTCTTTAACGCCATACTATCCACAGTTTTCAAATTAGCCCAATATAATATCAGGACTTATAGGGGTGTAAAAATCTAGGTCCCTTTTGATATTGGTGGCATGACCTAAATTATTATGTAATAGAGGGGTGAAAATGTGAATATTCTAGCATCTTTAATTTGTGGCAGATCTTCACCAAATTTGATGGGATTGTGGGGGCGGTCAGTCTAAGTTAAACCAGTGGCACCACCTATAATTTGATGGATATTATGAGCTAAAATGTGTTTTAAGATATAAAATTCCATATCTTGAAAAGTAATTGGATTAGACTTGCCAAATTTATAGGATATATGGACAATGTCCAAATGTAGAATTATATGTAATATCAGTGACCATGACTTATTTTTACGAGGTCACCATGTCTGTACATTTGAAAGAGGTGATTTTGTAATTGCAGGGTGTAGCTTGGACATCAGTGGCAATGTCAGCTCAACACCAGGCCTAAGGGCCTCTTGTATTACATAGCCTGGATGGCCTTGATCTCTGTCCCAAGGTCACTGAGGACATAAAGTTAAGGACTCACTGATTGTTGTATTGGCACATGCCACAATATCCATTACAGGAATTGCACAAATAAGCTATGATTACATGTGGAGCAATGTGCCATCTGGTGGACATTTTAATTAAAATGAATGTACATAAGCTTTATATGTTCAGAAGCCACTTGAGGATACGCAACTTTGAAATGAAGAGGAGCAGTATAGCCGCTGTGCCAGCAGAGAATTATGCCCATAGGCCTCTTGTTTTATGCTTTTAAACAAAACAGTTACCAGTAATAAGCATTGAATGTATTATTTACCTCATGTGAGGCTGTTATTGAAATAAATTTTAAGAATAATAATAAGTAATAAAATAACTCATATGGTAGAAATCTTGTGCACATGTCTGATGTTAGCTCACTAATTTCATGTTTCAAGTGAAGATACCATCTTGTGTATGTTAAATATTTTTGCTAAACCAAATCAACAAATGTAGAGGTTACAAAGGGACTGGTGTTGGTTTTTGTTCATATCAACATTTGTTGCTGTGATAAGTCTCGTGGTTTGTTTGGGGCCAGAAACTTTAATTATATTTTCAAAGGGCAGGACAAGTGACATTTGATGTTCACTGTTGTTACAGTTTGATATACGAGTGTTTCCCACATCCCTTGCCTGAATAAGTACAACAGTAAGCTTACTCAGTGGAGGGGTGTGTAAATTATACTCTTGTCGCTCTCAGAACATCAAAGTGCCAATTGTCCAAGTGATGTTGAAGGAATGAACACGACAGCCAACAAAAATTTGATAGTTTGGTGTTCTAATAATATCCTACGTACTTGTCTTAATACAATTGATTGTAGAGAAAGAAGAATGAAAAGAAAGTTAGCACATCAAACAATGTCTTGTTGAAATCACCCGCATCATGTGCAGTGTCAACATCCTGTAAATCCTGTATTTGAGTTAGTTCAGGAAATTTTCCATTTCAGCCATGTCCTGTAACCTGAGCGAATAATCAATAATCTTGTCAAAGGTCAATTTTTACATGCTGAACAAGCTTGATCATGTCATTAACAGCCAGTCGCTTGCCGTACAGGTTTTTTTAGCTCTGCTGACTTGTCAGTCAGTGGCTTATAGAATCCGTTTGCATCCGTCCATCCATTTGTCTGTCCATTTTCTTCTTCTCAAAAATTGCTACATGGAATGTTTTGATTTTGCACATGGATGATCCCCAGGTGGACCTCTACAAAGTTTACGAAGGGGATGATGATGCAATAATTTTTCTATTTTTGATGAATTTTTTAATTTATTTTTTGCGGAAAATTGAAATTTCATCATCTCAAGAACATACCTGGCCAATTGCTTTGATATTACACATACAGTACCCTGGGGTCAATTTGTTTTTATTTTGGCCACCAGGTGGCTTTGTGATTTTTTAATGAATTTTTGTGTGTTTAAGGCTATCTTTGACTCCATAACGGCTAGACACAATTGCTCAAAATTTTATCAGAATATAGTTGGCTTTAGACAATAAAGGTTTGCAAAAATAATGTGGATATGTTAATTTTTCGCAGAGTAGGATATCAAACTTTCTGACTAAGCAGGTGCTGCCACTGTATGTATGGCATATATTGCACAATTGTATTTACATTTTGGAGTTCCTCTCAAAAACAGCTTCATTGAATGTTTTGATTTTGCACATGGATGATGCCCTAATGGCCCTCTACCAAGTTTGCAAAGGAGATGATGATGCAATAATTTTTCTATTTGTATGAATTTTTTGATTTATTTAAAAATTTAAAATTTCCTTGTATCAAGAATTACATGGCCAGCTGCCTTGATATTGCACATAGGGTCACCTGGGGTCAAGTAGTTTTTATTGTGGCCACCAGGTGGTACTGCATTTTTTAAATTTTTTTTTTAATGTATTTTTGTGTGTTTAGGCTATTTTCGGCTCCTTCTCTAGAACGATGTGTTGTCGGGGCAACAGACTGATGCTTCCACCATGATCAGGGCAGATCTGTATTACACACTACATAAACATCCATAAATAACACCTTTTTAACCACAAGAAAGCTCATTTCTAATCAATTTAGGCATCCTTTATGTTTCAAATATATGTTAAAATATTTTCTTAAGATTATTCTGTGTTTGTGTTGTTTATTTCATTGAGAAAGTAGTTTTGACCATGCTAAATACATGGATCTGCCCTGATGCAGGTGGCTTCCTCTTTTGCTCAGTAGGTGTTGGAGTAGGACCGCATTCAAATATGAATACATCCTATTGCGAAAAATTTTATCAGAATATAGTTGGACTTTAGACAATGTTTGCAAAAATAATGTGGATATGTTAATTTTTGACCAAGTTATGGGATATCAAACTTATGACTGTAAGTGAGTGGTGCCACTGCAACTGTTTACATGGCAATTCAGTGCATATATTGCACTATTGTATTTACATTTTGGACTTCTTCTCAAAAACAGCTTCATTGGATGTTTTGATTTTGCACATGGATGTTGCCCAGATGGGCCTCTACCAATTTTGCAAAGGAGATGATGATGCAACAATTTTTCTATTTTTGATGATTTTTTAAAATTTATTTTGTGAAAAAATAAAAAAATTACCTTGTGTCAAGAACTTCCTGGTTAGTTGCTTTAATATTACACATGGGATCACCTAGTTCTAAATTTGGCCACCAGGTGGCACTGCTGTTTTTTTTTTTTTTTTTTTTTTTCTTCTTTAAATGAATTTTTGTGTGTTAAGGCTACTTTTGACTTCTCCAGAAGGGCTACATACATATCTGTATACAAGGGTCACGATGTGATACAATAAGTGAAGCTGAATAATGGATATAAATCAAATTTATATATACTTTTACTACTTATTCTAGATAAATTCATACTCTTAATTTTTTTAAATTAAAGATAAGGTTTATATTTGCCTATGTAAAATCAAATGATAAATGATTCAAATGTAAAATAACTCAAAAATGTATAGCTAAAAAGTTGAATGCCTTGCAATGAATTTTATTAAAATGATAGATTCCTAAAAATTGGTGATCTAGATTATAGTCAATGTGCAACTGAAATATCATTACCATTATTTCTCTTTGCTGTCATCATGTTCATGTGGAGCCTATCAATTTCAAAGCCTCACTGGTGAAAAAGAGTTCAGAAACATCTAAGCTTTAAATACATTATTTCCAACAAAACTGCTGTCCAATGATATTTTGAGGTGCTGTTTTATAACTAGTATAAACAGTACTATGTCTTATCCTGCTGTTATTTATTCATGTACAGATTAATTTTGAAATTAAATGAAACCAGGCTGAAAAGGCCTACTGAGGTTTGAAGCTCTTCAATCCTGTCTTGGCAGACAGCAAAATGCAATACAACTAGGATGAAGGTGCTCCCCTCTTTTCAGAACTGATGTAACTACAGTACAGTGTCTCAGTACTGGACTACCTGTGCACATGGCTGCATGGCCTACTGAGGTTCGAAGCTCTTCAATCCTGTCTTGGCAGACAGCAAAATGCAATACAACTAGGGCGAAGGTGCTGCCCCGTATTCAGAACTAATGTAACTACAGTACAATTTCTCAGTACTGGACTACCTGTGCACATGGCTGCATGCAATCATGTGAATGTGAATTTTGGTTTTACTCAGCACATTTGGGATATCAACTGAGTAAGTGAGTTCTGCCACTGTATAAATATATATGGCGATACAGTGCATGTGTTGCACTATTGTGTTTACATTTTAGACTTGTCAAATACCTACGCTTGAGTGTTACCACTGTACTGTGTACATGTATATAGCTATACAGACTACAGTGCATGTATTGCAATATTGTAATTTAAGCAGATTCCACTCAGCAGAGCACAGGATCATCGTAATCTTCTTGTTAAATTTTATTTTTTATTATTGTTCTGAGTCTATGTACCACCACACCTGTGGTCAAGCTATGGATACTTCAAATTATCTCCTTCCCTTTTAAGGAAGTACTCCCTTCCTTTCTCAGGTTTACAGGCTTGCTAGCAATTGCAAGGCCTGTTTCTCTTGTAGGACTAGTTACATCCTCTTATGACGTCCACTAGTCTGTGACACTTCACATCAACCCATCAGTTCAGATAGTTTACTGGTTTTTCAGTATGCATCTTAATTACGACCCCTTATGGCGTTTGTCTAACATCCCCTGCTTATAAGCAGCGGCCAATATTGATCCTAACTGCCACTGCTGAGAATCTCTCGATTCCAAACAGGTTTAGCGCATCCCCTTTTTTGATTGTCTGTTACTGGCCTTGCCTGGTATTTTTATTAGTTT
The DNA here is from genome assembly GCA_964020975.1 of Hermodice carunculata. Taxonomy (NCBI): domain Eukaryota; kingdom Metazoa; phylum Annelida; class Polychaeta; order Eunicida; family Amphinomidae; genus Hermodice; species Hermodice carunculata. The sequence goes on from OZ026619.1 coordinate 48,654,023, forward strand.
TTTTTTTATCATATTTAGTTAAAACTTGACTCATAGGAGTTAAATTATACTTGTCAGCAGTGTAAGCAAACTCTGACTGTTGTTTGTTCCCATGAGAGTGCTGGCTAATGGATGGTGGCATTGCTGAAGAGGGTTCATTTTATGCATCACAACACATACATTGCCGAATGTTTTAACAGATTATATAAGTAAAAGTTTTCTTTAATAGCAGTGAAATCAGGGGGTTGTCTTAAAAGTAATCTTGGAAATGTGTAGTGTTAATTATGTGTCCCGGTGGAAGCGGGGGGACATACTGTTTTAGTGCCGGTTTCTTCTGCTTGTTGTTGTTGTTGTTGTTGTTGTTGTTCAGGTTCTTCAACACTTGGTTTCGGTGCGATAAGTCTTGAAGGACTTGACAGAATCTGATGAAACTTGGTAGGATTATGTATCTAGGCAAGACCTAGGTTGGGATTGTATTTGGGTGACCTTGACCTAATTCTCAAGGTCACAGGGTCACTTATGTGAAATTGGTTTCCGTTTGATAAGTCATGAAGGACAGGATGGAATTTGATGAAACTTTATAGGATTATGTATCTTGGCAAGACCTAGGTTGGGATTGTATTTGGATGACCTTGAGCGAATTTTCAAGGTCACAGGGTCATTTATGTGAAATTGATTTCTCTGCAATAAGTCTTGAAGAACTTGATGAAAATTGCTAGAGTAATGTATCTAGGTGAGAGCTAAAATAGGATTGTAATTTTCAAGCAAACTTGGTCATTTGTAATTTGTTATCACCTGTAGCTTATTCAGAGACGTAAGTGTTCCACCAGGAGACATTTGATTTTCTGGTGGAAAATCAGTCTGTTCTAGTTAGCATATGCATAGCAACCTGTTAACATTGTAATGCTGTTGAGCATTTTGAGATATGTAGAGACTTAATTATAACCATTTCATTATATTTATTTTGTTGTTTATGTACTTCTAGTTTCATCTAACTCGCCACCCACCAATAAGACCCCTGGCAAGATGACGTCCAGTATCAATGGCTTCAAGGGTACACCAGGGCCCAGTGGTGCCCTTAGTCTTGTTGGCTCAAGACATGACAAACCAGCAGAGGTAAATTCAAAGACCATTAAGTTAACGTTTATGGATGGAATGTGTATCAAAGTATGAGTGTGATAGGTAGATGTAGTGTCTGATAGGGCTTTGCTTCCCATTTAAAAAGAAGAAAATGCATCTGTTATATACATGTTTATTTAGCACAATCAAAATTTATACATCAGAAGTCCAGTTCCAGAAAAAAAACATTACAGCTTTGTCCATAGTGAGTGGATTGTGTTGGTGTTTTTCATTCATCTCCGACATAAAGTGAGCATACGCAGATCTGTAAATCGGAATCCGTATGTGTGGAGCTAAGCATGGGTGTGTGGTTTGGGCTATGCATAAATTGTGTGGAGTCATGAAAGATGTATGATTTGCAACAGTGCTGCCATAGTTAAACTACCCAGGTACTCTACTTGAATTACACTGAAGGAAATTGTGCACAATATTGGAGTGCAACGGAAAGTACTATTATGGGAAGATCAAGTATTATTACCAACAAAATATGTACTAGTGGCTTTTTGTAATTGAGCGCAGAAACTAGGATAACATTATTAAGCAGTGTTCAACATTGACATGATCAGAAGTGGCCAAACTGTGATAAAAACATTATTTGTTTTTGACAGTATGAAGTGTGGGCTTACATGTCAGTGATATTCTCCACAAAAAAAAATTAGAGAATACTGGAATACCTTAAAAAGAAAATACGTTTTCTGGAACCAGTAGCCCAGGCAAAATACTGGATCAAAAGGAGCTGGTAGTAGGTTCCATAAATCAGAAATGGTCAGTTTTATGATCTCATTCCGAACTAACATGGTCAATACTTCATTGGGTTACATTGCCATTGCGTGACATTGCCCATCAGGCAGCCTCAAATTAACTTGCAAGGTAATGTCAGAACACTTGCTTTAGGCATGTTTGTGCTAAATAGGGAAGGGTTGGTTTTTTTTTTTTTTTTTTTTTTTTTTTTTTTTTTTTTTTTTGAAGTGCAGAAGGAAAAGAAGACTATCATCATGACTAAATATTAGTGATTTTGTCACAGAACTCAACAGTGTGGCAAATTACATCTGGTGCAATACTGGAGGGTGTGTTCATAAAAACTATTAAAATCATAGGAAAGTTTTCACATCTGATGTGGTAAAATGTTCACTGGCTATCTTTCATTTGGATGCCACCTTTAAGTTTAAGGTTGGAGAATGTCACATGGTTAAAAAGTTGTCACAGCGTAAACTGGGCACAAATCGCCAGTACACATCAAAGATGGTACTAACATTCAAGATTATTGGGGAAATTTGCAAATGCATAATGGGAGTGTAACCTCCCTTGAAACGAAAAAAAAAGAAAGTATATTTGCAGGATCTGGTAAAAATTCAGTGGACAGAATGCTGAAAGCCTGTAATCTCCCTTGAAACGAAAAAAAGGGATATTTGCAGGAGCTGGTAAAAATGCAATGAACGAAATGCTGAAAAAAAGGGCGTGGAAAATGTGAAATAATTTGCCGCGTATGTGTGGGAATTGTATCAATGTAATTGTTGTCATGCGCAATGTCCATGTATGGGAGAACCTACCAGTAGTTTGGCAACAAAACAATTTAAAGCTATTGGTGCTATTTTCAGTTATTTCGTAAAGACCTCATCAGTGCCATGAAGTTAGCCGATTCAGAGCCACTACAGCAGGAGGAGTACGTGTTGATAGCGGACCAGTGGAGAATGGAATGGGAGAAGGGGGTTCAGGTTCCTGTCAATGCGCAGAGTATACCTGAAATTAAAGTCAGGTACAGTACACACCAGCCCCCTGTCCAAAAAGACTTGCCCACCCATGCAAATATCTTTTAGAAAAAATTGTGGTTCAGGGCCAGAATTTCGCAAAATTTTGAAAGAATCTATTTGGATTTTTGTCAGTTAGTTTTCTTTTTAAAGAAAGACAAGTTTAGGAGAATCTTTACGAGAATGGATTCTCGGATTCTTGCTGAAATTCTGGCCCTGTGGTTGCCCCCAAGGCTAGTGTTTTGCAGTTCCAACTTGCCCTGATTGGAATTTGAGTTGTTGCGGGCTGGTAGACATGTAAATTTGTGAGCCCTGAATGTAATGTTTCACATAAAACTCTCCTAAACAAAAAAAAAGGAAGAAATTGCTTAGTAATTGGTGCAAGATTTTAGGTAGACCCATGGCTGATCATCCAGAAATGAGAGAACCTACCTGGATGATAATTAGTTACCTGTTTGTTGATTAGTCGTTATGTTTGCTGTTGGACGCTTGAAAATTTAAAAGTTATCACTGGGTCTTGGCAGCACTTAACCCTTTAAGTACTAATCACTTCTATAGTCGTTTTCTCATTACTGTTAAACATAGAATGGTTAAAAGATTCAAATTCCTTATGAAGATACCTTTTATTCAAGCAGCAAGCCTAGTTTAAAGCAAAAAGTAGTCTTAGTCAACAGCTTTCCTGGGGACACTAATGCGTGCAAAGTGCCCCCAGGAAAGCTGTTGACTCAATCTTAAATCCGCGCTTTAAGGGTTAATACCAACAGGTTACTCAGTAACTAAAGCAGCTGGAAGTTCCATTTTACAACCATATCTAAGCTAAAAATGTGGAACTATTAAAAAAAAAAAGTCCTTGTAATATATGCTGCATAATGTACTGCTCAAGGTATGTGTGTTTTTTTTTTCTTTGAATCCCAAAACAAAACTGGGCTATGTTACAAACACATGTTGTAATCTTGTACTTTGGTTTGTTTCTAGGAAAGTCCCAGGTCGAGAAAATCTTCATGGATTATATGGCTTTAAACTGTGAGTGGCATACCCATGATTCATATTAAGATTCTATATAATTTTATTACATGCATTTTCTCCTTTTTTTTTTTTAATATAATTATTTTAGTGTTGTATAGATATACTTTTGAACAAAAAGTGATTGTTGCTACGATTATGTTTTCATAGCATTTGAACTAACAATACTGGAGCATGTGTCTTAGTTTAGACCAAATATATCAATACATAAGTGGGGTTGGGGCGGTTGGCAGGGGGTTCAGTGGTTTGATCGTGATTGATCGGGACTGTCACCTCTGCAACCAGGGTGTCATTCCTGGGGCTGGCACAACTTGTTGACCTGGAATCTGATTAGATATCTTTCACATGTGGCTAGGTTCCCTGAAAACCTGCAAGTCTCTTCGGTTTCTCTCAACAGTCCAGTTACCTCCTGCATTAAAGTTCAGATTTGTTTGTTGCCCTTTGGCCTACTCAGCCCTGTGTGGAAGATCAGCTTGTGCACTGAACAGATGACTGAATTTAAAGAATGTTAGTATGATCATGATTGAATAATTAAAATGTATTTGTCAGTTGCAAGTGCAAATCCCTTCCCCCCCCCCCCCCATTCGATTGTAGTTGGTTTTCTTTCCTTCCTTCCTTCCTTCATATGGGTTTTAAGATGCTCAGACAAGAGTAGATCCTGCTTACATGTATTTGCTTTTGCTGGGCTAACTGATTATAATCAACTGGTTTCCAACACAAATGGCAAAAGAAACAAAGAAAAATTACAGAATAATTGCAGATGTTTTGTATACTGAATGCGGATTTCATGATATAACGTGCAGTTTCAGAACCTTATATAAAAAAACCTGTTGCCACTGTTTGTCTAAATTTGTGGAAGGCCAAAATAAGTTTAGTTGAAAAATACAGCACATGAGAAACTTACAATTAATTTTGTATGGCCTAAGCTTTAAATGTACCATTTTTAGGGCAGATTTCCTCCTTGACAACATGTACAGAGTGTCCATAAATAAAATGCCACAACAGTGGTATCTGCTGCATGCAGCCATTGCCCAGACAGATCTGCTCTTTGTGACCACGTTTCCTGGCGACAAGAGTTGATTTCTTGGTTCATTTACCTGCAGTGGCAGGTCACTGGCTGAATGTTGTCATATTTTTGTGGCAGAGTGGGCACATATAGCTGGTACCACTTTTTTATAATGAAAATGAGAGGGTGGTAGATCTTACTTCTGGAGCACCATGTATCAGGCCACTGTGTATAAGGTAGTTGGGGCTCAGGCAGATTGGTTTAAAATTGGAAAGAGTACAGGGAACAGATCTCCCCATACCTACTTGAATGTCCTCAAAACTAATAGTAACTGACAGGCACTAATGAGTGCTGTAAACCCAAGTCGTATACCCATGTGGAAGAGGTGATTGAAAATACCACAATGTATATTATATATTTGCTCAGAAAGGAACATTGACAAAGTCTCTTCTTTGTTTTTTGCAGACCCCGCAAGTTTTTGCATTCCATGCAAGATGAGACGTACAAACAGGGGATACATGATTTGACAGAGATGCACAAGCTAGCCGAGCAAGTGTGTCGCTATGACCTTGATGACCAGGATGTATCCTGGCTTAGTCTAGTCAACCCAGAACGCCAGGACATAGGTAATTATCGGATAAGAGTGAAGAAAAGAGGTGACAGTGTTTAGAGAAATATGCATGCAGGGCACATTTACATACACAGTTGCATTTGAAGAGTTGAAAAAATAGTAATATCGGATATGCATGTGGTAACAGTTATCAAAGAATTAGTTAAATATCATACTTTTTGAACAGGAAGGAAAATGGTGGTAATGTTTTCCAGAATCCACACCCCTTTAATAGGGGAAAGGGATTTCAATTTCTATGTGAAATTGTCTATCTGCTTCACAAATCCTGTTTATGCATGTTGCTGCAATAAGCCATTTAAAAGTGATCCTTTACAATAGCAGTAGGTAGAGTGAGTTCAATGACTATATCACTTGTAATGTCCCATATGGCTGCAAACAAAGAAATGGTAAATTCTTTATGTTGCAGGGGAACCTGTGATTGAGGAGTGGCTGATGGAAAGGATCATAGAAGAACTAGAATCTCAGGTAAAGTCTGACATATTGATAGCATTATTAGTTCATACATGAGCAATGAAGATTCAAGTACAAAGAGTGGTTAAGTGTCTGGCAGTCAGATACACAGGGTTCGTACAGGTCCTTGAAGTGCTTGAAAGTACTTGAATTTGCTACATTCATTTTCAAGGCCTTGAAAACCTTGAAAATCCAGAATTTTGGACAAAGGTCCTGGAAAAGTCCTTGAATTTTATTGTGAAGCATCACCCAATGAGGCAAGTTGCCAAGGAATGTGAGTATTTTCCACAAAATTTAGCATTCATGAACTTAAAATCACATTCGATGAACACATTCTGCTGTCATTTTCCTTTGAAGTGGCTGGCAAATTCCATTTGTCAAAATGTAACACTGCAAATTACAAAGTATTTTTGTGCTTTTAACCCCCTTTTAACCCATGTAGGTTTGATAGTTCTTATCAAATCAGGCCTAACCAATTATGTGAGCCTTACTTATATGTACAGCCTACTTTCAGGGACAAATACACTGTATCAAACATACAGGTAACAAAGTACATCACCTTCCTAGAGAAGACACTGGGGCATTCTTGTGAAAAATGTGCATGGGGATAGGTACATCTTCGGGTGTAATTTTACCCAATTGTAGTTGTAGCAGTTTTATAGACAAGATAGAGTCAATTTCAGGAATACAACCCATACTGGCTGTAGGCCTACATAAGTCACAGTAAACTGCAATAACTAAAATAATCCATATTGAATATATCTTTAAAAAGGACTTTCGGTAATATGATCCACATATAGGCTTCTTTGTAAGTTTGTGGAAAGTCTACTGCCTATTTCAAAAATTGAGTCTGATTCATACATGGTTGGAATATATAATAAATGTGGAATAACATGTAGTGGTTTATTAGTGGAGGGTTGAAAAGTGATGATTTAAACAATTTGTCTGTTTCTATTGCTGGATCTGGTCCTTGAAAACTTGATTTAAATGCTTGAAAAAGTCCTTGAAAGTCCTTTTCACGAACCTGTATGAACCCTGGATACAAGAGAGTAGTTGGTCTATATGACTACCAGTAGTTTCTGCAGCAATTTAATCTAAAAAGGGCACCTGTTAACATGGGTGGGGGCTACATAAGGGCACCTCAAAAGTATGCTTCTGAAAAGGGCACACTGCTGAAGCAAAACTCAACAAATTCTTAATTAACAGAGGTGTCCAAATTCAGGTGAATTAGCTGCTTTTACATATCTGAGTTCAGTTTATGTTTTGTGTCCACAAAACTAAAGACAGATGCTCCAGTTCATCAAGCATAATGTGCCTGTCAGAAAAATTGGAAGGGAGCAAAGAAAAAGGGCAAGGAGCAAAACAAAAAGGCAGTGTAAATCTCCCTTCAATTTTAAACTGTCAACAACACTGTTTACCATACTTTGTGCTTATTTAACATGTTAAATGTAAACCATGGAGTGGAGGGGTTGAACTTCACCCCTGTTGCATTGACTGATCTATCAGAGACAAGGTGAGTTTTTGGTCCCACCCTGTAGAGAGTTCTGTTCAGATTCAACACTGATTTGTCTGAATAAAGTTAAAACTGATTGTTAGAAAAGCTGTGAAAAGCCTTGATATCAAGATGCTGTCTAGTACTCCAGGGCATCCAGACCATGGACATTGTGTTCATAAACAGACCAAGTATATTGCCTGTGATATTATCCTGTCCATTCAGGCAGGTAAACCAGCATCACACTCAATATTATAGTCAAGTAATCAAATAAGACCGTCTATTTCATGTTAATGATATTGTGCAACAGTCCACAATAAAAGACTGGCACAGTGTCTGTTAACTTGAGCAGTTAACAACCTCCATGTAAGGGGCAACTGTTCCCACTTGCTTCCAAATATAAACTTTTACATTCGCATTCAGGCCTAGGCTAATTTTTGATGTTTCCATCCATTGAGCAAGTACTAATTATCATAAAAATATCTTGGCTGTATACCTGTCTTTTTAGCTAAATTCAAGAAACATTAGCAGTCGGCTAATAATAGGAGCAGTGCCTGCAGAAGGAGACATAATGTTCAGAAACTTCAAGCATTTCACTCAGATAAATAGCCAAATCATGGTTTCAAAGAGGCAAGGTACTAGGAAGACCCCTGTCCTCAGTGAGAGATGGTATAATATTGGCATGTTTACATGCATCCTGATTGCCTGGAATGGGACAATTTCACTTTTGTAAAATATTGGTGATAAAGTAACTGGGTATACTTTCCAACTGTATGTTGATTGGAGGCATATCACTATGACAAAAAAGAAGCTGACCTTGTTGGGCAGGCATGGGAGATTTCAGATATTTGGCTGATTTCAGCTATTTGGACTACTGATTTCCACTTTATCATACTTTCCCCACATGTATATTTCCTTTATATTTCATATTAGTTTGGCCATTATGAACCCCTATGATTCCTTTATTTGGAAGTATTTCAAATAGATTTGGAGTTTCAAATATTTTCTGACTGGCCACTCACATGCCTGTTGAAATAGTCTACTAACACATCAGCTTTAGGCCGCCAGGGTACGAACTGTTTAGAAATCAGTGATGGTGCTTTTCACCTTTAAATTTAAAGTAACAAACTTTGGCAGTTAATCATGTTGGTGTGAAGGATGAGTTGTTTCTGTGTTGCTTTCATTTCATCAACAGGTTTTGTAATAAAAGACTGATCTTGTTTGTCTTTCAAGATAGTTAGAGCCTGCTCTTCATTTTATAAGCAAGGTGACCACTCTTATTTCATTGAATGATGTTTTTATGTTTTTCTGTATTGTGTATTACAGTGCCATGATAACATGCAAATTATGATCAAAACCGTGGAAGGACTTGGTATCGAGTATGATGAGAATGTCATCTGTGATGTCTGTAGGTCGGTGAGTATGCACTGCCGTGCCATTATAATAATGACTATATAGGCACAAAATATACAGTCTTGCAAGTTTGAAAAGTGGATGTTGGAAGTCCAACGCTTAATTTAATTTAGTGTGCTGAATACATCAAAAATTTAAATTAAAACGGCAATGTCTGGAGAGGCAATCTGACTTGATGGACCATGTCTGTCAGGAGGCTTAAGCTTAAACCTCCAGGTTATCGTACTTCAGATGATTGTTTGACAGGTCATGTTTGTCAGGTGAATAGTGCAAATACTAACAGGTTAATGTACCTCTGATGACTGCTTGTGGTGATCTATGAAGATGGATCACTGTACTTTATGTACCCTAGATAACTAAAATGATTTTGTATTGAAAAGACTGCACTGTGTGCTTTGCACGTGAGGAAAAAAAACTGGGGGAGTTGGTAAAACACTGGAAGCAGACACTAAAGACATTTACTCAAGTGTCATTTGGGTAACATGTATCTTTGTGTTTGTAGCCGGACAGTGAAGACAACAATGAGATGGTGTTCTGTGATCATTGTGACATCTGTGTCCATCAGGTGAGTTGATTTCACTTTTTTTTCTCGATCTGTGTGCTTGAAATGAGTAATCTGTGTCCCTCAGGTGAGTTGACTTTGCTGTTTATTCTAGATTTGTATGTATGAAATAAGTAAGGGGGACTAAGATGAGGGGACGGAAAGTGAACTAGATTTGTTACATGGGAAGGTAATTTTTTTGCAAAATGTTGTGTGGCATGTTTGGTTGTACATATATCAGGCAAAAAAAATTTGATTAAGGCTTTATGCAATGCCAGGCACTCCAGTTTCCAGCTGATTGCTGCATATGAACTATTGTAGAAGTAACTACAATTTGTTATCACAAAATTGTCAGCCAAAATTTAAACATTATGCACAAAGCAAGAAGTTGAGGTTAAAGAATTTTGTCACACACACACATGTATGTACATAAGCAAAATTGTCAGCAAACAAGCAAGTCAAATAAAAACGAATTTGTCTGTTGAACTGTATGTTAAAGTGGAATGGACAAGTGCACGGAACAATCTGGGTTGTCTGTCACAAATTTCAGATGTTTTGGACAAGGGCAAGTGCCTGATATGAGATGCTGATACATAAGGTCACAGACAAAATTGAAAGAATAGTATACATGTCAGTTTTCAGTTGCCATTGAATGGCCAAATTTTGGTAATTTTTAAAAACGAGATTCATTGAAAACTTTCAAATTGTATTCATAGATTATGATATGAAAGAATGCCAAAGAATAAAGCAGGTCAGCGTGAAAACATTTTCAGCAGTCATTTCAAATTCATGGTGACCAGTGGCCTACACATGAATACAGTGTTGTGAACAACAGAAGAAAGGTAGCAGTAAGTCATCATGGATCATAGATACTTCACATAATATAATTCATCACTTCAAACTGATATCATCAGGACCTGGCACAGCAGGTCATACAGACAATTGATGCTGGTCAAGAAAACAGCAACTGTAGTTAACTGCATATTGTAATTTGCTCATTTAGGGTAGGTCATTGCCATGTGAACGTAACATCTTAAAAGTTTTCAGTTCACTGCGCGAAAAACAATTCATAAGGAGGCTACAGCCCAGCTGCCAACAGATGTTTGGCTAAAAAAATTTGGTGGTTTAAACACCAACAAATTTTGTTGACTGTACAAGTAAAGCCAGGGCCATGTCTTCATAAAGTGCATCCTGGTTCATCGAGTCTAATATGTCCATCCATCTGTATTCTGTTTGTGAAAGTTAAGGCAGAGATTTGTTCAGCTGATGATAAATTTTATCTTTGAGCACAAAGCTGGCCCTGCAGATAAACTCGCATTTTTTTTTGTTTTTCTTTTTTCTTTTTTTTTTTTTTTTTTTTTTTTTGTTTTCTCATATTTAAAAAAAAATCTGTTTTTTAACCAACAGGTCGAACAAAACTTCTTGATGTAGAGAGATTACGGTATTTACCTATGCAACAGCTACCGTGATGTACAAGTCACAGTGTGAATTCTGAGACCAGAAACGTTCCCCAGGACTAAACCTGTCTTTAAGTTGGACCCCTGAACCCCACAAAAATCATCAAAAAGTTATGCTCTGTCAAAATTTGAAAAGATTTTCTCCCAGATGGGTAAAATTCCCTGAAGGCCACATGTAATGTGGCTATTTCATCATGCATGTTATTGTGGAACAACAAAACAGCCAGAGTTTGGTCAAAGTTGGTAATTTTTCTCCTTAAGTTTAGTATTTATTACAGTATTCTGTGTAAAGCAGACCCTCTTTCCAAAGTCGGTCCTGTTTTTGATTCACTATGTTGCTAAATACCACCAAACCATTGGTAAATTTTTCTGGTGCCATATGTTAAGTCTAGTGCACCAATTTGAAGTTATGTGCCAAAAGTGCAGAATGTTGATTATGCATCATAGTGTATCAACCCAGAAGTGACCAGCATTGTTTATTTTCCACTATTTTCATGCCACGACAGTAGACTTATTTATTGTTACAGCATTGCAGGGAAACACTTAAAACTTAATTTGGGGTTTCAGTCAAATAGAAAGAGGTTCATTTAAGATGGAAAACTACAGGCCTTACCACATCATCAGCCCTCAGGACTTTGTTAATGGCTGACACCAGTTAATTTCAATTCCCACGCTTAAGCCTGACAAATAAAAGACTCCTCTAATATTTTGGGGGGACGAATCTGGCCATATTAGTGTGACTATCATGGGGGGGGGGGGGGGGGGGGTAACCATGGTAGAATGCCTAAAGAAAGGTTCAACATTATCATCATTTTTGAATTAGTACTTAGGGTACTAAAAAAAGTCTGGACTAATGTTGGTCATATTGGATAATTTTATTCGTGGTTAACGTTCCAACATTTTGTATGTTGCAACCTAGAATCAACCCCTACATAATATTCCTTTAATTTTGTGTGCTGGTATATCAACAAGAGTAAAATTGTTTTTGCACCATGCTGTATATGATATCTCTTATATGTTTGAACTGTGAATTAAATTGTGAAATTGGTTTCATTTTACACTTCAGGCATGTTATGGAATCCAAAAAATTCCCACTGGAAGTTGGTTATGTCGGCCATGTGCTCTGGGAATCAAGCCCTCTTGTATACTCTGTCCAAAGAGAGGTGGTGCCATGAAAAGTACAAAGTGAGTGTGAAAAAAGAGTAAAGTTGTTACATAGCTTTTGGGGTAAAGTATAACAAATTGAGAACCTCATCTAATCCTTTTGTGTACAACTGAAAAGAGTGTAATTTTGTGTGTACTTTTACCCTTTCTAAAGAAATGCATACAACTTAAGGCACAGTGTGGCCCTTTTCTGGCAAGTGTTAATAAGAATTTGAAAAGTTTTTTTAAGGTCCGCCCAATGTGAGGACCCTTTCTGTTTTTGGGTCGTTCGTGTGTCCAGATGTGCACATTCTTGTTACCGCAATATCTACAGAATGCCTTTATGTTTGTTTTTTTTTTATGTATTTTGTTCAAATTTGGCAATGTGCTGATCTTTCCTTGCCAAGATGAACGGATTAGATTTTGTTGTTACCATGACTTAATTTGGGCAAATTGCTGACCCTTCAGTCAATGCTTTGTGTTGAAAGTATGTCTAGTTTTTTGTTGCTTTACTGGAATATGCATTCAAGAAACTGTGTTCATTGAAAACAATTTGCATAGTCTTAGAAAATTATGGAACTGTGTGAGCCATGAATGTATACATTTTGGTACCCCGTTGGATTTGAGTTTATTAAACAATGGTAGTATCATCCAGTTAAGTATAAAAACTGCTTGTACAGTTTGATGTATGATGGCACCTATACGGCTGTTAGCCAGGATTCAGACCCCACAATTCAAAAGTCTTAATTCTAGTCAAGATTTCATGATCTCCAGGTATCCACTTCCTGTTAATTTGATTACAAAAATGCGATAGAATGCAGGCATGAAGTTCTATTGAATGTCACATGACATCTAAACAGAACAATGCCATGTTTTGTAAATGTTCAGCTCATATTTCATGGGGGTGTGTGCATTTGCAGAAGCGGAACCAAGTGGGCACATGTTAGTTGTGCATTATGGATTCCAGAAGTCAGTATAGGATGTGCAGAGAAGATGGAGCCTATCACCAAGATATCTCATATACCGGTATGTAATGCAGGGTGTGCAGCGCAAATAAATTGCATGCACTGTTGTTAAGTTGTGCTAATTGGTGGACTCCTACACAGCAGGGTGTCTTACTTTAAGTCCAATATAATTTTTCTGATTGATAAGACCTAAGCTAGGCACACAAAGCAGTCTGATGGTACAGACCAAGAGTTTTGTTTTCTTCAATAAGTACACAGTAGAAATGGTGCTGGTCCACTTTCCAGCTTTACTGTCCTCTTAAATTTTTTTCAAGATAAGGTGGTTGGTGTGCCTTTTGTAAGGCGTCCTCAAATGCAGGGCAAAAGTGGTCTGCAAGAAAGGTGGGTAAAAATGTGGAATTTTCACAACCAGATTGGTGGTCTTCAAAGAGGAGTGGCCTGTGATGAGTGGGCATTATGAGAAGGGTACCTGTAAATACAGGAAGTGTGTGTGCAGAAATGAGTAAAGTTGAATTGAATTCTATACAGCATAGTAGTTTGATCATGGGCATATTGGCAACCTGAATGTAAATGGGGTTTCTGCATGTTAGCCGATGGGGGAACTGTCTGATGGATCATGTCACTAAAATACCATCCTGAGTGCTAAGAAATGACTGCTGCCACCTGGTGAGTAATACTGAAAAATGACACAAGGAGAAGACAATGTATTACACACTGGTGGCAGGTTCTTTATCACATTTAAAAGAGGAATTCTCATATCTATGCACGTAGTACCAGAAAAACAAAAGAGATTAAGAGAAAGGGAGACAAAAAAAAATAATGATGAAAAATTCTTTTTAAACTAGAATAAGTGCAAGACAGTAAGATTACTGATGTTGATTTTGTTGCAATTCCTTCAGTATAGTGTCCTGTTGAATACTGTCTCATTACTCCAGTGTTTAGTAAACCAAACATTTTACTTTTCAGTCGAGTCGGTGGGCATTGGTGTGTTGTCTGTGTCGTGAGAGGACAGGAGCGTGTATTCAATGCTCATTAAAGATGTGTAAGACTGCATTCCATGTGACCTGTGCATTTCAACAGAATTTGGACATGAAGACTATATTAGAAGATGATGATGATGATGTTAAACTTCAGGTAATTACTAGTTCTTACAGTATTCAGGACATTCCAGTATCATACAGTAAGTGTGTAAACAGTGGATCACATGCCACATCACGAAGAGACAGCACTGTTAACTTTTATGTTTTTGTTCAAGTTTTAAAAACTTCTTGTCAGGTAGAAATGTACTAGTAATTTGACTGGTTTTGCTGTCTTATGTTTGAACATGGCTTGGACAAAGCCCCCCTCACTTTCAATAAGAAAAACAAAATGTCATGGAGGCTTAATTTTTCCAAAAAGTTATATTTTTCATTTACCGACATGACAAGACTTTCTTTATCTTGCCTGTATTTTGAAGTCACAGTTTCAACTTCTGATAAAACCATCCACTGGATCCACTTGAAACTTGGTGGGATATTCTGCATCTCTGAATTTTAACAAATTTTTAAATTTGGGAACTTATCAGTTAATGCATACATTCCCATTGATTACAATGCAAGTCAATGCAGATTGTAATGGTTAATCACCTCTTTTGCTTTTTTTCCAAAGCAGTCAACCACATTCACTTCACACTTGGTGAGGATGTATGTTCATTTGTTCCAATGAACACACTCCATTAATTTTTTATTAATTTTTTTTCAGTTTTGGGCAAAATCATAAAAATCTTCTCTCAAACAGCTAAGCCAATTGCTTCAAAATTGCATTGGACACTTTTGGGGACCTCCAGATCTCAATTTGTTCAATAGGTGGTGCTGTAATTATTTTTTTTGCTTTTTCAGGAATTATTGTGGTTTTGACTAAGTTGGATCCTCCTCAGACTTATTGGAAGTGTACATGGATTTGATCACCAAAATATTATTTCTGATTTTTTAACACATTATCAAAAAAATTCAGAGGAATCAGTAAGGGGATATGTTTATGTTAGCAACATTGATGATGATCTTTAACAAAGGTGGCCTTTATCATTCTGAAGTTCACAGGACTCTCACCGACCTTGTTTTTTTCCTTGTAGTGGGTCAATATAAATGTGCAAATTGACGCTCCCAGTTAAAACTTAATATTCTTGGAATTGTTGGGATCTGTAGATTTCAAATATGCTTAAAAGAAGCACCTTAGTGTGACTGTTCAACTGTGGTGACAAAATGTGGATGTTTTTTCGTAGGTCTTTAACAAAAAAAAACAAAAAATTAAATAAATTTAAGAACAATTCAAAAGTATTTGTGAAGCAGTACTTTTTTCATGAAGATGTTTTTTGCATTTTTAAAAGATCAGGTAACCCGATTATTAGACACTTTTATGCTTGATATATTATAACAATGTATAATAGCTTGACATGAAACTTGCAAACATTGGAGAGAAAGTAACTTGAGCAATATTTCATAGCGGGAAAAAAAAAAAGGAAATGAATCACAAGATGTTAAATTGAACTCCAGCAAATGTGAAACTGATGTGATCAACAGTATTATTGAAATGCAGTTTCATAATTTGTCTTTGTGTAAATAAAATTTGCATGCTGAAAAACGCTATTTTTGATATGAGATTAAAATACTTGCGTGTTGTTTGCAATAAATTTATGTGAACCATGAGAACACTAGTGTGTATACAGTTTGTAGGCTTATCTTCAGAACATGAAACTGTAAGCCGTTGAAGTGAGCTGGCGAGCTCCCGCTTTTTAGAGTGACTGCCCAGGCCACCTCAAGGTGTTTGTTTTTCAAGTCCAGTATACATGATAGACTAAATGCACCAATTCAATTAAAAAGAAGAGTTCTTCCTGTAAACAAAAACAATCTCCAGAAACAAGATATTGTGGGCAGAAATGATATAAAACTGTTTTTCATAAATCTGTGGGATTAAGTTTCAAAAGCAATTTATTCCTCCTAAAGGCATACTGCCCGAAGCACAGCAAGAAGAAGAATGATGACGATAGAAAGGACGGTTTGTCCTCACACCTAGGTACACCAAAGAAGGCTATGACTGAGGAGGAAAAAACAGAACTTCGTTCACATAGGTTAGTAGTTTTGGAGTACAGAGTTTGTATTCTCATTTTCATCAGGTTCATACTTTGTGAATGAAAAAAATGTTGCACTTCCAGGTTGTACCTGTTGTTTTGTTATTTTTTCCCTGCACATACCTTTGAGTTAGACTTTGGTTTGTATGTCTTCTCGGGTCCAGAGATTTGTACATTTTTTTGCAGTTCATTTGAAACTGTTGCAGGCGTGGTTTTACTGATCCACTCAAGCCACAGTAAAGTAAAATCGATGATAGGGCAGTCATTTTTGAAGCGAAAAGCGTGATACATGTTTGAAGACTGATAGGGATGAAGGGTGTTGCAGTAAGTCTTGCAAGTCTTGCATGTCATCCTAACTGCATTGTATTCTGTGATTAATTTTAGCAGAACTTTCATCCTATTTTGTGTGGGTGTCGTGAATCCATATATGCATGAAACCTTATTTTAAAGACGCCCAGAAATCCAACATATTCACTTGATGACACAAGTGTTGAGGGATTTGAAGTCATATTCCTTTGGTATTTCATTCCTGTATTCAGATATTTAACACATTTTGCAGGCAACAGATGGTGCCAGTGTGATGATGTTCTGTTTTGTATTGAAAAAATCATGATTATTTTCAGGTTCTTGATATAAGATTTGCAGCTGAAACTGTGATCAAAGTATGCACACTTCATGTAAAGGGGCTTGCTGGCATGAAGTTTTGTAAGCCCTGAATGTGTAAATGTTGACAGTTGTCTGCATGCAGACATAATATTTTGACATTCTGTGGCAGGTTACAGAAACTGGCGGAGGAGTTCTACTCTTGTGTCAAAGTTCCAGAGGTCGCCTCAGCTCTGCAGCTACCAAATGAGATGGTGGATTATGTGTACAACTACTGGCTTCTGAAACGCAAGGTAACACTCCAGTTCCTTACTATAGTTATTCCACATTGATCCCCAAAGAAAGGTTCTAAAGCTCATGACCAAGACCAGAAATAACTTTACAGATTCATATTTACCATTTATATGGGATGGCCAGATTTGTAATAAGGCCCAAGGAGGCTAGCAACCCTCTCACCTGTATGAAAATGTAGTGTGATTGAGTGTGGCAGGCAGTACAGATCTGCTTTCTTGTCACCTATTGAGTCCGCATAATAATATTAATAATATTCTGTGGCACTCCCTTTGTTTGCTGCGGTCCTGACTAGCTTAGTAGCTAGTCAGGTGGCCTTTATTACAAAAAAAAAAAAAAAAAAAAAAAAAACCTCAGCCCTACCCCACTGTCGCAACTTTGCGTTTGGTATGCCCACAGCCCCTGCTGATGATGCCACCTGGCAGGGTCATGAGAGCGCTAATAAGGGCAACCTTCTGCTTTCTCTTCTAAGTTTGCCCTCTATTCTCTTCCATGACTAATCTTTAGATATTATTCCTACTCTCTCAGCACTGCACCAAGAAAGCCTTTCACTGACTCTGAACCAACTCTACTTCCTGGAAAATCGCCCTTCAATCCTAGTATCCATGCTAACCTATCATTTTCTGCCATGTCCCTTACTTGCTCTAAGCTTTTACACTGCCCATCTATTGTTCTCCATTGTACAAATAGCTGGTCTCTAAGTGCTCTATAACCTGTACACCATGTCATGGTATATCTGCATATATTTATTTGGATGATTGTTAGGGCCTCAATTTGGATGTATTCCCGATGGCACATGCAAAGGGTGAATGGTGTTCCTACAATTTGTATTATTACATAAGGGTGCAACTAAAGAAACAGCAATATTCATGTTGTTGGCACAATGATGCCATTCATAGAGGGACCTATAGGAGCAGTGTGATAAGGAAATGAAGTAAGAAAATGCTCCTGAATTCCCTGACCACTTTTTGAAAAGTGAAAAGTTGTTTGAAAGAAATGCTCACAATAACCTACAAGACCTTTTTCCTGGTAACTAGAGTTTTGTACTACAGGCATGACTGTGCAACTCAGTGTAATGTTAATACAATCAGTCTCCAATAGCAACAAAAAAAGGAAGGTTGATGCCTTCAATACATGCATATAATTTTGAATTTCTGTTTAGTCCAACTTCAACAAGCCGTTGCTGACACCACGAAGGGAGGAAGCAGACTTGTTGTCTAAGCAGCAGGAAGACAGCCTCGTGGCCAGAATGAAAATGTTTGTGCACCTACGACAGGATCTCGAGCGGGTCAGTATTTACTTGTGGCACTATTCAGGGCTTGACTTTAAGGCTTATTGTTGGCTAGCTATTGGAGAACAACTTGAGTCATTATGTCTTCATGGGGCTTCACAAGTTTATTTGGCTGAACTTTAAGTTAACTTCATCTTGAAGGGCTATGCATCTTCTCATGCCATGATGTTGAATTATAAATATTGCAAGGGGTCCAGCTGTAGATTCTGTTTAGAAGAATAATGACCAGAACTGTAAAGTACGCTAAAATGTAACAAATGATTTTCTTGATACAAATTAAATATTTCCGATCTGTGATCAAACAAAGGAAAGGGTTGTGATGTGACAATGGAGAAAACGTACAAAAAACTTTATATCAAGTAACAGAAATGCTTGTGTGTCTTGAGGTTTCAGGATTAAATCACAATTATTCTATGCACCAAGAACCCAGACAGAATGATAACCTTTTTAGAACTTAATATAGCTGAGTATGTAAAGTATGCTAAATAAACCAACAGTTTTTAGTGGTTACTTGTATTTGTGACTGCTTTTGTTTGGTTTGCATTAAAGGTTGCATTTGGATGACCATGTGCATGCTGCACAGTTGTAGGTTCAGGGGAAGTTACTGTTAAGATGCTGACTCCAGTCAGAAATAAGAGAGAAAATGAGTTTGAAAAGGCCAAGGAATGAAGGCATACGATTTGCTGCATATCACCCCCACTGCTACTGTAGTTGAGGGGTTATACTGTTTTGACTTGCCCGATTGTTACATTGAAGTAACATTGGCACTTATTTTAACATTTAATTCAAAAACAATTCGTCGACAGGCTGCTGAGCCTGTCAACCAATTGTTTTTTGATAAAATATGTTTAAACCAACATTGGCACTTCTGGGCACTCCAGAGACCTTCATTTCTTCCAACACAGTGGTATTTCTTTTGATGGTTGACTTCTTCCAAACTACAACCTGTTCAACATTGCCAGAAATGTAGCTTCACTTGATCTCCATCAAAGTAATTGACAGAGTGACGGCACTATCCTTTGCTGATTTTCAAAATAGTGAGATAATATGTAAGAGTACATGCTAAGCATGGCTGTTACCGCAATATACTGTGATACCACTGTACATGTATCCTTCAAAATTGGTGGAAATGTACCTTGGGGTGAGTCTCTGACAAATGTTTTCAAAAAATCAAAATTCCAGAAAAAGAGAATTCCTGATACCCCTAGACCAGGTTGGCATGGTTGTTGAGTTGAATGTCAAGGTCAACTGACAGCAAATTGTTCGCATAGCCTTCTTGGTATGTCATTATATCAGCATTTCGACTTTTGCATATAATTTCTTGAGCCACAAAACATATGTAATTGATTGAGTTCAGGATTTGTCAGTCACAGCATTTTGTGTTTGCAGGTGCGAAACCTTTGCTACATGGTGAATCGCAGGGAGAAGATACGCCGGCAGCTTTATAGAACAAAGGAGGAAATATTCTATAAGCAGGTTTCCCTCTTGGAGGATCCAAACAACCGGTTCGGTACTCGTGAACTCAAGTCAATTGTAGAAGCACATCGTGGATTAACATTGTATGATAATTATGATGGAATACTTCGGTGTGCTGACAGGGGATTCTCTGAAGATTCTTTAAAGTTTGAGAGCACTTCAGATCTGGTTCCAGATAATGAGACAAAAAATGAAATTGCATCCTGCAGGTCAAGGACAGGTAATGACCTTGTAGGGCCACAGGAGGGTTGCACTGTAAATGTCAAGGTTGAGCATGACACATCCAAATTAAGAACGCTTGCTCGAGACCTTAACCGCAGACGAGATCGGCAAAGTTTGCCAGAGCTAAATGAAGACAGTAACGGTGTTCGTGAGCAGAGTCAGAACTGCTCAAGGCCAAAATCAGCAGGAAAAGAAGGACAATCATCCAGTAACCATAGTGATCGGCGACGGGACTACAGAAATCGACTCAAACTGAGGAGAGAGCAGGCAAGACACATGAGACAGTTCAGATCCTACCATGCTGAGCAGCCAACATCAAGCACAGGTGTTGAGAAAGATAGGACTAATGTGAAAAGTGAAGTGAATGGGCTACTTCAGAAAAGTCAGTTAGTTGTTGGAGAAAGTATCAAGGAAAAAGTTCAAAGTAAGCTTCTTAATAAAGCTCTAAGGCCCAGAACGCTTTTGAATGGTGTACATGACCATTCTCAGCAGAAACATGACTCTTTCATGAAAGAGGAAATAAGAAATCGATCAGATAAACATGTAAGCAGACAATTGCTGCAGAAATCTCCTAGTACACCTACCAATAAAGAATCTGTACATAGGAGATTAGCTGGTGACCTGACATCATCTCGTGAGAAACTTCGAAGCGAAAGCATGAGGCTGCATGAGAGTATCTTTTCTAGTTCTCCAAAGGGAACACTGGGTGGTTACAGGATTCCAAAAAAGACACCAGTCAAAGATACATCTTCAGGGACCACAGAACACCATGGATCAAGTCCACAGGATCTTCATAACATCGAGAATGACTCTGAAGCGGCACTGTCAAGGCATCGTCCAGATTATGAACTTGAATCCAACTGTAGTGAGAAGCACAAATGTGAGTCTGATGAAGAATCCAATACCGGCGAGGTTCGTAGTAGTCGTAGGAGGCTGGAGTCCGATATGGAGTCCTGTGCCAGTGAACGATTACCAGAGACTCGTAGTGTTCGGCGTAGAATAGAATCTGACATGGAATCATATACTAGTGATAAACTATTTGAAAATGTTGATGGTGAAATTAGCATTCGCTCAAGTCGAGATACAACACCAGAAAGGGGAACTGTGCGGAGAAGTGCCCGTAGAGAAGCTGAAATAAAAAAATTAACCTCTGAAAAGCATCTGCGAAAACGTCTCCGAGGTCGTGTGTCCGGTCACAATAGTGATTCCGACATATCAGAGGACAACTCGGTGGTGGATGTTGATGATAGTGATAGTGAGCTTATGATGTCAGACAGTGTGAGTGAAAGCAGTGCTTATACGGGCCCTCCTAATCAAAGGGTAACACGAAGTAAAGTTTTGGAAAATGCAGATGAAGTGTCTGTGGCAAGCTCGCACTCTTCTGGTGGCAAGTATGGCACCAGGTCACGCTTAAATGATCACTGGTCCAAGGCACTGAATGCTTTGCATAGCTAGCACAGTGTGTTCATATCGACTAGGTTGACATGTTACGCAGGTTTGGCGGGTGCACTGGAAGTGTTTAGAATGTGGCTGCATATAGTACTTTGTAAAAACTGCCTATCGTTAATGAAGTGTATAGATGGAACTTAAATGTGTTACTTTCCTGTGAACCAACTGCCTTGCAACTGAGTAAAGTTTGAACAGATTCAGTTAGTTATGAGTATCCCGCTGAAACAACAAAAAGTACATATGTTCAACTGTTTTCACTCAAAACAGATAACCATATGGTGCTATGTACACTTGAAAACATTGGGTGATTTGGTAAGGTGTTTTTGTTTTTAAAAAAAAAAAAATCGAGATGATGCTGCAAACCGTCTTTCATTGAACATTACCATGTGTCTGTGGTACTTGAGTGAAGACAAACTCTTTGGGCAATCCACCACACCAAGTAAACTTGACTTGCCATTATGGTCTTAGCAGCCAGTTCTTACATTTCTGTGCTATGGAAGGCTGTATGTGCTCTAGAAACCAGTGAGTCCTGGCAAAAATGAAGTGATTTGATGGAAAGCTTTAGCATAACAGTATATGTGTGTGCAGCAGTACTCTTTTTGTGTCTGTGTTGTGAAACCAACTTTCTAGTAGTTTGGTACACATCTAAGGAGATGAAAAAAGCAGGGTTGCGAAAGGAAGTGCACATGTACAGATTGAAGTCTAGAAGGGAGGAAGTCATTTTATTGTTGTTGATATTCATTGAGATACTGATGCAAGATGTTCTACAAGCTAAATTCTGGGAATTTAATCCTGATGGGTCATTTCTAAAGCAAAATGCTTTGTTTTGGTAATGTGAAAGTTACACAAGGAAATTGTTCAGACCGGTAAATATCCTGCAGACACAACCTCAATTAATAGTTGGTCACAGAGCCAGCTGTAGGGAGTCCACGCAATTGCAAGAGATCATTATTTTCATGAGTCGATTCCTTTTTTTTTTCCAGGAAATTGTAACAATTTCTAACACTCCAAGAAAGGGAAAAAGAGTAAAATCACATAACTAAGATTTTGCATTGAAATAGGTTATGATGTTATTAAGAATAACACCTGAATATAAGAGAAGGGTAGAATACAGAGTTCACATTAAATTTCTTCTATTGAAAAAAAGCTGGCATCTTAAGTTACACGTGGTAGGAGGCTGACTATTTGCAGAATCTTTCAAGCTACACATAACTGTCAGTAATACTTGCCAACATGTTTAAGTGATAATTGATTGAAAACTGATATTTGATCTCCTGGCCAGGGACATTTTTTACATATTGATTATCCTTATATTGAATGTTAACCCAGATTTCAGATATGTATTAGTACATGTAACATGCAGGGGGTGAAAAGTGAAGATAAAATTTTTGCCCAAAGAATTTTGATCTTTATGAATTGATAAATTATTTGTTTAAATTTTCACTCCTGCAGCTTGGTTGTTTTGTTCATTGTGCTTGTAACCTTGTAGAGTGGGAGAAGACCATGCAAGGGCTAGCATTTAATGCATCAAAGACAGTAATGCATTTGGGTTGCATTGACACAACACACACGTTCTCTAAGCTTTTTCCACAACTAAAGAGAAAAGCAATTATTTTGATTGTGGGACCAAAACAACATGTATATTTCCAGATAGATACATATACAGTATCATTCACAGTAATGACGTCTTTGTACTGGACTTACAGAGTAACTGCGGAATTAGTTTTCAAAAGTTGTGCCATTTTGTTCCAAGTGTCGCCAGTATTGCATGCAGTGGCAACTTCATGACAACACTGGATATCATACAATTTCCTGGAGTTCATTGGTTATATGGCACGATCTGTGTTGCTGCATGTTAGCTGGGATGCGCCTTGGTTGACCCAGGGCAATACTTTGGCATCTGAGCTGATACACATTGATACAGATCATACTGTGTGGTAACTTGCTTATCACCAATTAAATGCATTTTGATTGGCTGTGCTCAGGAGGGAGTCATTTTATGTGTAACATGATTGGTTGTATTGGGTTCTATCCTAGTAGAGGGATACAAGCAATCTAAATGGTATAGCTATGCATAGAAGACTCCCTTCATAAATATTTTCTGTGTTTTTCCCATGAAAATGCTCTGTACCATTAACAAATTTGTCCTGTCCATGCTACATGGTTCACTATTTTCCTGCAATTGGTGATAAAAAGTGCTACTGTGCCAAAAAAAAAAGAAAAGTCTTGATATTTGTTGGTATAAGTTGAAAGAATACATATGACTTGCTCGCCATGGAGTGCAGCAGTTCACTTGGTTGAAAACATGAAACCTGTTTAACAGTTCTGGTGACACTATGGGGAATGTGCACAAATATTCTGCTGTTTAACTGAATGTTGTGTACTTTCAGTATATACAGATCAGTTGCACAGTTGTGCATCCATCTCATTCATGTGAAGTTTTTTTAATCATTTAATTGTTTCATTTCTCTCACTTTGACTCTGTATATGTCAATTGTTCAAGTTATCTATAGCTGATCAAATGACAGATAAAACTAAATTTTCTTGTTTACTTGTACAAAGTGGCATATATTGACTTTTTTCTGATGTATGAACAATGTCTACAGTTGCTGCCTTCTTTGGTAGGACACGTCGTAATAAGTGAGACTGAGATATTGATACTCTTTACTGATTTGTTAGCACTGTTCTCCATATGAAATATTCACACTAGACTGGATGGAAAGGTTTAAAGAAGTACCACAGGGCATTGTATTGTTGGTTTATTGGAGGAATAGATGAAATGTTGGGCTGAATCTTCAAGATGAATGGGGAAAACTGGCTTTTTAAAAAGGGAGAAAAAAAAAGATAAAAATATGTCAACCACTAAAATATGGTTATCACTAGCCATTGTGTAAATAGGTTTATTGTATTGTAATGTAGTAATATTGCTTGTATGCTGTACATAAAAAAGACAAGCACCAGAGCTGTATGTGTTCAGATGTGGACAGTACAACTGTTGGCTGTACATAGGCTACTTGTACAGGCTTGAGACAAGATCTTCATCTCTATCAGCTAGTCTGTCTTGACTGGTGTTGCTAGTTTCTGGTGTCATTGTGGAGAGAAACTTGTACATGGCCATCAAGATGTATTATCCCATCTTCCTCTTTAAGTTATGTAAAATGCCAAATAATAAAAAAGAAAGTGAAGATGCAAGCAGAAATATTGTAGTATTGTTTTTGTAAGGGTGTTTGGGTGATTGATTATCCTATAAAACCCAAGATTCATTTGCCAAACTGTTTCCATATCATTAAAAGTTATTTTTATATATATATATATATATATATATATATATATATATATATATATGCATACATACATACATATATACATACATATCTGAAAGGTAGCTTTCCATTTAGAATTTGGTTGATGGCACAGGATCACCCTGTTCAGTAGTATATTAACCCTTGAAGTGCTAATCACTGTTATAGTCATTTTCTCATTACAGTTTTACATATATTCAAATTCCTCATGAAGATGCCTTTCATTCAGATACCAGCAAGCCTAGTCTAAAGTAGTCTTAGAAACAACTTTCCTCAGGGCACATTGTATGCAGAGTGCCCTGAGGAAAGCTTTTGACTCTGGTCTTAAAACAGCATTTAAGGGTTAGATGCCTCCACTTGCAGTTTAAACCCTCCATCATTGATTTCTACTCTTATCAACACTGGACAAAGAAAGCTTTCAAAGGGGTACCAGTTGGTACTAAGTTCCCAAAACCAAAGCGTGGTTTGACAGAGGAACAAACAGAAATCCTACACCAAGAATGAATGTAACCAGATAATAAAACACCGCAGGTAATGCTAACTTTTCTGCAGGAAACCATAGCTATCAGCAGAGTATAGGCATTTTAGTAAGAACAAATCCAGCTAACATTGCTAATCTGTACTTCTATGATGAATGAAAATGGATGGAAAAACTGACAAAAACATAATGCAGCTAAAAAACAACATACCTGAAGGTTCATCACTGACCTATGCAACAGCCATGATAAAATCAAGATGAAATGGAGAAATCTGTTTTAAAGAACTGATACTAAATTGGCTGACATGGTGCCCTTTTTAACAATGTTGCCCACAGTTCTTTTCTAGAGGTCAAACTGCAACAATTTGAATTTGTCTCTGTGATTTACTCTCATTGAGTATTTTTGCAAGGTAATGCCGACTAAGTGTGAGAACTTTTCTGGGTTTCATGAACACTAAGATCATTTTGCTGTTTTCTTGACTAGCATGAGTACAAGTTGACCTGATCTGATGCTGCCCATAGACTCCATATGAGCATTTCTCATGTCATAGGTTAAAATGATGAACATCAAAGTATTTTGATGTAACCTTGAGCAAATCACTCAGGTGGCAACCACACACTTGTTAAAGATGAGTCACGTGTTAAGTCTGTCCCCTTTGGTACTTAATTCTGGTGCTAGTCCACAAAGGTGTCAAGGGAATCTGTGTTAAATCAGGAAACTGTTATGCTTTGAATATACAAATGGCCTTTTCTGCACTGTTTGATATGGTAAGGAGATTAAACTGTGTGGGGTGAAGAACCTGGCTAAGGGGATGAGCACTAGTGCAAAAGTTACAGAGAAAATAATCCAAATAGACGTGTTGATTTCCTTTTTTTTTGGGGGGGGGGGGGGGAGTGCCTCCTGAAGCAGATTTTGGTATACATTTAAGGTGCCCACTGTCTATGGTAGGGAGGTGCCCCCTGCAGAGAGGTTCCATTAACATGTCGGTAATAGGGTAAATCAAACCAGCCAAACAAAAGCGCCCATTGTAAAGAGGTGCCCACTGCAGAGAGGTGCCTGTTTATGGGGGTTTTAGGGTATTTTCTATCCAGGCTTGAGAGGAAACCAAAAATAAAAGCATGTGGAGTCTGCATGGGTTGACACACAACACTTGTATAAGATTTTGTCTCAAAACCTTGGTGAAGAATCTCATTCTTAAAGGTTACTGTAATGTCAGAATACAAAAATCTAAACAAAATTCTTTCAGAGGCATGACCGTAAACCAGGAAAATAAAAATGGTTTTCCCAGGATCTAGTTATAATGTGCCGCAATGATATGTAATAAGTTTGGAATGATATTCTGCAAGTGCTGTTTGTGGTAAGTGCAAGAGTTCACCAATAAAGTTTCCTTAAGCCCACCCAGGCAATCCCTTAGTCAATCTCAAGTCGAAACTCTCAGGTTGCAGTTCATGATAACATCACACAAACCTATAGTCATCTAGTCCTACCTAGTCATTAATATACATGCAATGGAAGAAGGAGCCTTTCAGCTCAATACCTTCAGACCACTTTTACCACAAATAGGGTATAGTATAGATTTGTGTGTGGAAACACTCAGTTTCTGAGAAACGTTCTGGGATCCACATTTTCAAATGTACTATGGGACCCCATAAACCTTAATTTGTTCCAACAGGTGGCACTGCAATTTATTGCGTGTTTTCCCTACTTTGAATTCTCTAAAACAGTGCCTCAGATTGTGCTAAGACTTAATGGAAATGTAGCATGAAGAAGGTTCAAACAAAATTGTTCTCTGTGTGGTGATGTGGATTGCTGATTTGTAATGTGTTTTCAATTCGTGGACTTTTCGGCTGATACATGCATTCCTATTGATTACCATGTAAGTCAATGGAGATTCAATGGTAATTTACATTTTTTACTTCTCCAAAGTTGTCAACCAAATTCACTTCAACTTGGTGGGAATGTACATTGGGTGAATCTCTACTGAGTTTGTTCAGATTGTCACCCGGTAACCATTTTTGAATATTTAAATGATTTTTTTTTCATTTGGCCAAAAATTCTCCTAAACCGCGACACCAATTGCTTTGAAATTGCATAGGGACACTTCTGGGGACCTTAAGACCTTAATTGTTTAACATGTGGAGCTGCATTTTTGCTTCTTTTTTTTTGTGCATTTTTGTTTGTTTTGACTATTTTTCGTTTCTTCTTCAAAACTATGTCTTGCTTTAAACTTGATGAAAATGTACCTTGTAGAAGGTTCAAACAAAATTGTTCACCAGGTGGTGATGGTGCAGGTGGCTGATATTTAACAAATTTTTCAATTCAGGTACTTAATGGTTGATGCATGCATTCTCATTGATTACTATGTACGTCCATGGAGATTGCAATAGTGATTCACATTTTTTACGACTTATCCAAAGTTATCATCTAGATTCACTTCAAACTTGGTGGGAGTGTACCTTCACTATTCTTTGTCGTGCTCCGTCATTTTGTTTGGGTTTTTTTCCTTTCTTTTTTTAATTATTACATGTATTACTATTTTAAAATTTTAAAAAATCTTATTCTTTATGAAATGTTTTGTTCACTTTTTGTATTTTTTTTTCAAAAAATCTGAAATAGCTGGGCCAATCATTATTAAACTGCACAGGAACACTGCTGGGTACCCACAGACCAGATTATGGGTTGCACGTCAAGGTCAACTGAGGACTTGCTGTTCACACAGCCCTCTTGTTTGACAAAATGATTTTTTTTAAAGAATCTCTGAAACATCTTGGCCAGTTGCTTCAAATTTGCATAAGGAAATTTCTAAGGACCCCTGACATTAATTTGTTCACCAGGTGGTGCTGGGATTTTTTAAATGATTTTGTGTGTGTGTGTGTGTGTGTGTGTGTGTGTGTGTGTGTGTGTGTGTGTGTGTGTGTGTGTGTGTGTGCGTGTGTGCGTGTGTATTTAAGCTATTTTCGTCTTCTTCTGTAAAACTATCTCTTAGATTCTTCTCAAACTTGGTGGAAATATAAACTACTCAAAACTTATAACTCTCCACTTATTTACTTGTATATAATTAAATAATGAACAAATATTTTGGAATTTCAGTATCATATATTTTATTTTCATATTCTTGGTACAGCGTTAACAAAAAAAGGACCATCTTAAGGAGTCCATGCTTCACTGCACATGACTGGTTTTAAGTGAAAGTCAATATTTGAAGTTCGCAACATTAGATTATATGAAACCTGAAGTGGATAATCAAGTTTTTTGTTTATCACAGAAGACTTGTCTCAATGATTTGATCATCAACGCATTACAGTATGCTTGTTGAATCATGGTAAAGTCAATATTCTGTGTAACCACCTCAGTTGTTATGGCACTGCTGGCACCTTCTCCTCATGCTGTATACAAGCTTACGAAGGCATTAGATTATATGAAACCTGAAGTGGATAATCAAGTTTTTTGTTTATCACAGAAGACTTGTCTCAATGATTTGATCATCAACGCATTACAGTATGCTTGTTGAATCATGGTAAAGTCAATATTCTGTGTAACCACCTCAGTTGTTATGGCACTGCTGGCACCTTCTCCTCATGCTGTATACAAGCTTAAGAAGGTAAGCCTGAGGCTAATTGTCCCATTCCTGCTGAACTAAAAGGCGCAGATTGCAATGGTAAGTCGCTTTTTTTTTTTTTTCCAAGACCGCCCGCCACATTTACGTCAAACTTGGTGGGGATGTATCTTGGTTGGGTCTTTACCAATTTTGTTCATGGCCATGCTCCAATGATTTTGGATTTATAAATACGGGTAATGTTTTTCTAAACCATCGGGTGAAAATCAAGAAGAAAGCACCTATGTGGTTTCTTTTGGTGTTGTTAATTTTGGGCACGAGTGACCTTGAAGGGTCAAAGTGACATACATATATTGGCTTATATCTTGGTAATGGTGAACCATAGGCCTATTACTACTATTTTACACCAAAATGAAAGTAGTTAAGGTTTTTTGTTTTGTGTGTGTGTGTGTGTGTGTGTGTGTGTGTGTGTGTGTGTGTGTTCATAATTTCAATCATTAGTGACACTGAAATGTCAAACACACTTATTGGCCTATATCTATATAATACCGAAGTTTTGCTCAACTGTTGGTGAGCACTAATAGAGTATATGTATTGAGAAGTTTGTTTTTATTGGCAGAATCAACATAGCACAGGATTATTATGGTCCTCTTGTTAATGTTATTAAACTTCAATCGGCAGAATACATGTATCTAAATTGACATAGAATAAAATGCAATAATGCAAATCAGTATGCTAAAACTTATTATAACTGAAACCACTCATTTGACAGAGCCAAACAGCTGAGTGTGCCAAAATGAGTTCGCTCCCTAAGATGAGAATGCGAGATATGTAAACACAGTCTATGCTGGGAAATAATACAATTGGATAATAAATAGTTAAATACTACCCTTTGCAATTACGGCAGAAAATAATTTATTTTCCATGAACAAGTGTTGAAAGAGATGAAGCATTTGGACCGCAATTTCTCGTAATGAGTATAAGGAAAATTGAACTTATGGGGTATGTCAATGGTCATGAAATAGTCTTATAACTACTGTATGGTACTGTGGCACATGGTTTGTACTTCAAGAGCAGAAAGGTCGCAGACCTATCTTTAGGAAATATAAACAAATTTGAAGTAAATAGTGTCACATTCCTGTTGAATTATACTGTATTTGTTACCTAACGTTACCTCTCCACTACCATTGCCAAGACCTCCATGTTTGGCCACATTTCCTGACACAATTAAGTTGGGTACTCCCTTGATTGTTCTGAAAACCTGCCAGTGTGAGTGTCGCTTCCGCTTGTTTCCACTGGATTCAGCAGGAGACTTCCTGTGCATATGCTCCCCTTTTCATCCTCCTTCTTCGGGCAGCATTTCTGGCATGATCTTTATAGAGTTGGGAGCTCCTGGCTATCAATGAAAAGGGTAAGTTCTGCCCGGACGGATGTCTGAGGGAAATGGTACTCTGCCCAGGAGGAAACTTATTCCCCCCGCCACTTCCAGTGGCACCCTAGCCCATTTCTGCATCCCTGGACACCTTCAAGAGACTGGAGGAGGATGCTAGAGGTGCTGTCCTTGCGGTATCCTACTTGGAAATCTCTGTTGGCACTGA
The DNA here is from genome assembly GCA_964020975.1 of Hermodice carunculata. Taxonomy (NCBI): domain Eukaryota; kingdom Metazoa; phylum Annelida; class Polychaeta; order Eunicida; family Amphinomidae; genus Hermodice; species Hermodice carunculata. The sequence continues at coordinate 48,684,363 of OZ026619.1, forward strand.
GGTGGCTCTTGGATGACTTGCAGTGCTGGGCCCAGATTTTGTGTGGGGTCCAGAATCAACATGGCCTGCACCTTAGAGGCAAAACTTGCATTTGCTTCAGAGGGTCCATGCCTACCTCCAGGGTCAGAAGTTGCCTTACCTGATCTATCCCCAAGCTGGCACAGTGCCTCTCTTCTCCAACATGCTGTTCTTCAGAGAGATGGTGAACATTGTTTGGCAGTTGCATGACCTTTGGGCCCACTCTGCAGAGTGCACCAGGAAGAAGGCCTTGCCTGACTCTGTTCAGTCACTTTCCTCCTTGGCCACTGCCACCCCATCATGTGACACCCAGACCACACCTAATGGCCCCCTGGTTTGAGTCACACCCCCAGCTTTGCAAGGGCCCAGGAATAGCGGGATTGATTGAGGAAGGGCAAGAAGGTCAGAAAACCCAAGAAGTAGGGGAAGCCTCACAGCTACTGACTCTTGCTTTCCGCATCTCCCAGTCTAAGGATCACCTTCAGCCACTGCTATAGACGTCTCCCAGTCTAAGGATCACCCTCAGCCATTGCTATAGACGTCTCCCAGTCTAAGGATCACCCTCAGCCACTGCTATAGACGTCTCCCAGTCTAAGGATCACTCTCAGCCACTGCTATAGACATCTCCCACTCTAAGGATCACCCTCAGCCACTGCTATAGACGTCTCCGAGTATCCAGTTGGGGGTTGCCTTTCTGCCTTTTGCTCACAATGGGAGTCGATCACAGACAATTTGTTAGTCTTAAGTTACCTGAGAGCCGGCTATTCACTGCCTTCTGGGGAAGACAGGCCTCTGTTATGCCACAAACCCAAGTGGTTCACACACCCAACAAAGAAACCCAAAGCATCAGCTTTCTCAGAGGTGGGGTTAAAGCTACAGAGCAAGAACACCAAAGAGTGGGTGGTGGATGCTGGATTGCCCAGGTTCCCCCCCCCCCAACTTACTCTTCTTAGTCTCAAAGCAGGAAGGAGACTGGTGTCCAGTCATAGACTTGTCATAACTGAACATTTACTTGGAGATTCTGTCTTTCAGGATGGAGACTCCACATTCAGTGATGTAGGCCCTGCAACGTCAGGAATGGATGACATTTTTGGATCTCACGTTTTCCCACATGCCCATCGCACAGACTTCATGGCAGTATCTGTGGTTTGCATTTTTGGGCCAAGTCTACCAGTTCAGCACACTTCCATTCAGCCTCATCTTGGTCTGGGTTGGAAACCTATGTAGAGAGCCAGACAGTGTCAGGTCTTTGGCCCATGCTGTTCACATTCCATCACTTATACTCCTCAGCGCCCAATTTCTATTGTTTTCAGCGGAGTCTAATTTTCATAGAGCTCCTCTCTTCCTAGGAGTCTAATTGAATTAGATCCGCTGAAGTGCAAGTGACCTCATGACGGGACTTTGCAATGGAACTTCGACAATTTTTGTCTACACTTTTTAATGAAAAAAATATTTTGTCCCTGGCAGGGTTCGAACCACGAATTCTGTGATCTACGGCTGAGCGTGCTGTCCATTACGCTAAACAGCTGAGAGGATGCTTTTCGGATTTTACATAATATTTATTCCAGCGTGTCTATTGTTGACCAGCATTGAATAGGGTCAGGGAGCGTGACAGGTCAAGTGTCAAAGGTCGTTACATTATGTACTCTTACTTGTCGCTTTTCTCTTCGAAATCAAGTCTTTTAACTTTGTTTCAAGTAGGAAATACTTTTATAATACCCATCTTTTGGAGTATAAGTATGTCAGACGCCTCGTAGAGTTTTCCAATTGAATTAGAAGACTCGCGCTGCGCGCTCGTCTTCTAATTCAATTGGAAAACTCTACACGGCGTCTAACCTATACATAAACTGGTTGGAACTGGGGACAATACACATAGTGCTCCTCCACTTCCAGCACCTAGCGGGACACAAACACATTCTAGTTATGTGCAACAACAGGACCACAATCACCTACCTCAACTGGCATGGTGGGTCACGCTCCAGAAAGCTGACATAGTTGGCTGGACACATTACTCAATGGTGCTCCAAACACAATGTGACACACATGCTAGGCATGTCCTGGAACTACAGAATGTACTGGTTAACCAACTGTTGAGAAGGGGTCAGCCAGTAAGGATGGAGTGGTCACTCCGCCCACAGGTCATTATGGCCATTTGGGGTACCACACACAAGGATCTGTTCATAACAGGCGCAAATGCAAAACTTATGTTTTACATGTCACCTGTCCCAGATCCCCAGGCCCTAGCAGTGGATGCTCTAGCCATGGACTGAAGCAACCTTTGGATTTACACCTTTCCACCTCCATAGAATGATGCTCCTGAGGGTCCTGCAGAAGGTTAGGTCCCACAACTGCAACCTGATTTTGGTCTGCCACTGGTAACTGAGGACAGATTGGTTCCTGGACCTTCTGAAAGTGAGCCACCACTACCTTCACCTGCATGGCTGGTGTGACTGCTTAATGCCTCTTGGCTTGCCCTAAGGAACAATGCTGTTGTTGATATCCTCCAGGGTTGCTGCTGGCAATCATCTACAACTATTGCTAAGCACTACCTGCATGACATGATTGTGCTGAAGGAGGATATTTACACCTTTGCAGGTGTAGAGGGCTCCTTTGAATAGGTTCCTGATACTTGTCCTTTAGATTTCCCTTGACCCTTCAGGACAGCCACCATGTTCCAGCTTATGGCACCCTCAGGGTTTAGACTCGGATGCAGCTTATAAGGTGCCATACCTAGAGTATGCTTAGACCCTGGTTTGAACTTGGATCAGATGTATGACCCTGGCATCTGCTAGACCTAGAGCCGGTAGACCCATTTTAATTGACACTGCCTTACAGAACCATATAACTGCCCCCCTCCCCCTGGGCCAGCCATGTTTTTCATGATTCACCAGTCTTGCTCCAGGACCAGATCTCTGGGACCAGAAGAGTGGAAGCAGACAGCGTTTCCCATTCAGGTTGGTGGGCAATTACCCTGGGGGCCTATTCTGGTCCCATGCTGGTTAGTAAGGGTTATTTCTGGGCTGCAGCCTGGAATCTGCTATTGGTGGCCTCATGTACATGTACCTCTGAAATTTTCCCGTCAGATGTCACCTCCTCACTGGGACCAATGGTCCCCCCTCCCCAAAAGACTGTTGGTGCCTGTTAGACCCTCCTCCAATGCGTTTGTATATTGGCAATGGTGGTTGAAAGGTAACACTACGTAACTTAAAAGTAAAATTTTTAATTTCGGTATTAGTAAGTATAGGCCTACTTAACTTACCTCTCGACCATCAGAGAAGCCCATCCGACTACTCTGCTGCCTTCTCACAGATGATGTCCAATGACCAATCATTGAGGAGAAAGGAAGAATAGGGGAGTATGCGCACTGGAGGTCACCTCCATCCCCCACCCCAGATCCAGAGGAACTGAGCGGAGGCGCCACCAGGTCCACCATCGGGTTTTCAGAACAATCGAGTAAGTACCCAACTCAATTGTGTCGGGCGATGTGGCCATACACAGAGGTCTTGGCGGTCGAAAGAAAAGTATAGTTACCAATACCGTAATTACTAAAAAATTCACGTGTTTATAACTAATACATATCAATGCCCCAAAGGTGCAATGAATAAAAAAAAGCACATAAATTTGCTGACCATCTTTACTTGTTACTTTCAATTTAGAGGCAATGTATGCAAAAGTTTTGCTCATCACCACAGCTGGCATGGTACAAATTTTTCACAAGCGGCACAACCGAGCCAGACCTCTGCTCTGGGACTTCCTTGCCCCATTGTGACTTTCCCTGGGCATTCTTTTCACCACTTCGAGTAATGGGATTCGGCTGCAACAGTTTGCTTTCCACATGACGAAGAACTATCCATGCAACTTTGGAGCACAAGATTTACAGAGAAAGTCAAAACTTACTTTATGACGCTAAAACTTACAATTTACTTACGTTTTGTGTGACAATCCTCCCACCCCCCACCCCTCTTAAAGTCCATGCATTGCTTCCGTCTATGTAATCTGTAAAAGTGCTGCAAACATACTTCACAGAAAATTGCGGCGTCCCATAGCGGTTTTTGGGGAAAAAAAGCGTGTTCTGCCTCAACGGCGCGCTATGCCCCACTCTCACTATTATTCATACAGTAGTATGCAAACACATTTTATTTGTCCATATTAAGACCTCATACTCCATAAGTTACTCCCACAGTTTGCGAATGGCATTTTGGAGTACCCCTGCTTTGGTATCTGTGTGGATTTCTCTGAAGCATTTAGAGCCAAACAGGAACATTGTGGTCTTATGATCATAATGGACTTGTACATCGACCAATCACCACACTATTCTGGTTCTTTTTAAGATAGATTCAGAACTACATATACACAATTGCGACATATACTACATAAGTCTGTGTGCTGTCGCAAACTGAAGACACAGGCACGATAAATACGACACAAAGGCCTTGTATTTTAATTTGCAATTAGGAAAAAATATTTTCTCTACTTGGGTCTGCTTAACGCTCCCATTTCGCAGGTAACTTGTGAAAACGCTCATGCATCTTACCCAGGAAGTAGTTTATCCAATAATAGTATATCGTATATCGGTACTTCCGGTTATAGGTAGGGGAGACTGGGGGAGTTGGAACACGGGGTAAGATGAAACTTTAATCATAACTGCTCCCCATAAATATTTTACCAAGGTTTGAACCTGTGTGTAGCACCTTTGGGTCTAAGCTCACTTTACCATGTGAAGCTAAGTTTGGTATTACATTATGTGTTTGATTGGGAACGCAATGTTTGTTTTTCTCCCTCTCCAGTAAATATTTCTTATCACACATTTTTTCACATTCTTTGCAGAATAAAATATCAGTGTTATAAAATCCCCAGGTGGCAGAGAGCTTGTACCACAAAGTCTGGCAGTGATTAGTTGACATGTATTCCTGCAGTGCCGATCATGTACATTAACAGCCAAAGGGGCGAGTTGAAACTAAATGCAAGGGGAGTGTTGAAACATGTTTCAACTCTGCCCTATTTTCAGCTGGCCCTAGGGCAATAATGGAACATGTTTCGACTTGCCTCTGGGACTAGATGAAGCAGTTTCAACGTACCCCTGGAGTCAGATGGAGCAGGTTCAAGCTGCCACTGGTGTTAGCAGAAACAAGTTCAACCTACCCCTACGGTCGGGTGGAGCATTTACCGGTGGGCTATAGTCAACTTTCATTTATGTCCACATATGCATACTTATTTACACACACATGCATCCACTAACACTCGAATATACAATAAAAATTAGGAAACACATGAACATTCAGATTTCAAGAATGAAGAAAATTAATACCAGGAGAGACTGGGGAGAGCTGGAAAATGGAAAGAGGCCAGGTCCTGTATCATCAAATATATGCTGCAAAATATTCCATTGTTACATTTAAATGGCAGATCGGGATAAAATGAACATAAATTGACATTTTGGGGTTGGCTACAACTATATTTCATTTTATTGAGAATGCTTCAACTTATTCCATTGCATGTTTTATCTTACCCTTGTATGGCCTGATACGACACATTTGACTTGTCGATAGTTTTCAATGTATATCTCGTTAGTGCTCCATAATATGTGAACAAAACATAGCACATTTTTGCAGGACCCTTTTGTTGTTTAAATGTTACTTTTGAATAACCCAGTAAATAAATACTTCTGAAGATACAGGGCCTTGACTCTGAAGTGTTCCAACTCTCCCCGGTTTCCCCTACTCCGTCGAACAGTAGGCCTATTATAGCGCTTTCTAATGACTTTATTACATGGCTCTTAGTAGTCTGGCCCATATGATATTTATACACTTGCTTTATACCACGAAAATCAACCCAACCATGAGATTAAACAAAAAAAAACCCTCATACTCAGATGGCCTTGCCTGGTTAACGACTGGCTAAGAGCATTACTTCCCCTGGCAAAGCCAGATCTTAGCGTCGTTCGAAACGCAAAGTGGCAATGAAACCCTTCGCGCAATTGGTCTTATTCATTATTTTGACCCATGGATGTAAATTTACATTTTCTTGTATCTTGTTTGAGAAAGGAGCTCAGTAGGTGTGTTTTATCGTGTGTGATTCAGGAAAGCATGTAAATAAATGAATTAAAACAGGATATACATAATGCAATAAATAAAAAAGGCAAATTAATTTGATTAAAACACGATAGAAATATATAAAAGTCTAAAACATATTTGCTCAGATGCCGCAACTGCGAGCCATAATACTTTAAATCAACTGGCATGAAAGGTACATTTTATAGTCAAATCTAATTGGTCCTTACATCTAAACTGTATAGCCTTGAATTTACTTTCAATTTATTTCAAGTCATTTGATTAAAGAGCTGCATCCCATTTTACCGCTGTCCAGTTTGTCGCCAGTCTCCCCTATCCAGTAGCTGGACTAGTCCCTGTAAAAATCCCAACTGGGACAGAGGCGGCACAGCACACATTACTTGACGCGTAGTTACATCTATACGTCATATTGTTGAGAAAGACTAGTTTTATTACTTTTTATGAACTACAAGTGATAAGTAAGCCTATTTTCACGAAAAGGGTTAAGGTGGGTCTTGTCCTCTCTCTCTCTCTCTCTCTCTCTCTCTCTCTCTCTCTCTCTCTCTCTCTCTCTCTCTCTCTCTCTCTCTCTCTCTCTCTCTCTCTCTCTCTCTCTCTCGTGTACATGCACATCATGTAGTATTAAAATACGTTACTTTCCACCACAGTGTCTCAGTTTTCTTTTAAAATATAAAGTCACCACCACCTGGTCTGCGCAACTAAATTCTACAGCGTCTGGGCGCTCCAGAAAGGAAACGACGGTAACTTAATTCCATTCGAGTTCATCACAGACGATATTGAAAGCTTTACAAAAACTTTCCCGCATCACAGACACCCAGGCCTACAGCATTCACACATCACAATATGACAAAGATGAATATAAAGGCATGGTTACATTTTATTCCCGTTATGCAAATATTAAGGGTATTGGGGCACAGCAGGGGGGAATGACCAGTTACCTGCGCATTTTAACACATTTTTTGGTAGTATTTGGCCTTTTGTGTGATCATGGTTTATAGACGTAGGCCTAACTACTAAAGTTGATTTTGTGGAAAACGGCTGAGCATCTAGGGTTACTCGAGATGTTACTTAAAGGTAGGCCTAGGAGAATGTCGAACAACTTCCAGACAATGAGCGTCTTCGGATGACCAGATAACCTGGGGGCCCACGTAGCAATCGCACTAATCATGGCGAAAATCATCTTGCAACACAGGGGGCAGAGTAAGCATTCCTTTCTAACTTTTTGCCCACACCATAATAGCAAATGGCATGCGGTTTTGCAAGACGCAAAAGAATGAACCGACTATAACGGCACTTGTTTTTGTTTTTAATGGAGATCAGCTGACAGGTCAACATCTTATCTCTTCGGGTGAAATTGGATTGTTAATCAAGCTGGAATCTAAAGACTCGCCATGTTTAAAGAAAATTGCCACGTAACATTCTCTGTATTCATTGAAAATTTAGTAAAAGTTGTAAACCTATTCCAATAGCTCTTCAAGCGATCCTGTCTCCGACCTCTTTTTGCAAACGTATGCAACCACAGATCTATATGTACGCCACTGTAGGCTTAGATCTTGGCATAGTAATGGTGGTGGTGCTACTGCTTCCGACGGAGGGATGGAATGATGATGATGATGACGACGACGACGAGGAGGAGGAGGATGCACTATAGGTAATGAATTAAGTCCATGATAACAACACACAAATTGCTTTTTCATGCAATTTATTTTGCAAAAGAATTACAAAATTAATGTAATTTACGTCTACTCGTATCTTTTTCAATTACTTGTACCCGATTTTTAAAAAGGATCGTCTTGTGAACAGGCAAATTATATCCATCTCGTCAGCTGTTTCTCAATTAACAACCCAATCTCTTTTTTTCATTTCATCAAGAACCCACTCTTTGCATAAGTCTCAAACAACAATTGGTTTTGCAAAGATATTCAAATACATATAGATCGTCACCTTCTGGATTATCTCCAAACTATTTCCAAATATATGTAATATATATCGCTAATAATGAACAAAGCATTAGTGTAGTTTCAGCAAATATATCAACGTCACTTCACACAGAACCAAAATGCAAAAGGCCTATCCATGGCATGGCTCTCCACTTTTCCTATTTTTGCTCTCCCTTCTTCCTATTTTGCAACCCGAGGTGCATAATGTTCGCAAAGCAATCTTTTAAAATTTTGCTGAACTCTTACACCAAGTAGGAAAACGATTTGCCAATAGGCCTGCAGGGGCCATCTCGCCAGCCGTTCCTCGATTAACAATTTATAACATCAAATCTCATTGTTTTAATGAAGGACCCACTTTTTCCATAAGTCTAAAAAAACAATGGGCTTTGCAAAGATATATAAATTTCAACTATTTCAAAATATATATAATATATATCACTAATAATTAAGAAAAAATTACTGCAGTTTCAGTAAATACATCAACATCACTTTGTAGAGAACGAAAATGCAAAGAGGCCTCCCCTCTTGCTATTTTTGCAACCCGAAATGCGCATGATGTTTGCAAAACGGAGTTTTTAAAAATTTACTGAACATTTACACCAAATAGGAAAACAATTTGCCAATAGACCTACACATTATCAGGCATGAGAATCTTAAGGCAAAAACCTAAATTCAGGCTTTTTTTCACGATATAAACCTCGTTCATTTCTTATGAAAACTGCAAAATTTGGCTTTTTATTTTTCATCTCATTCTTGATTATATACCATTTACTCAGATTGTCCATATTTCTAAGATGCTGGTAATGTAAACATATTTCTCCCTTTAACCAGTAAAACCATCGGATAAGGTGGCACTCAGAAGAGGGGCTCCAAGGGGTATTTGCGTGATACGTTATCATCTATATTCATTTCTCGTGAACCGTGAAATCTAAGATTATTTTAGCCCGATTTGTGATTATCTTACTACAAGTATTTGCGTGATTCGTTATTCTATAGTTATTTCTCGTGCACTCACTGTGAAATCTAAGATTAACACGGTTCACGTAATTTTAATTTTTATAATTTGGATTTAGCCGTGAAAGTACATTTAAATTTTCTGTGAATCGTGATCACCCCACCCCCTTGGGGGTCCTCTCAGAAGGCGCAAGTGCGAGCCATAATACTTTAAATCAACTGGCATGAAAGGTACATTTTGTAGTCTAATCTAATTGGTCCTTACATCTAAACCGTATGGCCTTGAATTTAATTATTCATCACATGAACTGGAGTTTCTTTTTGAGTATGCATAAAATTGGTTCAATAGAGCATGTCTGTGGTCTCATAAAGTATATTAAGTAACGGAGAATACGCGACGTGAATCTAATTGTAATTACAGACAATATGGATACTAGGACCTTTCCTGGAGTATGACTGCTTGTGAAGGTACCACAATGGTACAACGCCTGAATTCCTGTACACTGAATTCCCCGTATGTTTAACAATTCTATACATTTAAAGTTTATGGCAATTTCTTTACCGAAGAAGCAATGCGAAAAGGCCGGAATTTTAAATTGGTTGTAAGAACGTACGCTTATATTTTATCGCCCGTAAGCAGCTTTGTGATAAAAAGTGATATTTATGGAGCTATTTCTTTTCACATGCGGTGCCAATGCGGAGATTTATTTAGGAAGTTTCGGATTTTTTTTTCTTCATGGATTGCTTAACAAATCAGGTACACTTAACGCTTGCTTTGACTGAAGCATCGGTAGTCTCTCACAAACATAGGAAATAATTATTCCCTGCTGGTAAACCTGACTGTCGACTACGAACAAGACGCACCACGATACTGGTTCAAATCATCAACGTTGCCCATGTAATCTTGGTACTGTGTTTTGTCTTTGAAAAACTCGTCCTTGGCAATGGATTCCAGTACTTGTGTTCTTGTAGGGGTGATCTGGAATCTCATATTGACCACATTGATAATGGTTTCCACTGGAGCCATCCCCAGTGCCATGGAAGTGATCTGACTTACCACGTTTTGCGGTAGACCAGCCTTTTGAGTTTTAGTCGCAGTAAGTTGATCCTCAGTACTAATGGTGCCATCACGAATGCACACAAGATTGATGCCATCGTAACGGATCTTATCTGGGTATGCTTGGGCAATTATCTGATATATTTCCAACTCTCCTGTGACCGGAATACTCAAAGCTTCCAATTTATGTTTTATGGCGCTGACAGGAGAGTCTGTCTTTACATCTAAAGCTATTTGGTCATACTTTCTCAAATCGTTATAAGCATTCTTAAGGTCAATATAGAACTGGTTTAAAAAGGCATACATTGTGTCTTGGTGAGATCGGAGATTGGACTCATCGGTAGTGATCTTGTTTATGTTTATAAGCTTCTGCCTATCAGACTGCGTTCCTACCTGGCTGAAGGTACGACTGGCCAGCAAAATCTCGTTCAAAACCATGAAATTTTCAGAATGATTAGAAACTTGACTTTCAACCTGGTCTACCACAACCTCCATTTGAGCCTTGCTCTCCTGGATTTCTGCTAAATATCCAGTCAAGTCTTGCTTCTGTTCGGTTAAAGCTTTCTTAGCTTCGTTATTTTTCTGGATTATGTCTACTATTTGCCACGTACAAAGAGCAATTGCAGCAACCTGGAACACGTAAGTCATGCATTTCACTATAGCACTATTAGCAAGCGAAGAGAATTTACCGGTGAACTGTTGCCATTTTGAAGTTTTTTGGGTCGCAGCGATATTATATTTTACGTACGTATACTTCCCTCCCTGTAACGTGCTGAGGCTAACTTGTTTGATAGGCTTCTTCGTTACCGAATCTATCTGAAACAAGTTCATACCTTTAAGACCATACATAGTATTTTGCCTTTTTATGATAGCAGAGTATTCAGGAACCGCAGGTTTAGTGCCAGTAAGCTTATAATAACCCTTCTGTAACGTAGCCCCTAAAAATGGAAGCAACTCGAGGCCTAGCGTGGCTCCCCAGAGTATGGCTTCAGTTTTGGAGGAGGTAGTGGCAGGCACACTATTTAAATCTATTATATACTTATTTATCTCAGAGTCCAGTGAAAAGAACTTGGGAGTTACCACAGGAAGAGTACCCACATAGTTTTGCACTTGGCTCAGCAATTTTAAGTACTTCTGCGACATATCTACCGAGTCCTCCAGCTTCCGTACAATGTTGTCATTATTTGCATCTGCGATACTGGCCAAGTCTCGCAAACTTTCGTATCTGTCTTCGATTTTCATGACGGCTGTTGTTTCCTCGGCGAGATCATCTCTCAGCTGGGCTACCTCTTTACGAAGCTTGCAGATTTCTTTCTGTAGCCCTCCACAACCCATGTTTGAGAGGATAACGGCAACACATGCAGCCTGTGCCGAAGCACTCACAAAAGTTAAAGCTGCCGCCCAGGATCCTAAGAAGAAACCAAATCAGTTATCAAACATTGTATGTATATTAATAAGTATAGGCGTGTACATATACATATGTACACGTGTATATTTATATTTGTGTACATGTATACGCACCCACACAACCACACACATACACGTACCGTATTAACATACACATACGGTCATTAAATATGAATCGAATTTCAACGATTCCGTTTCAGTGTTATGTAGTAAACTAGTCTCCACAGCTGACAAAGTTCGCTCCGTATCCGCTCTACTGTACTGCTCCCGAGTGGAGAAAACAAAGAGACTGGTCTTTTGGTACGCAAATAAAGTAGTAAATGCATGCGACTTATGTAATGTTCATTTTGGGAAAGCAATACTTTGGCTTTGTTTCCTTTCATCATTAAAAGTTCTATCAATTGGTAGGACTGCTGTAAGTCTGGCTGACCGACAAATTAGGCTGAAGCAATAATAAATAAGAGGGCTAGGTGAACTGCCCATCTTCAGCTGACCTTCACATTCAATCCATAACAAGTCTCAAGCTGGTCCAGGGGATGAGGATTATGGACAGGAAGTAAAAAATATGACTTTCCGTTCCAATCTCCATTGACTTACAAAGTAATCAAGAGGAGTGCATGCATTAACCAAAAAGTAACCGAAATGAAAGATTTGTTCAAAATCAGGGTCGCAGAGTATGCCCACAGTGGACACTGTTTTACCCTCCCACAAGGTACATTTCCACCAAGTGTCAGAACAATCTATGTGACGGCTTTAGAGCAGAAACCGACGATAGGGAAAACACGCACACATTTAAAAAATACCGTTCAAAGAACACGGTACCCTTCGGCCGCCTTCAATCTCTTTTGCTGTAGGTGAATAGGAATAATATCCCATAGTATCAGGTATAGTTACCTACACAAATACTACTATTGTACACTTGACCTTTGACCTAAAAAACATTAGGTCAAATATAGAGGTATAACCTTGACTTTCAATAGCCTTCTAGATCACCCTATGTTGTTTCTTTTGTTTTAGGATGTAGATTTCTAGATGCGCAATGTCACTCAGCAAATTTGTGACCACTGTGTGACCTTGAAAGTTAGGTCAAGGTCAGTTATGCTTGCAGTGGTGTACTATCATATGCAATTTGAAAGTTCCGTCTCAAAAGCTTCTGAAGTTATCGTGGGTAAACAAAATTTCAATGAATAGGTCACTGTGACCCAGATACTTGACCTAGTGACCTACTTTTGATTCATGACACATTTTTTGGTTATGATACATGATTGTATAAAATTTCATGCGACTGCCTTAAATACTTCCTTACTTGTGCCAATATCACCATTGTGCACTTGACCTTTGACCTCAAAAAGTAGGTCAAATATAAAGCTATGACCTTGATTGTCAATTGGCTTCTAGATCACTTTATGAAGCTTCTTGTGTATAAGATTTAGATTGCTAGATGCAGGCTTTCAATAGTTAGACCGGTAACGTCACTTAGCACATGTTAAGAACTACGTCAAGGTCAACTATGCTTGCACACAATGTAGGCCATATAGAAGTGCAACATCATGTGCAATTTAAAAGTCCTATCTCAAAAATTTCTGAAGTTATGGTGGTAAAACCACGGGACGAAGGACAGACGGACGGACGGACGGATGGACAGACGGACGGCGCCGGGTACGACAATACCCGTCGGCCTGATAAGGCCGAAGAGTAAAAATGCAAAACACCCACACAAAAACAAAACAAAAAAACAGAAAAGGGAAATATCGCAGCAACAACTGTTGATCAAATTGAAGTCTGGGGATCTTCAGAAGTGTCCTCATGAAATTTCAAAACAATTGGCTTGGCGGTTTGGGACAAGCAGATTTTTTAAAAGATTTTGCTGAAAATGAACAATACATATATATATATAAGATCAATGGAGCATGATCATTTGAACAAAATTGATAGAGACCCATCCTGTGTACATTTTCACCAAATTTGAAGTGAATCTGGACGGTTTTGCATGAGAAGTCGAAAATGCAAATTTCTATTGCAATCTCCATTGACTTACATGAAATCAATAGGAAGGCATGCATTAAACGACAGATACCCAAATTTAAAAAATCGTTAAAACTCAATCGATCCTGAGTATCACTACCCGGTGAACCAGTGCATGTAACCATCCCCCCACAAGCTGCATTTCAGATAAGATTTAGAACATCTAAGAGACGGTTCTGCAGAAGTCCACAATGGCCTTAACACACATAAATTCGTAAAAAAAATAGACGAAAATTGAAACGCCACCTGCTGAATAACTTAAGATCCAGCGGTCCCCAGAAATGTTCCTATGCAATTTCGAAGTAATTGGCTTGGCGATTTGTGAGACGATTCCAATGATTTTGATGAAAAATTAAAACAATTCATTAAAAATCATAAAAAGTCAATGGTGTATGAACATTTGAACAAACTTGGTAGAGATTCATCCAAGGTACATTCCCACCCAGTAGGAAGTGAATTTGGTTGATAGTTTTAGAGAAGTTGAAAATGCAAATTTGTATTGTAATCTTCATCGACTTACATGGTCATTAATTGGAATGCATTTGCAGTATAACTATTTAGTGAACAACTGTTTTAACCCTTCCACAAGCTACATCTCCACCGAAGTTTCAGAGTAATTAGTGACAGTGATGCAGAAGTCGAACTTAGCATTAACACGCACATATTCATTAAAAACTATTTTAAAAAATCGCAGCACCGGCTGTTGCATAAATTAAGGTCTAGAGATCCTCAGAAGTGTCCCTATCCAATTTCGAAACAATTGGCTCTGCAATTTCTGAGAAGCTTCTTTTAAAGACTTTGCAAAATATAAACAAAAAAGTAATAAAATCAGTGGAGCATGATCATTTGAACAGCTTAGCAGACAGCCACTCAAGGTACATTCCCACGAAGTTTGAGGTAAATCTGGCTGGCGGGTTTGGAGAAGTCGAAAAAATTTAATTGTGCTCGACGCCGGATGGACCGACCCCGCATACCTGACCACAAGTCAGGTAAAGTAATAAAATGAACAGAAAAGTAGACAGAAGCCTCAGTCAGTGACTGGCTATAAGTGTTCAGTTGGAAATATAAAACAATACGATTTACTCACTAGAGCTTCGTTGCAGCGCCTTTTGTTCTGTTTTCACAACAGGAACGACTTGTCCGCTTTTCTTCTCTGAAAATACATTTACTTGTTGAAAAAAGTATCCTGTGTTCACTTTTACAGTTGTGGAATATGACGACTATATGGCATGCGTTGACATCTATTTACCAACTGCACAGGAAAGATAAAAATTCCCAGTTCAAGGCTTTAGTGTGTGTGTGCCAAGACACACTTTTCTGTTTTTCCTAAAAATTCTTTCTTCTTTCTTCTTTACCAGTGAATGTGTCCCGACACTTTTCTCTGACACTATTATACATAGAAACTCCAAACTTGCCATTGTTGTACCTCCATACAAGGGGTTGGGTCTTTTCATACAGAAGAATGAAGATGTTGCAAACTAGGGACATCTGAAACTTTAAATCTTGAATATCTTCAAAACTATAATAGAGATGTCAAAAATTTTAAATCTTGTGTAACTTCAAAGCTATGATAGATAGAGATGCCATTCCAACTTCTACTCCTGTGTTATGGACTAGTCGTAAATTGCCATACCAATATGCTTTGAAGACAAACACACTGATTTGCTGTGCAGCAAATCATCTTTTCTAGCTTTCTTTTGTGCTTTGCTGATAATATTTTGAGCCTAGTGTAGTACCCGATACATGGTGAAGTGACCAAGGCACGCTGATCAGGAGTCGTTTGCAGAAGTCAAACGGCAGCCTCGAATTCTCAACAAAATGAAGAAAACTTGCCAACAGCCAGTGTTGACAGTAACAAAATTTACACTTACTGGAGTCTTAAAATAATATAATTCACAAAGACTGTGCCCCAGGAAAAGATACTAAAATTCCATACGTCAGTCTGGCATTTCTACGAGGCATTCTGTTACATACATCGCTCTTTAAATCTATAGTGTTTCATTACCCAGGATTTAAGAATAGTTAGAATGCATTTTGGCTGCCACAAGAGCAAACAGGGAACCTAATTTGCCCTACCCCAAAGATTTCAACAGTTTTGCAGCAGTTAGACTAAACTAAGAACATTTTATTTTATTAAAGGAAAGCAATTTTGGCTGAAAGTTGCCGAATGGTTTTACGTGTGTACAGACAGGTAGTCGTGCCTGACTACCAGTCTGTGCTCGCGTAAAACGACTGACGTATGGAATGACGTATGGGGTCATTGCATACATATCGTAGCTTGGTTTATCGTGTGTCGAAGCCTTCAATACACTTTCAATGGAGGACCCCTTTATAACATGCAATGTGGGATTGAAAAACGATTGAATGATCGTTCAAACTTGAAAAACGTTATTGTGATTGCATCACGTTCGTGCATGTTCCTTCATAGTTGCAATCATCCCGATAACACCCGAGACGTCTATATGCACATCTCCGATTACATTGTGCCATTACAAAGCATTGATTCTGAACCTGCCTGCTCTCTTTAACCCCCAATGTTTATTAACAACGTTCTCAACAACAGTCGGCTCTTCATGCTGTCTATTTAAAATCCATTGGCGAGTTCACTGTATTGTTTGAACTCATCATTATGCCCTCCCAACCCCCCCCCCTCCACACCCCCAATTGCGAGTTGCAGTAGACATTTCACATTTTCATCAAACAAAAGCTGACAATTTTAAGTTGGTTGATCTTCTTGGAATCACGTAAAGCATAGAAAAAATGAACTTCGGCCTGGTGGCCTCTGCATCTTTACTTACTGCAACCGATGAGCCCCTTGGTAATAAAACTATACAGCCATACAGAGTGACAGTGACTCACAAAAATACAAAGCGACAGTGACTCAAAGGTATGAAGCTAGCGGCAGAGACACTGATCAATATGAAGCTAGCGGCAGAGACACTGACCAGTATGGAGCTAGCGGCAGAGACACTGACCAGTATGGAGCTAGCGGCAGTGAAACTGACCAGTATGGAGCTAACGACAGAGACGCTGACCAGTATAAGCTAGTGGCAGAGACACTGACCAGTATGTAGCTAGCGGCAGAGACACTGACCAGTATAAAGCTAGCGGCAGAGACACTGACCAGTATGGAGCAAGCGGCAGAGACACTGACCAGTATAAAGCTAGCGGCAGAGACACTGACCAGTATAAAGCTAGGGGCAGAGACACTGACCAGTATGAAGCTAGCGTCAGAGACACTGACCAGTATGAAGCTAGTGGCACAGACACTGACTGATATGAAGCGACAGAGACACTGACCAGAATGAAGAGACATCCACTCACAAAATTACAAACTGGTGGAGACTTACTTTTGCGATGTACATTCCCATAAACTTTGAAGATGTTCCAGGTAGCTGTTTTACGGCATTAGCTTTACTGACTGCACCAAGTATATAAATGTTTATATGGATTTTTTATTTAAAAATCGGTTACATTTACATAACATATCAATATTCAACACTAAAAATTCTAAGCATTTAAGATTTTAAAAAGTAACAAAAGAAAACACTGTGTGCACGCATACTGCACGTATAAATAAAGAGTGATATTTTCAGACAATTTATTCCTATCAAAGACATGATAACGGCAGTGCATACACCAATAGTGTTTCTGGTAACTGGTACACAACAAGGTACATATATTGGAAGTTTTAATGCACAACATGCAAAGGCTTTCAAATGGCATGTCGGCAGGTTTGAAATCAGACTTCCGTTTCCCTTTCGTACGCTTTGCCGAAAGTGACCTTTTACTCACATGCATATGTCAAATGGCTATAAGAACATGCTGAAACAAATTAATGAATGTCCAAATTTTACACTAAAATAATGTGTACCTATGGACATGCAACTTGAACATCTAATGTAGTTTAACATCTATAGCAACTTTCAAACTTGATGAAGCCGCAATTCAGTTTTATGTTTTCCAAATTAGTTATCACACACTAAAATAGGGAACTTTGCTTTCCCATTGTTGACCAAACATAACACCATTGTTATTAGAATAAGATTTACCTGCTTCCAATTTCTTCTGGGCAAGCTCTTTCTCCAATCGTCTGTGTTGTAGCTTCTTTATCAGCCGTGAAACTTCCTCCTTTAGTTCTTGAAATTAAAGGGTCAGAAACCATAAAAGCAAGTAGACAATTTTCCTGGCGCCATGTGCATAGCGTATACTTCCTTTTCTTTAAGTACACTTTTATCAACTCTTTCCGTGAACATCAGGTACCACGTTGGGTCAGATGTGGATCTGGTGTAGGCTCTTTCTGAGAGCTCCGGTCCTAAGAATGCTGACATAATTTTCAAGCTTCAAGGACGACTTTATTTTTATGTAAATTATATTGCTTCAGTCTTAGCAGCTACCGGGAGTACCGGTTCGTCAAAAACTTATGTTTCAGTAATTTTCTCGATTAGGCAAAAGCTTAAAACACAGCCTGTCTGACCTGTTGTGGAAGTGTTGCAGAGCAAAAGGATCGAGACAGTCCTGTGTTCAGCTAAACTTGCATGCACATTATTAAAGATGAATCCCACCGGTAGCACGGCCCCACAAATTCGTGGGGAACTGCACTGCTCACTGATCGCTATAATATGGATATCGAATACAGGGTTATTACCAAAACATTAAATGCACCAAAGTGGCTCTGTTGTGGAAATTTGGTCAAGGCCACTAATGTTTAATACAAACAAGAGTCCTGTACCCAGCTGGCCTTGGATTCACAGGCTGAAGTGGTCATATTAACTTCAGACTTAGACCAAGGACACCTTTGTGTTTGACCATAGGTACTTTCTATTGATATTCAGTAACCATAGTACCAGGATCTATCAGTGCCAAGATATAAGGCATTAAGCCAATAAAAGTCAGTTTCACCGCCCCAGGTCACACAAAGTTAATTTGAGAAAACAAAACAATACAGCACCACCTACTCAAACAAATAAGAACTACGGATCTCAAAGAGTGTCCGTATCCAATTTTAAAGCAATTGCGGTTTCAAAGAATTTCTCTTTTGAAAAGTCTTAAAATATCACTGGAACGTGACGTACTTAAAGTCAGTAGAAACTCATCAAAACATACATCCCTACCAAGTCTGGTGTTAATTTGACCAATTTTGTGTTATGACTGTTATAAGAAACTTCCATACTGTAGTTTCCTACCAAAGCTTTCAAGCTTGGGCTATGTACAGTCATATCAACCCAATCCGGAGTGACAAGTGAAGATTGCACAAATACTATTCATACCAGTGCTCTTTCTTTTCACGTTGAGAGAACCGAAACATGTAGTGATTTGTGTATCTAGTGCATTTTGCAAGAAAATATCTCAAGGTCGCTCTTCTTTGAAGCTGATCTAGCCTTAATAAAGACTATAAACATCCACAAAATAAAAGCTCTGGCTCAAAAATTTCTGCAGTTATTAAGCAGAATTCAAACTCAGTAATGTGGCTCTGTGACCTTGGGAATTGACTCAAGGTCACCCATTTTAGAACACGACCAAGCTCTTTTAAAAGGCTATATTCCTGTGCAATTAGAAAGCCCTAGATTAAAAATATCTTTCAGTGGTTACCTTGGGAATTTGGTTAAGATCATCCATCTTCTAAGCTGCCCAAGCCCTAATTGAGGATTATTATCATGTGCAATATTGAAATAAACTATTCGGAGTTACAATGCAGAAACCAAATTTACTAAAGTGGCCTTGTGACCTCTGTCTTTAGGTCAAGGTCACCCATCTTCGAACTTGACCTAGCCCAGTATAAGAACTATGATCCTGTGCAATATACAGGCTCTATAATAAGAGCTGTTCTGAAAACTTAAAACTTACAGCAGTACCTCCGTGACCTTGGGAATAGGGTTAAGGTCAACCACCTTCATACTTCACCTAGCCCTTATATGGGAGTATATACCTGGGCACTGTCAAAGTCCTCTTTTAAAACCTTCTTGAGTTATGGTGTGGAAACCACAATCTCTGTCGACCCACCGGCATGAGCAAAGCTACATGGGGGGGGGGGGCGCACACAGGAAAAGATCAATCTAGCCCTTATAAGACAATTAGCGTGGGCAGTCTTTCTGTAGTTATCACTCAGAATGTGACGTCACCGCTTTTGTACCAGCATTTTCTGACAAAATACACAAAAAGGATAAGGCGAGAACTGATGAATGAATCTGGTGGAGACTCGTCCAATGTACAGCTCCATCAAGTTTCAAGACGATCTGGTAAACGGTTTCGCAAAAGTCGAAACTAATGAACAAAAGACGGAATTTAAAGCGATCTATAATGCAAAGGTATCTGGCCCCAAAATGACCTCATTGATGACACCAGACTTTATATTTAGAATAAGAGATTAAAAGTTCATGCACATAAGTGCTTCACCAGTTCAAAAATGTTCTTCAGTCATGGTCCCTTTTCAGCACTCTTTTGCCAAGATATATTGCATACGGATTTAAAACTATTCTTTAAACGCGATCTGGAGCAAACTGTACAAGTGTAGCCACCATATAGTCTAGAAAGGTATTTACTTTCATGTACCAGTATAACCCATGACGGTAGCACCCACCTTTCTTCTCCTTCTCGTCCGGTGTCACATGAAGCTGGTGACCATTTGTAAACAATCTTTTGTGCTCTCTTGCTGCCCTTGCATCTGAAACAAAAACCCGAGTGCGTAAACATACATAAATGACCCCAAACTGCGTTTGTATCATTGCGTCAATTCTTTGTCTGATAATGATATTGCTGCGGGGTATATGCAGCAATTCAATGATTGAAATGCCATTTAGAACACCGTAATTTCATGATATATTTTGCACCTAATAAGCTCAATTTATGCAAAATCTGAGCAACTCCTACATTTGAGGTTTACCCAAGCAATCTATGTAATTCAAACTGAATTAAAATAGTTTACTGCTTTGACACTTTTTGCCTGATGTGCAATATATTCCATTTGACCTTGTACTGTTGCAAATTATGTAAAATATAAATAAAGTCTGAAAAATCATGTTTGTCCCACATTTTAACTTTGGAAACCCGTAACTCTGCAGCGGATTGGCCGATCAGATGGGGCACCGTCCTGCAAGATCAATATTTCTGATGATTTTTGCTTTCGTACGAACGCTGTTGGATCTAATTCTGCAGAAAAAAACACCGGAATTGGTGCTGCCTTTGAAACAGCTTCCATAATAAAGTGCATTTATGTCAAAGTTTCAAAATTCTACCTTAATATGTAAAATCAGTCCCAATTTTCTGCGCCTATCCATTGATTGGCCCCTTCTCTTCCCACAGGACTTTTTCAAGCTGTATATGGCAGCATTGCAACTAGATTAAATATTCTGATTACCAGCCCATAAAGTCCATGATGAAAAACATTTTTAATCAGTAAAATTTTTCAAACTGCAATTTTCTCCCCCCCCCCAAAAAAAAAATAATAAAAATAAATAAATATCGAAATAAAAAAGTAACACAGCGATATTTTAACTCGATCATTGGTCGTACGCAAACAGGTGAGAGTTTGCGCACGGTGAACACAAAGGCGATGAACCTCGGGAATCTGGCTTGACTGCGACCTCTTCGCAAAAATGGTCTGGCTCATTGTCGTCCAAACAGAAATTTACACATTCAGATTTGTACTGTTGGTGTCTCGTCTTAGCAGGAAAGAAACAGAAAGATCGATATTTATGTTTGTACAATATCTACGTTACTTTGTACAAAAATAGCCACTTTATAAGTCATCGAAATTAAAGCAAACTCGTCATTGAAATAATTCAAAACATTGAAATTTGTGGGGCTGGGTAGTGCAAGAGTGCAGCGGCTATTTACCAGTTATATAAAAACCCGCAGGAACTTTTGGACCTGTATCCACTATATGGGCAACCTTCTCCACTAAGCTCAATCTATCACTCAGCGGAGGCTCTCGACTCCTGTGACCAGCGCTGCTACATAATTCAAAGCCTAGGGGGCGACTTCAGTGTTTGATACAATATTCCCATCCTCGGGCTCACAGCCGCCCACAACTGGTAACTTCAATTTTACAAATATTTCAGAGCATCAATAATGATATGATATATGCTTTTCATGATATATATCCTTTTTCATGGTGTACATTATTTATTGGGCCTCTTACTCCCGCGAAGCATTGCGCCATATTCAAAATGGCGCTTGCCTATACGTGTATGATTTGCAAGGGTATCGTGTCGCAGTTGGATTTGTAACTGACGATGGTAACTGCTTCAGATATAACAAAGCGCGCAAATTAAAGTTAAGATAGTCAAGTTTTCTGTTTGCCGTGGTAACTCGGGAGAACGTACACCTGGAACCTAGCGAAATATGACAATAATGATCATCGAACAACCACAGTTATGCTATTTCCCTAGCCCAAGTCAACCCTCCACAGTTAAGTTGAAATAATATGCTATTTTTAATTGATTTTACTGCAAAATAACGGCACACAAAGCTTTCAGGATCGATCATTTTTTAGTATGGAATGGCAGCTTGAAACTATTTTATATATGTCAATTTATAGGGGCTAGGCCTTTTTAGTAGGGACGGTTGGGTTATCGGAACCACAGATGTATTTTTGTTAGGCCTTAAGTAACTTGGACATTTGTTGAAACATGTTTAAAATGGACGTTCTGTCCCCTTCGACACATTACCTCCTTGGCCGTCAGTTTAAATTGTTACCTGGGCACAGCCAGAGGCACTTCTTTTATTGTAAAATCCATACACCTGGTAATGTATGCATCTAGAGTGTTTGAAACCGAAGGACATATGCTGGTCCACATAATTATGGGAACACCATAAACATAGGAATATTCATACAGGCAGGTATTAGTGAGGAAACAAACATCACAGTTGGTAATAACACTTTTCAGATATTCTGGCCTTAGAGGTGTCCGAGAGTTTAGCTCCGAGAAAAACTGATTGAAAAACCTATGATTTGAAATCAAAATAGCACATATGCGCATAATAGTTTTGAAGTTAGATATTTCAAGTGCCCCTGTTAAGTATAAATCCAAATTTCATAACTTTTGTTCATGGTTCACTGGCTGTGTCTATAGCACAAACATATGAATTGAAGTTGGAATGACACCTTCACCTATAATAATTTTGTTGAACATTTAAACTTTTCAGGTGCCCCTAATTAACATAAAGTAAAATTCTACCACATTTTTATTTGTAGTTTATTGGCTGCGCTTATGGCACAAACCTATTAATTGAAGTTGGGGTGGATGGCACCTCCACCTACAATAGTTTTGGAAGATATTCAAAGTTTAAATTTTCAAATAGAATTTGTCGTAGTTTTCAAAACTGTCACCCATCTTCATTAAAAAGCCCTGTATGGAAGTATGTAATGCCTAGTTTGGAGTTTCTACATATGAATGGTGTACTGATGGTACGCAATTAGCCAATGACAGCCAGTTAAGTTCGAGGAATCTGTCATTCATCAGATAAAAGTACTGGGCCCGTATGCATAAAGGTAGTTTAGCTGTGGTTTAGCTTATTCCAGGGAACAACCATGGTGTAAAGTCTAATCCGTATGTAAAAAGGCGTGGCAAAGTTACCCCTGGTGTAAAGTTACACCTGGTTTAAGAATCCGTATGCAAGAAGGAAGTATAGCTTAATCCATGGTGTAAATGGGCTTAAACTGCCCCAGATTTCCAAACCTGCCAGGGGGATAGTTTAACGGAGGTGTAAGTCCCAGTGGAAGTCAATTCCCTTGTATACGATGGATCTGTTATGATATGTAAAGTAAATAATCATACCAATGTACATTTAGTGAAGGTTCAGATATGGTAAAATGCCAAATAGTGATACCACCAGTACGCAAGATCAGCCATTCGCATACCTTGTGCTGTTACCAGCAATTAACAAAATTGTACTGTGTGTGCATTATTCAAATATGCTAAAATGGACGCACTATCTGAATATTAAATGTGTTTGCTCTACAGCAAATATACACACGAAAATACTGTAATTACAGAAATCCACACTGTATTCATTACTAGAATGAAAAACAATGACCGTTTCCTTGAAGCTAAATATTTTATTGCAAAACTGTTCTTGCGCTCATCAAGTCATGCATGAAGGCACTATTCTTTTACTCATTGAAAAAATTGCTTTGAATGGAAATAAAATCAAACTAAGATTTTAACTTAGCCTGGTTTCACAAATGAAAGTCAATATAAATTTCGTATAACTGTAAAAATACCTGACCAGTCACATGTTTTACCAACAGTTCAATTCACTTCAAAGAACAACAGTGATCTTTTAAACTTTTCTGCACCATGTTCTGCTTAAAATAACAAATTCAACTAAAAGTATGAATATTTATATAATATGCAATATTCTTTGAAACCATATCAGTAGTCACAAGTGACCGAATAATGTCGCAGTAAAGGTCACTTTTAACACGATCAAGTATTGCATAGCAATACATAATCCATCACCGTATATGAAGTACGGCCCGGACAAACAAAAACAATATAAGGGGTCAAAGATCAAGGTCACTCTGACCCAATTCAGCGTGCGACCCACCCCTATGCCATGAAGTGTCCAGCCACCAAATGTGGTAGAATCAATTCTTATGAAACAGGGAACATGGCTAGTATAGGACAAGGTGAAACGTTATGTGGGGTGAAGGCAAGAAATAAGTCGCAGTGACCCAATTTTGGCGCATGACACTCAGCTATTCTATGAAGTGTTAACAAACAAAATTTGGTTGGTGTCATCTATACTATATATGATATTAGGCCTGGTGAAGGTAAAATCATATGAGGGGTCAAAGGTACAAGTCACAGTGAAACAATTTTTGGTGCATGACACACGCCTTTCCCGTGAAATGTACAGCAGCGAAATGTCCTTGGATTAGGTCTTATGGAACACGATTGAAATATTCCCGCATTTCGAAGTAAAGCGGGATTTATTTTTTCTGAATGTGACTTCGAAATGCGGGATTTATTTTTTTCTGAATGTGTTACGCAATAAAGTAAAATATAATACGTGACGGAAAAGGGGTGAAGTAAGTACAGGGGATGCGAAGCATGGTCACGTGGTTCGGGTTTTTTTGTACGGTTGCAATGCAGGTATTCAGTCACTCTAGGTCAGACCTTCCAATATGTACGCTCAAAATTGATTAACGATTTCCATTTTAAATGAAGCTTCTGTAACGATTTTTGTTTACTTTTATTTTTTTTTTTTTAATTAAAAAAAAAATGAAGTGGAGTTCAGCGTCTCATTCCTGAGGTAAATCTTCCATGCGCCGAATACAGGTTTCCAGAGTTTTTAGGCCAAGTATTGTAATTCTAAAGGTTTTATCTCTGGTTTTTCCTGGGCGGCTACATTGACCGATGAAGGGTAACATTTATTGACGTTTGTTTTTCTATGCATCCGATTAAGACATACACATGGTTTTAAACAAATATATATATACATACATGCATTAAAAGTTGTGCTCGAAGAGGTCAGGTTCATTATTATTCAGATAAGTTAACAGCTTTTTGTATATTGCATGCGCAAAAAAATAGAAGAAGTTATTTTTGATGTGCAAGATGAAGGTTTTATGGCAAGATTTTGTTAACAAATCAATTTACTCGAATATTCATTTTTATTTTTTTTTATTTATTTATTTTTTTTTTTTTTTTTTTTTTTGGTTATAATTTTTCGAATATCCCCTGCGCAAGGACGGACAGATGAGCAGACGAGTCGCAAACTTAAAAAGCCCCCTTCCAGTTCCTTGTGGGGGACTACTTATCGCCTATCATAATATGACATGAGAGTTCAAGAGGAACACCATTAAACAATATTTACAAACATTAAATGCAAATTGAATTATCTTGCTAAACCCTTTGTATTAAAGGATGTATATATCCACCAACCCTATATTCTGTGGTCCAATACAACATTAATAGTACCGCTTGTGCCAATCATGTGTTTCCCTGAGTTAAGCATACAGTTCATGCGACATATAAAACACAGATTATGCTTTCACTCATGTAAATGATCATAGCAAACTGTGTGGCAAAATGAATTTCAAATGCGTGAACCATCAAATGGCCTTGCCGACGTCGACATAATCTAAGTGTTAGCATACTTTTCCTTCTTTAACAGTGCTTCTGATATTATTGCGAAATGTGTGGCATTTCCTCAAATATTTTGCAATAATATTAGAGTCTTTGCTGTAGAATGAAAAACATTTTTAAGATAAGAGTCTGCAGTCAACACGTTCAACAACCAAAAAGAAAAACTAGACATCTTCAATGCGAAACACTGACTGAAGGGTTCGCATTAATAAGGCTGTCATTTGCTTCAGGTGGCCTAGTTATGCCACAGCATAATAAACGCAATATTTCTTTTCCGGCTCAATAAAGTAAAAAGTGCGCATACAAACATGTGTAAAGTATACATTTAATGAAAGGTCATTCACAGAAGTGTATTTTCTGATCAAACAAACTGTTATTTATGTGACAATTCGTGAAAGGATCAAAATTTTGACCATCACTTGTTTAAAAATGTACACATTGCATGTTTCTATTTGGATACTTTTTACAATCTGCAGATAAAAAGGGATAGCGCACTTATGACACTGGGGCATAGCTAAAGAACGTTCAAATAAGTGTTCTTTTTCCTCATGTTCAGAGGTGCCAAGTCTCCCGATTTGGCGGGAGATCTCCCGTTTTTCTAATGATATAAATCACCTAAATTTGTCTACCTCCCGCTTTTTCACCTGTTTCCTCCATTGTAATATAATAGGACTCCCGCTTTTTTAAAACATTTTTCAGCTTGAGCACCCGTTTTAGATGCTGGGCAACTTGGCACCTCTGCATGTTGCCAATTCCCCTCCTCCTTTTTGGCTTTGCTGCCCACGCCTTGTACAGCCATGGTTGTTGTGGTAGCTGGACTTGGAAAAAGGGGGTTATATGGGGTAGATAGAAATTGTAGTGTTCATTGAATTCCAAAGATCACTTACACCATCATGTTTTCCATAACACATAAACATTTTGAGGATTAAAAACACACATATAAGTTTATTGTTTATCATGCACAGATGTAAAATCAGTAATAATTCCATTATTGACCACTATTTATACACTCATTTTCATTTTGACAAACATAAATGTGAAGCCCCTTGCCCCCCTCGTAACGTAATGCAATCTGTCAATTAAAGGGGACAGCAGTCACACGACTGTCTTCACTGTGCTTCCCTGGGACAGGTCAGTTGGTCAGAGTCAGGAAAGGGGGTTAAAACTTGTACCAAGGTCTTCAGTTATACAGTGGTGCAACTGCCCCATGGATTAGTTACCCCGGGTATAACTACACTAGCTTTTATGCATACCGATTCTCTTACACCATGAACTGAGGGGTAACTAAAACTGTTTTAAGTTATACCATGGGTAAGTTACACCTCCTTTATGCATACGGGCCCTGGAGTTTACCACAAAATACTGCACAATGTTTGGAAAACGAACTGTCGTGTTTGGTCACACTAGTTGTGAAAAAAATTTCTAGTCAGTCAGCTGAAATTGCATCCACATGTCTACGCCTCTCTGATGATGCCAAAAAAGACAACTGTACGTTGAAAGTATCCACAAGTTCCGTTGCCTTTGTGTATGCTTATTTATCAGTTAGGGAATTGTCTGGAACACACATTTATGATTGAAGTTGCGCATGGCATAGGCACTGAAACACTTCATCACATGTAGTTTCACTCCACGCCAACCGCACTCAGAGTCCGGACTAGAGTAAAACAAGTCTACTCAAACACTAAATTCCACCGAGTTGTAAAACCCAACAATTTGGCCCGCTTCCTCACAGAAAGTAAAATCATGAATTGTGTTTATGTAATATCCCTTGTGTTTGGCTGGTATGAACCCTCCTTACTGGAGCCAGAAAGGCGTGTGTGTGTGTGTGTGTGTGTGTGTGTGTGTGTGGAGCATAACTGCTAGTAGACAAGTAGTCGAGTTATTCTTGGCCTGACTAAGTTGCCACACAAAGAATTCAAGCATGCAGTCACTGATTAAACTGGAGCCCTGGCTTCAAGATGCCTTGGAACTTGGGAACCATCTCTTAGCTCCCTGTTTAGCCTGCAGGTCTGTGCCACTTGAGAAGTACAGGAGTACACTGGTTGTTTGCTGTTCAGAAGACGACAGTCATTTGATAACACATCTTGTTTCGGCTTACTACAGGGTGTGAAGTACTCTCTAGCTGTGGCGTGTATTTTTAATTTCTTCCTTTGTTGTCAAAACGTGAAAGCAAAATTTTTGCTGTTTCAAGATTCAGGAACAAGATGCCAGTCTATGCCATGGGGACATTTGTCAGTGTAGTGCGACTTTTACTTACACAGCACGACATTTATACTACAGCCTACTGGCCCCTCTCTCTTGCCACCATACAGACTGTGGGGGTATACAAATATTAACATGCATTTGCCCTTCAGTGGCATGTGTTGTTTTTCGTGGTATGTGTTGTTTTTCATGCATACGAAGTTTCATGGTCAAGTCAACACTTCAAAGAGAAGTATTGACTTTTCCAGGTCTTAGCTTGCTCTGCACTGACAGAGAACCTGCAGTCCGCAGCCTTCACGTACCCTGAACCGCACTTTTCAGCCACTAGATGTCACTAGCTACCCCCACCAGACCAGCATGTTGCCTGGTAGGTATGTCACACCCTGGGTTGAACTTTGCCACCAGATGTCCCTAGTTACCAGACCCATATTTTGTTTGCCGTGAAGATTCAATGGCTTTAATCTGCAAAATTTTCAAAATGTTCACTCATCTTTGTAAAAAAAAAAAAAAAAAAAAAAAAAAAGGCTAGACTTCATGTATGGATCTACAATTGTACCAAGTTGGAAGTTTCTAAGTGCAATAGTGTCAGAATATTTTCGGACAAAATTGCTGGTAAAGAAGAATCGGAAGAAAGAAATAAAGAAACTCAGCTAAGCAAAAAGTCCGTGTTGGCACATAGACATAATGAAGAGGAAGAAAATGTCTATTGTATGTAAAGTCAAATATTATGGTAAGTAAGTGCTATCCACTTCGGCCATTTTAATTTTGGGTCTCAATCCATGCTCTGTTTCTCCGATTATACATTCACTTTGCTCAGTCTATATATTTAATCTAAGGTTTTGTGCGAGGAATAGAAACACATGGGAATCATCTAAGAGAAAATTACCATGACTTAGCCCGGAAAACATAATGTGGACCAATATTTCGGAATTTTTCTGTAGTGCTTGTCCTCAGTCCAGAAACAGAACTGCCCCGTGCCTTCGGTATCCACAATGTCTTTGAATACAGCTCGTTATTTCCACAATCTTGGGAAACATTTCTACAAGCGACAAAATTAAGAGCCTGGCCTTAAAATGTACCCGATATGTACAGGATGCATATTTTTGATATTTTTTTTTATGTTTGTTTACAAGTGCAGTAAGTTGACCTAAAACATTGCCAGTTATCCTCAATTTTTACAACTTCCATTTTTTAATGTTGGGGCGGTATATTCTGCGTCGAGTGGGTTGGAGTGGGCCAGAGAGTCCACAGTGTGGTCTTCTGTTGTCTGGCTTTCATTCCCACTGGAAAAAGGAGAGGAAGTTTTGACGCATGCGCATTTCATCAAGACCCAAAACCCGAAAGCGAGCGATTCACTTGTGACTGACCAACAATGTGACAAAAAGTGGATTGGGTGTGCTGGAGTGCACCCACTTTGAATGGACCCTGCCGCTCTCTACAAAGACCATTTTCTGGAAAGATGCATGGGTGCACCACTGGCAAAATATTATTAAATTAATCTTTCGTGGTCCAAATAACCGGATCCATCATTTGCCTTAGTTTTTACTCAGGTCAACTACTTTTTTTTTTTTTTTTTTTTTTTTTTGCCTTTCGATATATCAGCCTTGCGGAAAGGAAAAAGACTGCGGTCTTGAGAAAAAGCGCGTGGCCTTTTTGAAGGGCAAATCCGTCATTGTGGTATATTTTGACACCTGCACTTCTGTAATAGGAAGGGGATCATCGTAGCGAAATTATGGAGGTGGCTTAATCTTTAGGCTGTTAATCATATCTGAACCACATCAACCGTACAAAATATTAATGCCTGATCACCTCGACATCATTTTTTTTCTTACGAATAATGCTTTCATTCGTGATTAACCTGTATTTGAACAATCTCTATACCCGTTTTAAACTAATTTATAACTTCCATGCACGCGTTGCGTAATAGCTTCTCTTTGCGTGTACCAGTTGTGCGAACAACACAAAGAAAAGATCAGTTGACTTCAGACAAACCCAATGTTGCAATGGTTGTGACAGGTCGTTCCAACGACACACTTGTTCAGAGCCCTTCAAGTTCAAATTCTATTGGATTCCTTGATTTTACTTTTTTTTTCTAAAAAGGGAAGAGAGGTCACATTTCGTGCGTCCAGTTACTGCATATATTTTCGAAGTCAAAAGAAAACCAGGACTCACTTGACTGCCCAGCATCAAACAAACTTCATGTTGCAATGGTTGTGACAGGTCGTTCCAACGACACGCTTGTTCAGAGCCCTCCAAGTTTTTATTCTATTGGATTCCTTAATTTTTACTTTTTTCTAAAACGGGAAGAGAACACGTCAAATTCCTTGCGTCCATTACCGCATATAATTTCAAATTCAAAAGAAAACCTGTACCTCCCACTTTAATTGAAATCATAAGAGGAATAAAAGACTTATAGGAACAATACCATCACGACTTTAAAAAGGAGACCACTCACCCCATGTGTCCTCGTAAATTAATCACTTCGCGAGTCGTGGCTTATTGTTTACTGCAGCAACACAGTCCCACTCAAGGACTCTCCTTAAGGTAAATTCATGAAGATATCCAAAGAAGTCTTTAAAAATTTTGTTTCTTCCTTGTGTTATCCTTTCCTTTTTTTCACCTGGTCTGTGATGGCTTCTACACGAGGGAAACGTGCCTAACCAGGACTCACTTGACTGCCCTGCACAGGTATGCGCACGAAAACAATTTATAAAATTATTTGCTTCATTTTTGTCCGGTGGCTTCCATACTAATGTTAATAAAAACAGTTAACTTACGTGCTGTGTAGTCGGGAATGCACAAGAGAAAGAGCAGGTAGCAGACCCGCAGTCCGTAAAATGTCAGTTTGCTCATGGTGGAGAAAATGTGCACATCAGCCGCTGCTTGAGCTCTGCTCTTCACCCGCACTTCGTGGACAGCGCGCACACAAGCCCTGCTTGGTTCACATGCAAAGAGAGCGTATTGCGCGCACGGCTTTATGCAGTTCTCTGACAAAAGCACTTCTTTGTGACGCAATAGGTACATTTCTATCGCATGTTTTTGATGGCTGATCAGTGCCCTATTTAGAGTTTCTTCTTTTTTTTTTCTCCGAATGCGGGGTAGGGGGTGGCAGGGAGCGAGGAGTATGTGTGCTTCCTGTGCGTGGAATAAATGGTACTCCGCCCTCATGGGCATGGATGTGTTACATGTGGGCTATATATAACTACAATTGAAGGACACGCAGGTCTGAACTCAAGGGGACATTTATAAATATCCCATTTTATAAACGTAAATGAATGAGCCTTTTAAAATTACATTTTAACAAGTTTTACAACAGAAATGGTCAGGTCGAAAGAATAACAAGATTAGCGCCCGTATAGATGTATATATTCACTTCCCCATTTTTTTTTTTTTTTTTTTTTGTTAGTGGAACATCAGTCATTACATGTAAGGGTGGAGATATGTGTTAACCAATTGCACTTTCGCATAAAAATATTCCCAGTTTAAATTACAAATATTTTGGGTTTTTTTACACACCCTTATCTTTTACATGGCTTGCGAAAACATGCCAAGCCTATATCAATTAATGTCCATGGCACAGATGCTGGCGTCCACTTTCCTACCCACTTGTTTGGTACAAGCAACCGAAGGACTCAAGGACTCAGAGACTCACTGCACAATCAGAGTGGTAGGAACTCTTTCCACTTGCTTCCCTGGCCGTGAATCGAACCCGGGGCGCTGAGGTAGAAGGCGAGCGTGTTGCTGCTCCGCCAACAAAGCAACATTTTGTTTTGTCTGATATATTTATTTATTTATTTATTTATTTATTTATTTATCTATCTATCTATCTATCTATCTATCTATCTATCTATCTATCTATCTATCTATCTATCTATCTATCTATCTATCTATCTATCTATCTATCTATCTATCTATCTATCTATCTATCTATCTATCTATTTTATTTATTTATTTATTTGTTTGTTTATTTATTGTTAAAATTGGGTCTCATATCTTAGAAATCATCGGTATGTATTTAAATTTAAATGTAAATGTAAAATTAATAAATGAAGTCCTGAGTGTATCTGATTTAATATTGAAAATATTATCAAAGTAAGGTCGCAAAGGTATAATTGTGAGTTTTTCAAGTGCGTCATGGGAAGAAAATATTGGTGAAATTTTACTGTTTGGCAATTTGCTCGTAACCTAAACAAAAGAGTAAAAAAATGATGTTGGTGTGCTCCATTTTCCATATTTTCCTGTGTTTTTGAAAAACTGAAAAAAAAATGTAAATGAATTGCCACATATAATTTCCCAAGAGAATAAAGCTTGAATGAATGAATACCTAGACCGTGATAACACTGAATTGAAGCACCTTTAAATATCTTATGAATATCTGTTTTGCTCATTCTGTTTTCTCCTATTTTTTCTTGCAGGAGATTTTTTCTTTTTTCTTGCAAATATATACGATGACCGCAACGAAACGTTCGTGAATAATAGATAGGTACATGCATACCTTTTGTGAATGGGGAACAATATTATTATATGCCTAAAAGAATGCATTTTTATTGCCAGGAAAGTGTCTTGAATGGCTAGAAAATATGTTAGAATCCAGGAGCTTCGGGGGCTCCGCCCCCTGGACGCCTGCCAGGACTCTGCCCCGGACTCCAGGTGAGGGCTTGTAGCATCCCTCCCCACCACCCACCTCCGTTCACTTTTAATTGCAGCACCCCATTCAAAATTTATGGATCAGCACCTGATGTTTCGAAAACCGATAGATCACTGGGTAGAGACAAATCTTCATTAGAGTTTGTCAGTTGTAAATTGATTGCATGTAAAATTGTACACATCTTAATTTTTGAATGTCGATTGTGAATTCGAATTCATAGCATTTAATTTTTTAATAATATAAATTAAACTTTCTTGATAAGGTTATTGCAATATATCCATAAGGTCTCTCATTTGAGGTGGTCTGTATAACAGACATCACAGTCCAACGTTCTGTGAAAATAAATGAAAAATATAAGCTCTACTGAACAGAAAAGATAAGTTGTAAATAGATAAACTTGCGCACACACATATGTAAACTCTTGCGCGTGATTGAAATTCTTGTTCAATTCTGAAGTATTTCCATTCTTGTTTGTTTCTGTGTCATCGGTGGCGGCACATTCTTTTCATTCCTAATCAGCTTGTTTCTTCTTTTTGTGGATTTTGAAGATTTCTGGAATTCAAAACTGTGTAAAGATTTCCTTTTTTTTACCTTCTTGTATTAATTTGAGTATTAGAAAAGTCTGGCTCACACACTGTCATCATCGTAAATTTATTGTCTTTATTTATTTGTATCCCTTTTCTATAAATTTTCCTTGTACAGGGTTAGTTTTCAGAATTAATTAATTTTAGAATTGTTTACATTTGAATATTCATAAGTATAAATTTTCTCAACCATTTCATCTGAATTCTTGATTTCCTTGTCACTTACGTGGTATGTGCCTCTGATTCCTCCATATTAAAACTCTTAGCCATATCTGACAAAGCCAATGGAACATTCTGTGTCAAGTCATCACAACGATTATGACACCCCTGTAAATGTTGTAAATGTTGATCTGACCGCTTAAACTTCACCTCTATCTGCTTCTCACTTTCCATGGCATTTGGAATTGTTTTAACATTTGAAACTGTAGTAGTAATCTCTGATTTAGGATCTTCGTTCATTTTTCTACCACTGGCTATTGTAATGATTATGTGATTTGTCTCATATAAAGGTGTGGAGTTTAATTTTGCAAATACGATCATAATATTCAAGTTGTGCATGCACAATAACTTCCAATTTTCGTAATAATAATGAGGAGGAGAGGGAAGAGGATCATGATGATGATGATGATGATGATGATGATGATGATGATGATGATGATGATGATGATGATGATGATGGTGATGATGATGATGATGATGATGATGATGATGATGATGATGATGATGATGATGATGATGATGATGATGATGATGATGATGATGATGATAATAATAATAGCAATGTTTGTTGTCAGTAATATGTACATATATACAAAGAATCCTGTTTGCGCAGACCAAAGAAGGTGAAGAAACCCGGCTGCGGTTTCGGCCCCTCGTACATTGGTATATGAAACAATGATTCAGTCTGATGTGTGGCGATACAACTGCATAATTATCTAAAAACAAAATGTACATTTATATACATCATTTGAATATCTAAATACAGTTAATCATGAAATGCAGTTTTGATGTTATCTTAAACTGTTCAATGTTTGCAAACTTTGCAGCTCCACATTCAGACCCAGGTGTAAAGCATTTTGTGCACACTGCTTGGAATATTTGTGTGTTCTGCTCACATTCGCTGGCCTGTGACAAATCCTACTGCATACAAAACTCTACAATCAATAACAGAATGTCCTACAAATGAGTAATGGTTTCCTTTTTAAATGCCTAGCCCCCCTCAGGCACGTCGCAACACTAGAAATCCGCACAGAAATAAACATCCAAATTATTTGACACCACAGTATCTCTCAGGGAAGTTGGACACGCTCCCAAATTTTATTACGAAAGTTACGCACGCTCCCAAATTTTATAATTGTACAAAAATCTGGGTGATATAAGTTTTCCAAATAGGACCAAATAAACTTTGAAATTGATGTGTTATTCGCCTTATTCATTAAAACGTGTGGAAGTAGACACAGCGGAGCTCGGGATGCAGTGGGACAATTAGACCTGCGGCATAGGGGGCCCTTCGGGGGTCATACCCCAACCCGTGGTATAACAAGTTACAACCTATATTTTCTTATAGGTATATATGTCCTCTTCATGAAAAAATAGGTTGTGGAATCTGAAAAGCGTTTCATCATATATATTTCTGCCCGTTTCCATGACAACCTATGCCATTTCTGAGACAACTAAAATTTGTCCTTAAAAATAATAACTTTGGTGATACTGCTTGTGGAAAGGCTAAATGAACACCAAAATGTGCTCAATTGCTCTAATATAGTCACAAAATACAGAGTTTGTTCAAAGTGCCTAATTATCATATGTTAATTTATGCAAATATATAAAATTTGCATCAAAATTAAGTATTGTGCGACGGATAACATACTATATTTACTAAGATATAGTTTCGTTCATTTAAAAAAAGGCAAAATGATTAGGAAGAGTACTCATACAATTTTTGTTTATCATGTTTATATGAGTATACCACATGCATATTAATTGATATGCTAATATGGCTATCATATGTCATCTTCGCTTTGGGAACCGTCATAACAATTGCCAATACAACAGATAAAGTAAGATAGTACTTTGTACCATGTATTCACACCTACACGTAATTTACAGTGAACCATCCCATGGAGTCCTGCAACATAACTAATGTATCTCTGGCATCAAACTATAATTCAAGATGCCTTTTAGTAAAAGAAAACAGTATAAGTACATGTACACACTAAATACAGAAAGCTGATCAATGATGGTCACAGTTTGGAGATTCTACGCCAAGATTCAATCATCATCTTCCTCATAATCACTGTCTGTTTCAGTGTCAAAAGTGTCATTTGCACACTCATGTCCAAAGCATGCACATAATTCTGTACATTTAAGTCCTATCTGGAGGCAATGGCACTTTCTTGCGACAGTACACTCAATATCGGTGCATTACATATGAGTCAAGTTGCGGACTTCCAGTGGGGTTAGCTCATTGGTATACATCAAAAGCTTGAGGTAGCCATCATTAGACATTTCCCAGCCGTTACCATTGGGATCCCACACTTTAGGGTTAGGAATGTGACTGTTGTCTTGGTGTCTTTTTGTCCAAAACCTCTTCCTAGTAGTCATTACCCTATTCCGCAGTCCGAACTCTTTACTCTCCATAGGCTAACCTGTCCTTGTCTAACCTATATACATATAGAAGTGCTATTGTCCAAATTGCACACGTTCCTCTGGAAAATTTTGACATAGGCTGTATTAGCCGAAATAAATTAAAGGTCTGCGGCGGGTAACTACTCAACATGTTTCGGAGCCTTTTACCCGTACATGTCTCTCTGAGTAGCGGCTCCTTGTCTAAGCTAATTATTCAGCAAAGACAACCCACATAATAATGAATAAATATGAACGTGGCAAATGAAAGAAGAATACCTGGCAAACAAACTATAATTACCAAATTTGTGTAGTACAGGTTCAATTAAGAACAATTTGACTTACCCCTGAACCAATATGTACCCTTTCTAGCTGGACAGCTTATTCTAGTTAAACCATCCGCCAGTGTTTAACTGAAGTGGAAACAAGCTGGGGCATTATATTCAGTCCCAGTGATTGTAAAATAAACAGTTGCAGCTAGACCACCTGTATAAACCAAGGGAAATCCTAACAATGACTGCAACAATGTACATCCTGCACCAGAAGTGTACAACAAACTCCATGATGACACCTACTCCTCAAACAATTAAGCTCTATTTCATTGCCAACCCTGAGTCAATGTATCAACGTAATGTGTCAGGTTTGTAACATTTGAAAAAATACTGTCAGTTTTGATTTTTTTTTTAATATTGACTAAATGTGCATTTAGGCATGTCAGAAAAGAATGAAAGGCATTAGCATTTATGCCAAAAACATATTTCTCAAAACAATTATTCTTAACAGGATTTTAAGTACAATTAAGCAAACGTGTAACTGTCGTAGGCCGCTGCTTGCTACCGATAGTCATTTGTATTTCAGTCAAGAGAATGCAATGAAAATATTAACCAGATAACAAGTACAATTAGGCAAGCTTGTAACTGTCGTAGGCCGCTACTCGCTACCGATAGCCCCTGGGGGGTTAACCTAAGAGAAAACAAGCTAGCCTTAAACGTCTGAAAGGTGAACATTAAAACAGAATGATGCCAAAAGATAAAATTAAGTCGAAAAAAAGGCAAGTCTAAAATCTCTAAAATTATTGTAGCCAAACTTTTTAACCATCTCCAGATATTTACAGCAAAATTTGTAGAAATATTTGATCAAAAGTACATCTTTGAATCCTCCTGACTCAAGTTTATTGTAAATGAAAATTTGGTTCTGGATGCAAAGTCCTGAAATTTAAAACAAATACGACCAAATCTAAAGTGAAAAAACGTATTTTTCCAATAGTGTCCGAAATAGTACTGTCCGGGAAGGGATAATTAACTACTTCAAAGTCAAACTCATCTATTTTGTGACAGACTTTAATACAAAACCTGTCATTAGTGACCTGAATATCCAAGTCCAAAAACACATCTCTGAAACCATCTGAATTGTTACCCTCCACAGGGATATCTTTTGGTTAAATTTTAGCAATTTTACTGAAATTTTGTACATTTACACAAGCAATGTTATCAATATATCTTGCGTTGTTTGATAATTTTGTAGCCATTTGAAGGTCCTTTTCCATCAGTTTATCCATATACTTAAATTCAAGCCAGGTTAAGTACAAATCTGCCAGTAAAGAGGAGCAGTTGCTACCGATTGCAATGCCTTTTATTTGTTGAAAAACCAATGGTCCGCATTGAACAAAAGTATTATCCAAAAGAAATTTAATAGCATTTATCGAAGTTTCAACAGTGTACGATTTAATGTTACTTTTTTAATATTTGTTGTGTTATGCTTTCTTTGTATATGAATTAATATTAATGTATGGTTTACCATTATGGTTAAACATTTTGCTTATTAATTCTGAAAGTGAACTTTTGACTTCATCTATGGGTAGATTTGTGTGCAGTGTACAAAAATCAAAACATTTGATATTTTTTGCTTTTACATCGTTGATTTTAAATAAAAACTCGGAAGAATTGCTAATACTCCAAAAACAATTTAATTCACTGTTTCTAGAAATTGCATTACAGTATTTACGAAAATGATTCCTAATTGCATTCAGACACAGTGTTCCTTTTTTTGATAATTGTTTTGTTGTACATGTTGCAGCGCCGGCTATGAATCTAGATTTAAAAGGGTTTTTATGTAATTTGGGTATCCAGAACAAAAGTGGAATAGAGGAGTCCTCTTCAGAAATTTTGATATTAAAATTCCTTTTCATTTCATCATTATGTGTATCTATCAAATTATCAATGGATTGTTTCTGTAATTTATATACGTCATTTCCTCTTATGTCTGAAATGTTGTTTATACCAAGTTCTTTTTTCAAAACATCCAGATAATATTTTTTTGCAGATGATCGCAAGATTGTTCCCTGCCTTATCTATGTTAGTGACTACAAAACTTTCTTGTAGTTATTTGACTGCTTTTGAAACTTCAGGTTGTTTTAGATTAACCGTATTGAAATTCTTAATGTGGGATTTGTAACAATAAATTCTTTTTCTAGAGACTTTTTTCAAGTTTGATAACCATCCTTTAAATTTCTGAAATTCTATTTTTTCTTTCTTTGCCCATTTCATACAGTAGGAATCAAATGCATCACATGTATCCTGAAAAATACTGTCAATGTTCAACTTGGAACATATCCAAAATTTTGTACCTTTTTTCATAATTTCTTTTAAACTTGAATTTTGTATGATATCCAAATTACCTGTAAATACATGTTTGTGGTATGCATCAACAAAATCAGAATATTTACTGTCAGACATACAGTCACAATTTTGATTCGCTGCGATATCTTTAAGAGTAATTGAAGCCAGAAATTGCTTGTCATTCATGATACTTTTCCAATATTGTTGCCATATTTATCGGAAATGATGGGCGGGGGGAGGGTCTTTTATTTTGCACTCCTTGGGAATCACGTTACGAACAAATTTCAATTTGAAAAGGGACTGAATGTTTAGTGAATCAATAATTTTGTGTTTGAAAGGAATGCTGCAAAACATTTGATTTAATTTTTTCTTATTAGAATCTGGTGTCCGAATAGTTGTTGTGTAAGCGTACACAATTTCACAAACAATTTTGCGGAAATGTGTGTTCTAAATCAGTAAGACCCAAACATTCATTAATTTTTGTTATGTCTCGAAATGATAGCACCTTAAGAGCTGTATGTAATTGATCAGTGCCATTGTGGCACCAGATGGCACATTGGTATAGTGCCCTTTTCACATGTTGCTCAAATGCATCCTCAGTAGGCGGTAGTTGAGCAGCTGATCGGTCTGTGGTGGAGGCAAGCGTATATTGTAGCTTGTCCAAAGTAGTTTTGTAATCAGTCCCTTTTCCTGTGTTGAGAGCTTTGCTACTTAAAACACAGGTATTGGGATTTAGCTTGGCTGGGGTGGCTTCTTGGATGGCGGTTCCAGGTTCATGATTTTAGGTTCACGGTACAAAATTATCTAACCTACAAATACATTAAAACGTGGGTGTTCTTACCAGGTCCAAGCTTCATTTTAGAAAATAATCCAGTTCACCATGTGTATATTATCAATCATGCAACACATTTTGACAATATGCACGGTCATTCTCAATAACTCTGATAATGAGACAATTACATAGCAGAGTTAGAATCCGACATGGACTCTGGAAGTCAAAGAAATGTGCCCAGATTTGTGCTTTCTGATGCGTCTACAACACAACACATAAATTATAAAATCCTAATTTGAAGATGACCTCATTTACATAAACTTAATGATAGGGTTTCTAAATTGTCTTCACTTCATATTTTTTCGGTAATATATATGCTAAATTTGCTCAAATTCCAACAATGCGTTCTGGAGAAAGCACTTTTGCACAAGCTAGCCAAACCACACAACCCATAAACATAATGCCCCCCCCCCCCCCGACAGTAAAGCTGTGGACGACAAATGTTGATGAGACGATTGGGATTCTATGTTCTATATGCTTTGAAGCACCTTTGAAGGAAATGTGACTTTTTGCATTGGTACAGTACATAATGTGTGATATACATCTCTAGAATGGCTTCAAAAACCCCAACATTTGAAGCCTAATCTGCATACATGTAATGGTGTCCACTCCGTATACTCCAGTAAATTTGGTATCAGTATATCCCTGGAAATATATTACCTTCATCATTGAACATTTACCCCCATTTTTGGTAATTTGGCAACTGCAGCAAACAACATCAACAAATAGAGATATTTATATTGCCAAATAGATGACAAAATTTTGCATATAATTATAATAATAATGATGTTAATCAAATATTTTTTAAAAGCTTCACGCCTGTTGAAAGAGTAAGGTATGTGCTACCTTCTGATGAAATTTGGAGAGCTTATCTTCAAATTAAGGCAGATATAAAAAAATTAGTGAAAAGTAGTCATTTTCCACAAAAAATAGAGGTTGCCATAGAAACGGGCGTGTAAAGATACAAAAAAAAAAACGCTGTTCGGACTCCACAACCTATTTTTCTGTAAAGAGGAGACATGTGCGCACATTTTGATATAGGTTGTGTTTTGTTATACCTTTGGTTGGGGTTGCACCTATTTTTAGGGCACTTTTGAAGCATTTGCCGCTAGCCTAAATGTTCTTGCATCATTTTGTCAAAAGCTCAGGAGATACTCTGTCTGCTATATTGTTTCCGTGCTTGAAGGAACACTTTACTTTTTTTGGCGAGTGGAAAATGATTTAAGGCACTCAGAAGTAAATTTGTAAAATCTTAAAGTTTTAATTTCCTTATGGTTAAAGGCGAGAACCAGGGAAATTATGGAGCGTGGCTGTGAGACTTAGTTTATTACTAGAACCTGATTTGTTGTTTCCACCATAATCGCATTGCACGCCATTTTTTCGTAAGAGTGGTTTGGGGGCACAGTGGAACGTAGCACAAAACATAAGTTCACAGACGGGAACGCCCATGCCTGTCAAACAAGCTTGTTATACTCCTTCACAACAGTCAGATACCATAGCAAATGAAGAAACTACTTAAAAAAGAAAAACCCAAATGGAAATTATGTACTACTGTATCCCAGTAAGGTTAATAGACCATATTCCACTGTGCCTCAACAGGGCAAAAATTGTTGTCTCTTTTTGTTTATGTATAATATGAAGAAATATTTGAATACATATGGAAGCCCATGTCTGTGACATTAGTTCAGAATATTCTTTTACAACAGTCAAATATCGAAAATGAAGTAAGTCCTCGGTTAATAGACACCAAAATGTAAAGTTTGTCTCACTCTGCCCCGGTCTCCCCTACGAATTGATGACAAGTAATGCAAGATATAGCATCAGAAAGAGAATGTAATTGATTGAAAAATGTAAATAATAACCGCTTCACATACAAGCATTTGGGTTACACATTGAACCATTGACTACGTAATGGCGAAGGATCAGATTAACAGGGAGAGGAAAGGACCATTACTACCTCGCTGACCATATTTCCCACGTCAATCCTATTCTCAGTCAGTCAAGTTTTGGTGCTTTCAAACACATATCTTTTCGATCCCTTTTAGGCATACCTGACGTAATTCCTGTTCCCCTCTGTCCTGCCTAACGTCAGACCTCACCTTTCGCGGTTCTCAGGCACCCCACTGTAGATCTTTCCCCTCTTCCCTGTGCTCCTGTAGTGCTTACCTTTCTTTCTCTCGTTCTACTTGAGTCAATTAATTGAAACTTTCTTCCTCATGGTAACCTGTCTCCAAAATATTACCGACAAATCTGCTCCACTTGGCATTCTTGTCATTTCCTCATTCTGAGTTGCCCTTCCCTCTTCCTTCATGTCATTTACTTTCTTCCTTGTCTCTATGGTTTCCTCTCAAGCTAATGCTACTTCATTCTCCTCTCTTCTCTTTCTACCTAGCTTCCGTGCTATATTCTTTACTCTCCTTACTCCAATTGCCCTTTTCAGCTCAGAATGAATGCCATACCTTTTATGTCACATGGAACTCTCCTTCGACCTATTGTTTTCTTGGTACTATAAAAAATCTTAAGTCTTTCTCCTCAAATCATCAGGCATACTTTGAACATTGACTGACTCTGTATCAACCCATGTCTCTTTCCATTCATCTAATACTTGTGAAAGCCTCTCTCTATATGCCTTCCAATCTGTATCCTTATTTATGCTCTACACCCTCTTTGATCCCTTCCCTCTCCTAACCTGCTTCTTACATTGGAGATTTACTGCCATTCAGTTATGATCAGTCCCTATTTCCATCTGACCGTCCTCATTAACACACATAATTTCCACCATTTTGAAGAAAGAGTCATACGCTTAAGGATAGTCACTCTTATTAGCCACAATCCAAGTCCATTTCTCCTACATTCCCCTTCTCTATTGAAATTCGTAGACCCATTTCCCAAGAAAAGTTCATCAGCTTCCTTTCACTCCTGTTTATATTTGTATCCCCACCTTCCACGTAGCACATGATACTTTCGTTCATGACTATCATTCACAGCTCTTC
This sequence comes from Hermodice carunculata, assembly GCA_964020975.1. Taxonomy (NCBI): domain Eukaryota; kingdom Metazoa; phylum Annelida; class Polychaeta; order Eunicida; family Amphinomidae; genus Hermodice; species Hermodice carunculata. The sequence goes on from OZ026619.1 coordinate 48,726,432, forward strand.
GTAGCTTCTAAAAAAACTGATCATTCCATTCTTCTGGAAGGCCCTCTGCCCCTCCATATGTCACTCCTATGCTTACTTTTCTGAACTGCCCATACACCTATTCACTGTGCCTTATTCCGAAACTCGCTCACGTCTTCATGCCCTATGTTGATATTATGCCATTGTACACCATTCCTTGTCAGCAAACAAACCCCTCCTTATTTTCTTTGCCTTATCTCCCTTCCACTGCCTATAGAAGAAAATCCCTCTTGAACTTCTAATTGGCCCTGTTTGCCCTCTCCCACATGCATTTCTGTCAAGGATCCTAGATTACAACTTATGTTAACTGAAGCTTAACTTATGTTAACTTATACCAGCTGAAGGCAACAAGAACCAGGTGACGCTACATACCATGGCTTATTGGCAAATCAATGCAAATCGACTTGATGATTTTCTGGCCTTTGGGACCATGTAAACTTTTTTTTTTGGGGGGGGGGTATTTTGGCAGGTGTGTGTTATTAGTACCAGCTAAAAAATCTTTTTGGTGATCTGAGCCCCAATTTGAAGGTAAAATTACCTGCAATAATTCTATTCAAACCAGTCACATCAATCAGATCTAGTATTTACTCAGTTTGCAACACTGAGAAAATGTTTCGTGGTGCCTCTGTACGGCTGTGACCACGACAACATCAATATTAATAATAATAATGATAATAATAATAATAATAATAATAATAATAATAATAATAATAATAATAATAATAATAATAATAATAATAATAATAATAATAATAATAATAATAATAATAATAATAACAACAACAACAACAACAAAAGCAGGCTTTTGTTTTCCGTGAAATTCATCCTTGTCTCGTCTGATGAAGTTGTATCTGCGGACCAGCATTATTGATCCCAGTCAATGGTTCGGTCTAGGCCGTATTCATTGCCTGCCTCGGACATCTGCATTAAATCTAAAACCTTGGTCCAGGGGACAAATTGTCAACCCTCTCAAAAACATGTTTTGCAAATCTATCTTTGCCAAATGTGCCCATTTGCCTGCGATTACTGACTGAATTGTCCAGCCTTGGAGATAATGTGAAAATATCTTTGTAGCTAAAGTCTGGAAACATATTGTGTTTACTGTGTGGTGTTGACTTCTCATCAGAAGGAGATTTACTTGATGCTAGAAATTTATGATACTGAAAAAAACCTGAACATCTGTTGCCCAAAAACGAATCACGTGGAAAACATGTGCACATGTCCGCCAATGCGACATAAACACATACATGTAGAACACGGACGACTATGTAAGCATTTGTTTTATCATTATCAACAGATAGCATTATCTCAACATCTCTATAATAACCTTTGCTGTTCCGAAGTACTCTGCAAGTGTTGTCACAGAAAAAACTGTCCTCCTGACAAAATTCATACCGGGGTAGATCCACGGCAAACTATGGAGGGTTTAAAAGTACTGCTGTTGTGTGCTTGTGTTACTGTCTGTCACTCACACATGAGGTTTGTTTGCCCCAGACCAGAGAGTTCAAACAGTGGAATCAAGTCGGTAAGATACTTTTATGGATCAATATCTATTATGATCAATTTAGATTATGTTCATTCAATGACAAATGCCAATGAGGATACAAGAATCACTCATATGAAAGCAATCTTGCTCGTCTCTATATTTCTACAAATTATGTTTCTTATATTTTGTACTCAAATGTTATAATACCTGCCAACATAATTTTGAAGCAGTAGTTATTCAGTTTTGTTTCTTTTCGACGGTTAAGTCCCACTGGGCCTCCAAGGCCTTCAATCAGAAACATGAATGCCCTGAACGGTAGACAGATCAAGAAGCATTCCAGATATAGTAGCAACTGCTGTACAATCCACGAAAACATAGATATATCCGTCATAAAAAGAATATTTCAATTATAGAGGCTCTTTCAGAGTTGAATCAGACATATTTCATTTCAAATAGGCACAAACATTTTGAAAACTTTTCATGAATCAGTGGAAAATAAAGAAAAACCTCTAAAGTGACTCTGTTTACCATTAGATTTAATACTTTGATTAATTACTTTATTCAGCTTCTGAAATGCAAAAGAGATCCATGTTGAAACCGTACCCGTATACTATCTACAGATAAGCCAAGTTGGCAGCTGGGCGTGCATAGTGAAGCTTGGCCTCAGTTTGGAAGAGAGGTCATTAGGGACAGGAAGTGACCTTTCCCCACTCAACTTGTCAAATTACCCTGGTAACCGGGATCAAACTTCTCTTTTTTATCACATTTAAAGCAAAACTTTGGTCGAAAAATTAGCTTATTGACAGTATAGCTTATTGATAATAAAAAAAAAACAAGGAAACCAACTAAATATGCCAAAGTTCCTGCCATAGCAATTCTTTCCCTTGTTTCAAGTTTGACCTCTGTATATTTTTATCTTCAGTAAGAGAAAGTTATCTCTAGTTACATGTGATCCAGATAGAAGCTGGGCTTCACTGGGCATGCTCAGCTGAGATGTCTATGTGGCTTATTAGGACCTGCTTTTTTAAAATGTCTGAGATCTTAACCGATTTATAATAAATTTCATAAGACTGTTGATCCTCATACTAAATTTCAAACACTGGAAAATTATTCACTCTCCTGTAAATATCCTTGCTCTAGTTTAATAATTTTTGTCCCAAAATAAGGTGAAATGTCAAGGGTCCTTTTTTTTCCCTTTTTCATTCACACATATAGCATAATCTTTGCTTTCGGGGTTTCTGCTCCAAATCTACCAGAAATTATCTTTAATTTATACTCTCCGAAAGTAAGTCTGACACATGCCAGTTGTGCTGGCTCACCACAATCCAAAAACCACCACGGAGATTGCCCTATGTTTTTATCACCTGCCGCAAGAGGTCCATTTTCGTGTTTAACTGCACCAGAATTTCCCAGTTTCTTTTCTCATCTTGGCATATATATATATATTTCAATTTCTTGTTTCTACATATAATACTTTTGCTTGGAAATACGGAAATACTAACCCGTTGTGTTAGTATTTCGAACACACGTTCAAAAGGTCATGCTTGATTAGGTACCAGACTATACTTCCAGATACACAATGTGTATGGGGTGCCAAGGGAAACATCATTGATTTCGTTCACGAAATCGCAATACTTACCGTTTTTTGTATACAACAGGATTCACAAAATTTTAAGAGAAGGATTTATGAAATGGAGGTTTGTATTGAAGGAAAAACCAGTATAGGAATGTGTGAATACATTGATTAAGTGAGGATTTTAAAGCAATGGGTAGACGGGAGGACCCTCTGCCACTAGTCTGGTAAGGAGGAGTAGATGTAATTGACAAATTTCAAAAATATTGTGAAAATAAACTTGAACTTCATTTTTGCGTATTTGTAATAGAAAGAGCTTTTAGTCGAAGAATATCATGATAACTTTAGAATATTAAGTTGTTTGAAAAGGAGATTTATATGTGCAAAATGTCTTGTTTTGCAAACAAGGCGTAGCGCACTTTTCTGCGATATAAACAACATTCTTCACAACATCCCTATGCCAAACACAATAATTTAGGTGTAATAAAATAGGGATTATTACATAAATACCAATGTTTCCGTAGGTACATATTCTGTTAATTCGCTTAAAAATTCCGATTACTTTGGAAAGGTTATTTCCGATTTTGTTCACGTGAGCATTTCATTTTAAATTTTCTTGTATACATAAACAAAGGAAATCAAATTCATTTGTTTTTGAAATGGGAATACTGAGAAGGTGATAACTAAGTGAATTTGTATCACATATAATTGTTCTGTTGAAGGGTCCTTGCGAGAAGAAAACAGCAGAGAAGTTTGATGAAGACTACATGGAGCTCTCCCCAGGGCCGCTGACCCTTAAATTTGAAGAAACTGTATTCCATACAGGTGAGTGAAAAACATTTATGGTATTAATCTGAAATATACAAATTATCAGGGCAAAAGACGTAGAATAAATATTTTATAGGAATAGGACAGTACCATCATCAATATTCATTTAGATAAAAAATTAGTTTTCGTTATTGTGACATATATATATATATGTACATATACATATGCATATATATATATATACATACATATATATATACATATATATATATATATATATATATATATATATATATATATATATATATATATATATATATATATATATATATATATATATATATATATATCCCACATGTATCCTAAGGCACAGTATAATCTTAGCGATGGACTACAGGAGTCGTTGCTGCTATTGGTCTAACGAATGTTTAAAAGTTCTGGTTTAATGATGTACAAAGCCTAAATAAATGTAAACATATGTAGGTGCACCAACTGTCGTCAGCTTGAACGAATGGGGAGATGAGACAAATTCGTGCCGGCTTCTTGATCATGTGCCCCATAACGAGGCTGGCGAAATGTCATTGGGATTCAGCTGCTGGGTAAGGGTGTCATGATATTTGATATTCCAAATGTTGCCTTCCATGTGCAATATTACCTTAAAATAGCACTTCTGTTCACTAGAATTAATCATTATATTTAATTGATGTGAATTGCGAGATTTAGACCTTTGGATGAATGGGAAACCTTTGTACCCGTTTGGCTAAATGTCGTGACAATTGATATTTTGATACTCCAAAACAGCTCAATAACCCTGAAGTCTGTCGCAAATTTATTCATATTTCTTAACACATGCCTAAATGCAGACAGAGAGAGAGTATTTCATACACTTTAGGACCAAAGAAACTGGGTTTCTTAAATTGGATGCTGAATTATTTATCTAATATGTGATATAATGATTTTAATAGATAATAAGTAAAAATATGAATACCGAAATTTCCACTAAGAATCCGATTCACAACATATGCATGTATTTGTTCTCAGCTCTGGGGTTATCCAGTCGGAAAGTGCAAGTCTCAACACTACCTAACTGTGAATATACCCGACATCAAATGTGACAGGTGTTACCTACAACTTTTATCGGTCATGACAGACAAATACACGAAAGATGGTGAGAAGCCACGGGCAAGAATATTAATCAGTGTAAACATCTACTCTTTGACGAAATGCTGCAGACGATATAGTTTATTGCTGGCCACTCTACTATCTGCAAATATATATTGGAATATTGTAATTTATACAGGCAGTTGTTAATGCCAAATAATAATCTTGTTCACTAAACAAGGCACATTCACATAGTTGATATCCTGACAGAGTAAACTGATGTAACCAAAGGACAGAGCCAAGTCAAGATAGAGCTGTGTTCATCACAGGGTTATGTTGGTCACCTCGTTCATATCTTTGTATAATTCACTTTGATCTTTTCCAACAAATTGTCTGTTGTATCTGGCGCCAACGATGTACCAGTGCTATCTGTATCTAAATCAAAGTACGACATTATGCAGGCCTGTAATGCATTCAGGTTTTTTATCCCAATAGAGACACGTGACTTTTCTTCTGGCAGCCTTACTGTAGGGTCAGTACCTCGTTAAAAGAGCACTCTCAACAATACATATAATCTTTCTCCTGATAAATTTATATTGACTGAGGGGAGCTATAAGGTTCCCTTCATCTAACCCGAACGTTTAAGTGGTTTATATTCTGTATTATTGTTTATAACAGTACAACTAATTGTTCTGGTATCTGAGCATCCTGATAAAAGTATATGGAACTAGACGTGTAAGAACTACAAAACGATGTCATTCTTTATTGTTCAGAATTACCTTGCGTGCAAATGGACATGGGTAACAACAACTGCAGCACGTACTACTCCTGTGCCAATATCAAGATAAGGTGATTTTCTATTTTGTTGTATGTTCAGGTCACATTTGCAACCGTATGTCTCATCTGTATAACTGAGCTCTCATTCTGGCTGAGTACATCATGACATTTAATCATGGTGTACAGGTTACCAATAGGCTAAGACAACCATGGTCATAAACTTATCAGAATGTCTTGCTATCCCGAAACATATACGCCATGTCTTTTTTTCATTCACTCTATGTACTTGGTAATTCTTGGTATCAAAATATATATCAAATAGTTTGTTTTTGCTGAAACGCTGACTGTCCGTATTTCCAAACGTCAAACAAAAAAAAAACCTTAATGGCTGCCAAATTTTATGTTGAACAGTTCACAAGAAACACCTTCTCCGTCTGCTGTGCAACTTGTGGGATTTGACGATGAGAAACTAAAGATGCTGAGTGATTTTTGCAGCATGAATATAGTTCTCATCTAAAATCTAAAGTATTTGCCATTTACTGCACAATTAACACTACAGTCAAAAAAATAATCGAGAAAACACCAAAAGTCCGTGGCAAGCACAAATATGCTCGTTTGTATAGTCCTATTGCAAATAGAAACAAATGGAGTGTAGGTACATCGACGTTTTCGTTTTAAATCACTCCTTCCACAAAAAGAATATATTTTGATATCTTGGCGACCCTTGAGGAAGTAGCTGCCATGAGTTACTAATCTACATTTTTATGTACAGTTCTGAACGATATGAATTGAAAACTTAGGTGAAAACAATCTACAGTATCTTATTAGGAATTGGTTATTTACTAAATATGTTGACAGCATATTATTCATGATCCACTTTCATGTGATATGTTGCCTCATTTGAAGACATTTGAAGCATTAGACCTTCATATGATGTACACGTACAAGATATTTGACTTAAGATAGAATTTATTGCAAAGCTGCGATCTTGGATGGGGGCATGAAATCGAACATATATACTATTAATTTTTCTTGTTTAAGTGATGTATATTCTGTACGTTTTCAGTACAGGTCATTAATGACAGTTGTATCCCTGACAGTAAAGGGTTCTAACTGAACATTTTGCCTTAATTTATGGTCACAAAGGCCTACCAGCCAAGGTAGAAATAAGGACATGTCGACCTGCAACAATTACCGTGATAACCTCCAGGGCAAGTGGCCTTACCGACCAAGACAACAGTACCAGGTAGGGTCTGTTTCTCATGAGATAGCAGTATCAAAATGATGAACTGAGTCAATAACACCTCCGGTTTTTGTGATTATTGTCACCTTCAGACACGCCTAGAATTATTGATTGGCATCAACGATTTTGCCCAATTACTCGACCGGTTTCCAAATGTAAGGCCTTTATTATTCAGAAAACTGAAACAAATTAAGAGAAAGAGAAATGTGTACATCACAGCAATCAGGAATGAGAGGCCTCAACCAGACTATGTTGGACATCAGAAAGATGCGGTACAACCGAACTTTGTAACTCCGTATTTTCAACCTGAGATGTCAGGACACAAATTTATTAAATCAGATTTAGCGGAACACCAAAGACAACAAATGCGCGGGTTATGTAATGCTACATTTTTTTAACTAGGTTACTAATGCCACAGTTTTCGAGGTATTACATTGTCTTGTCCATTATTGAACATGAAGCGAAATGCATTTTGCTTTCCAAAATGAAAGCTAAAAATCTCATATTTTTCTGTTCTGTCGTGCAACAATTTAAATATCACCAATTGGCAAAACCTTTCATATATTTATGCATTCATAGGATTACTTCTTAGCTTATGTTATTTCCTGTTCTTACTACAGGCGCTTTTTGTGATGGACAAGGTGATTAATATGAACGTCCAGTTCGACTCGTATGACAGCTCCGTGACTTACGCCCTGGACGATTTGCTACCAGAGGGCGCTTCTATATCATTTATGCAGACTGACAGCAAGAAAACCATACATTCGGCTGGGCAAAGCTCTGGGAAGTTCACAGCTTCAAAAACAGTTCTTGGTTTACTGCAGGTACGTACCGTGCCTCATTTCTGTTTTGTGAACTTGTGCAAACGATAAATATATTTTAAACGCACACCAGGTAAGGTTTGTCATATTTTTTTGAAATTTTTAAATGAATGACACTTTTCTTCTGAAAAGTACATGGGATGCAGCAACATAAACTTGTTTTGCTTTTATGTTGGTATGTCATTTCACTATTAATAACCAAAACGACAGGCGAGCCAGTATTTTAGAATAAAAATAATTTTATTTCTTAGTACCATAAGGCCAGCTCTACATGTGAACATCAAATGTCAGTGGTCGATATTGAGACATGGTCATGCCGATTTTTTCCAATTGAAAACCGCGTCGTGGATTGCCGATTCTAAGAAAGTATCACGCCGCCTTGTTGGTTTAAATGATTTAAGGCCGTATAACATATCCAAATATCTATCAATGCCTCAAAAATTTTAGTTAAGGCTTAGATCTGCTTCACTTGTGTGCATGCTGTGCCCACAATATGTTATTGACTAGTTTAGTTGAATTTACCCCCAAGTAGTTTGTATTACAATACTTTATTCTAGCCCTATTCTCTGTGGTATGCACAGAGGCTCAGTTAATGTTGACAATTTGCATTTTGCCAGGCTGGGAAGTTAACGGCATCTATAGCAATTAAAGAGAAACAATACAGGGCACAAGTGGTTCTTCAGAAAAAGGTAAAGGACCAATCATAATTTTAATTACTCTTTATATGGTAGGTGTTCAAACATTACAAAGTATAGATGTTTATTTGTTTTTCTTCGTTTCCGTTTCTATGGTTTCAAGGAAAGGCTGTAATATGACAGATTTGCTGCTCATAGTTTATTCTGAAGAGAGCTCAACAGGTTTTTGATAAATTAGTTGAATCCACATAATTCGGTAAGAAATACGTATAAAAAGTATCGCTGGAAGAGAGAGGAACAGGTTGTCAAGTAATATTTTAAACCAGAATATTTTTAGCGCCACACAAGAATCAGCCTTGCCTCCCAGTTGCAATATCTTTTCATCAACCTCGATTTCAATCAAAAGGATCCACCCGAGTTGTTAGTACGGCGTCCTCCGCAAGGTGTCACCTGAAGCGTAACACAGTGGGGCAGGGGAACTGTGCAAGTGGCTGAAAAAATATGAAAAGTGATGGCAATTCCGCAGCTTGCTAAATCATATCAGAACACAGTCCAACATTTAATTATATTCGATAAGAATTTTCAGTGTAAGGTGTATTTTGTGGGGGCTATATTAGCAAATTGAATGGGTACTATTCGGATCTAACTCAGGTTGTCACCTGTTTTCTTCCAACTCAACGTTCAGCGAAAAAAAATGGAATTTTATGATACATTGATAATGAAATACTTCTCCTTTAACATATTGCAATATTCAAGAAAAGAAACTCTGTTAATTAGGCTTAAGTGACTTTAAGTTTAAGATAAAAATTGTCTGTTTCAAAGATGTATGAACCCAATATCTATGATGACCACGGTGTGAACTTCAGTCCCATTGGCTGGCTCCAAGGCACAGACTACGTGGGACAAAACGCCATCTACCCTTTTGTTGTTCAACCCGCCGGTGTATGTTCCTCGGAGTCAAGGAACTTTGGGGTCAGTCAAGTATTATTATTATTATTATTATTATTATTATTATTATTATTATTATTATTATTATTATTATTATTATTATCATCATCATCATTGTCGTCGTCGTCGTCGTTGTTGTTACTCGTCTAACATAAATTGTCCTGTTCGTATAAAACATTTATGAAAATGCAAAACATGATCTCGCTATAAATCTAGTCTAACGAACATTTGCGGGTATAATGCATTTTGCGGAGTCCACATTTTGACCTGGTTCCACCTTTTGTACAGTTGTAAAACTATACACATGGATCAACAAAAAGCCGATCAACAACAGTATTTGTGTTTATTTCTTAATTTACACCATACGGCTTGTTGACCCGTTTTGACGTGTTAAACCAACCTTATATGCAATACCCTTCGCTTAAACCACAAAAAAGCATTGCCTTGCTCACTTATAGACGCATCATCTTAAAAGGTTGAAAGAATCTTGAATTTGTGTTGTATGTGTGTGTGTGTGGTTGCAGGCAGTTCTTGATGTGAGTGATAGCACCGATACCCGGGGTGTGTTCAGCCTGACTGTGACAGAGAACAGGGCGTGGGTGCGGGGAGTTGTCACAGGTGTTACGGACGAAATCAGCTCCCTGGATTTTATCAGTAGCTCTGCAGGTCAGTACGGTATTAGCATACAAATACACGCACCTACTTTATGAATAAAACAAAATTTGTGAATGGAATAAATGAAACAAGCTACATAGTCATTATGCACAAGCGGGTTCAACCATCACAACCATTACGTTTCGTATGACACAAAACTGAAAACCCGCAAGATATTAATCTCACAAAATCGGCTGCAGAGAAAGTTATGATAAACAAAAGACTTTACAAATAATTCAGTGGGTTTAGTCATGCGATCAGGGAGTTTCTTCTGCAAAGATCATGGAAGGTCAGCTGCGAACTTACTATGTTAACTTGTATAAAGAATTATTATTTGTTTCTCGGTTCAATTCGTGGCAAAATGTGACAGCGTTCTGCGTGAAGGACAACTCAATTTATTCCCAGTCTGAAACTTTTTTGTACATATACAGTGTCAAGCAGTGTAGTAGTAGTACATACATACAAATTATTGAAACTATTAAAGACAGGATTAAAAACAGCAATACTTTGGATCCATTAGACAGACTTTCTATCCTAGTCGTGAAGATTGGCACATATAGGTCTATCAATAAGCTTTTCTGGTATCAATGAATTTATGGCTGTACGTTACAGAGACTCGGCCCTTCAGCGTCCCTGTGTCTGAAATTAAAGATGGGCGTATTAACGTGATCCTGAATATATCCTCTCACTTGGACCTCCTCACAAACGGTAAGGTCACGCACACACAAACACACACACACACACACGCACGCACGCACGCACGCACGCACGCATGCATGCATGCATGCATACAGACAGACAGACAGACAGACAGACCGGCCATCTTGATTTCTTGGCATTATGAAGCATATCAACCAGCAATAGGATGTATTCATATTTAAATGCGGTCCTACTCTAACACCTATCGAGCAAAAGAGGGAGCCACCTGCATCAAGGCAGATCCATGTATTTCGCATGGGCAAAAGTACTTTCCCAATAAAATGAACAACACAAACACAGAATAATCTTAAGAAAATGTATTAACATATATTTGAAACATAAAGGGTGCCTAACTAGATTAGAAATGGGCTCTCTTTTGGTTTAAAATGTGTTATTTATGGATGTTTCTGTAGTCTGCCCTGATCATGGTGGAAGCATCATTCTGTTGCCCCGGCAACACAGGAAGTGCGCTGGATTGCAGTTACATATGAATATGTCATAGATAGGTATATACTACGTACACAGCAGAACAAGTCTTAAACAAAACGCTAGGACACATGGTAAATACGGAAACTATCTATCCATCTGTAATACATACCTACACACACACACATAAACACACACACACACATACACACACAAACACACACACACACACACACATATATATATATATATATGTTAAACGTAAAAAGAAACTGTCTGCTTTTCTCCATACCATGTAGACGGGATGTTTGACAAAGTGGTTGTGAAGACTGATTACAATGCCGTACTGGAGGCTAAGATGGAAGAGGCCCTATTGGTAAGTATATCAAAAGCATCAATATCTATATTACCCACTATGATATACAATAGCTTGGGTTGCGCGCAGTCTACTCTAGTACATCAACACATAGTTGCCATGCTGTGAAGCACCTAGACCGGAACTTACCAGCTGTCCTAGTCACAACAGTGCCTTGTATGCGTACAATATTACAGTATGAAGGCCACAATAATTGTATCGCTTAATAAAGTTATATTTACTGTCATGCACATGTGTATAAAAAAGATTAAGTCTTTGTTTTCTTTTTATAAATACACATCCATTTTCTCTGTTGATATTTGATTTAGGCTATGTAGTTGTGTATATATCTGTGACTGCCAGCCTACATGCGATCACACCTTCTTTGAATCGTTGAACTGGTTTTTATGGCCAACATCTTTTTCAGTCCTTTTGCAAGCTATGTAATTATATATTTTGTGCCTCTTAACTTTTTTATCTGCTCCGGTTTGTTCAGATTATGTTTCTTGCGATAACAGGTTGAATATTGGTCTCCTACGGTTGAATTACGTTTCCTGTCATGTCAATAAATGTTTAAACCAACGTCAATATAAATTAGCTTTTATGTCAAAAATAGGTTAGAATTTGTGAAACGTAATTGGTTGTCTCGTGTTTTTCAACCTGTAAATTGCTGTTTGCAAGTTGGATTTATCAAAATTAGTTTTCATAAATCTGAATGTACAAGAACTCACCTTAACCATATCCATACATTCAAATTGAAGATTATGGTTATTCAATTTAATTGTGATGTACTTATAATATTTGTCAATGCCACCATGTTAAATCTAAAATAAATTAGCTCGCGTGTGTAGACCTATTATCGACCGTGTTGTTCATTACATATGCCAGCATCTGCAAACTGCTACGCTATCTTCAAATCCGTTATTTGATGTAGGCCTATCTAAAATTGACTTACTTCTACATATATAAGGCTATGATTGTTAATAATTTGCCTCGTTTGTTACCTTAGCAAAAATAAAGACTTCTAAGTGTTGTAATCACATATCAACTAGGTATGTAAATCCGTGCTTCCAAATAGCGGTGTTCCTTTGTACACTGAAAGCATTGTCACTTAAGAAAGTTTCGGGGGTCAGTATTTCAATATATCTAGCAAGGTAAAGATTTATTCCTTTTCAGGCTCCATTAAGTGGACCCGATGGCTATACAGGAGAAGCAGTTGCATTCCTCCGAGAGTTCGGTGACCTTGAATATGGTGCTCTGGTATGCATACTTGTCCATTATGCTGTACGATACTTATGACATTTTCTTATCTGTAAAACTTTTGTTGCATGTTTCGAGGTCACTTTTGCATGTTGTGATACGGTGTACTAAAAATTTTAGGGCTCTTGGATATTTCGACATCAATTTACAGAGTTGCTCCCATTTACCGTCTTGTCATGATATAAACACAGACAAGGAGCAGAAGCTTCATGTGCCTGCATTACAGACGCGTAGCATATCAGCCATCAACTATTTGAAACATGGCAACACACGGTGTCGATAAGGAAAGCTTAAATGTTGACTTTTATAAGAGCAAAAAGCAAAAAAAAAGGCTTGATCGGTCGTTTTGTGCAAGGTATGATTATAATTTAAATCGAATTTTCCAATATACAAGAAAAGCTTCGTGTGAACTAATGGTAACGTTTGCGGATTGCTAGGCCATAGATGCAGCTGGAACACCTGCCCTGGCCAGTATAAATGGTCCTGCAATGAATAACATTGGAGGCCCAGTGGTTCTCAACGTCACACAAAATGTTGAAGTGGTCGATGACAAGAACTGGTTCACCACAGGAACATGGAAGGTAAAATGACCGAGACCGACCTATGTATGCATATATTATATATATATATATATATATATATATATATATATATATATATATATATATATATATATATGTATATACATATATATATACATATATATACATATATATATATATATATATATATATATATATATATATATATATATATATACATCTTTGTGCAACGCATCAGCAACAAATAGTGCATTGGTTTAGTCAATTTATATATATATATATATGTATATATATATATATATATATATATATATATATATATATATATATATATATATATATATATATACATATATATATATATATATATATATATATATATATATATATATATATATATATATATTGACTAAACCAATGCACTATTTGTTGCTGATGCGTTGCACAAAGATGTGTTGTACAAAGATTCCTAGCACCTTCAGGGATATTAAAACAGTTGTGGATATAGAAACAAAAAGAATTAATAAATAAAAATTGAAATTTATCCTATCCCTCAGTTTGCAAATTGAAGAGTCTTGCAGGCACGATACAGGTGGGGAGTACCTGGGAGAGACGACTATGAGACCCGTATTGAGTATCTCCGCTAGCTCGCATATTGTTGAGATACTGAATCAAGTGATAATATGTTGTGCGTAAGACAACATACTTTGTATCAGCATTTCATCTACATAGCTTTATTGTATGTTTATAGCACAATAATTATGTGCATAAATGATATTCATCTGCATCGGGTGATGTGGCCCAGTTGCGTGAACAATCTACAAGTGTAGAATAAGGTGCGCCACAACCATGGACCTTATGTCTTTTATCAATTCAAAACTGCAAAATTTCTTATCATCTGAAGGATTATTATTTTTTCAAATTGTCAGAACATGGGAAGTTCGAACCTGTTATCATTGTGGTCAGGATTATTATACATGGACATGAAGACAGCTGGGACCATGAATAAAGACAGAGGCATCAGCGGTCAGGTAAAGTAGATATGGTTCCATATCGCATCAGCCATAGACTACTATTAAATCACGTATGAGCTGTACGGCTGGAAAAGCAACCAACAACCGACGGATATTGCTTCACTTAATATGTATCTTGAGTACTTGTATTTCGTATCTTTCCCTATCTAATGCAATATTTAAAAGGCGTGGTGTGATGTTTAGTTTTCATCATCGAGTAGCCGCAACATGGAAAGTGAAACTGAAACACTTGTGTTTCAGTTACAATTTCTTATTTCTTATTATTAGCAACATAGAATATACTTATGAACACAACAAAGTTAATAAAATTTCACTGTGGACCACTACTTTATGTCTAGTCATATTTCTAATTTCTATGTTTCAGTTTACTGTGCCAAGTAAACAGCTTTGCAAAAATGGAAAGTTCAAGGACAGATGTACGTGGAGAGCAATTTTCTTGTCGTTAAAGTCCAACAGTATCATTCTATGCATAGCAATAGGTATCCTCTTACCGGACCGCTAAATGTGCAATGCACTTTAGCATTTTTAGCGTATCATTTTGGCTCGATAATAGTGACCGTTCACTACCAAGTGGAAAGATGTATATAAAAAAAAATATTTATTTAGGTTATTTACATTTTGTGAACTCGTATCGTTGGGCATCACACTGTTTGGATAGTCCACCTCTAATCTGTAACAGGGACAATGTTTGCTGGCTCTGAAAACTGCTTATCACCAAGTTTATATTCAGTACCACAAGTCAACATTAGAAGTTCCATGTCTAAAACGCATTCCACGAAATCGCTATTTTTTTTCAAGTTTTATACTAAGTCTACGGTTCATACTATATTTAATGGACCTCGTTTATTTAATATGAATCGTTGTACTCGTAAAAATACAACAAACACAACTACCCATTTGTGCCCAAGAAGAGCTAACAACAAGCACGTTTACAATGGAAGTTTTGTTTCAACTTTAAGGGGATATGTATGAATGTATGTATGTATGTATGTATGTATGTATGTATGTATGTATTTTGCTTACTTATTTGTCGAATTTTACTTTGATCACGTAAAGAATCTTCTTATGAAACGCTTGGGGAAAACACTCGCAAGCTATGTTTATAAATGGATGCATACTGAAGACTCTGATATTAAAATTGAATAGAATGTATCTGTCTTCCAGAACAACATTAAAACCCTGTTGTAACCATGTAGGTGGTGGGAAAGGGGGTGGGGGTGGGGGGATCCCAATATATGTATTTAGATTCATTTCCACAGAATCACTAAATTGTGATTTTAAGAATACTGTTTTTTGATAAATCATTAATTGCCATCATGTTTCTGCCATTTTGTGTCGTCACCAGGGCAGTTAATGCATGACTAAGGGTTTTGGATTATCTAGACTATTGTTGTAGCAGGATACAGATGTTACATTTAACAAACATTGGTCAGCAGAAATCACAAACCTCATGGTAGCATTTTCCATAGGATTTTGCATATCAAATCCCATCCCATGATGGCGAGGCCCATCATGATTATTTTTTATCATACATTGAGTAAGGCATAGGTCTACGTCTATGTTCTTACCCATTCTGTGACAGCAAAACTCGATAAGTGCATATTCCTATATCTATATCGTTACTCACTCTCTTACAATAATACTGAAGCAAGGCACAAGCCCATATTCTTACTCAGTCTAAAATGTGAAACTCGTTTAAGCAGAAGCTCATGTCAGGGAGGTGGATTCCGACATACGCGTCCCTGCTCATATCTATGCTCTTACTCTCTAAGAACAAAAGGCACAGGCCTATTTCTATGTCCTTACTCATCATCTGAGAGGAAAGTTGAGTCCGGCATACATCCATGCCTTGACTTCGACTCATTCTAAAACAAAACGAAAATACACACTCAACGATTTTGAACGAAATGTAATGTTTAATGATTGGCAGTTATGCAAACATTGTTATTAGGAAATGCTCCATTGTTTCCAGGCCATGTTGTAGAATTAAGCCAGGGTAACGACGGCGTAGAACATGGGGATGAGGTGATGGACACCAATGGCTTGGCTACCTTCGTCATCGATGACACAGGTGCCATAAGGTTCAGGTGAGAATCATAACTGCATACATTTACATTGATCAAATGTGTAAAACGAAAAAACCCAAGCACTCACTATCAACGTCATAACTCAAAAAACGTTATATTCCACATTTTACAAAAAACAAAAATTATAAGTGTTACTTGTTTGCATTGTACGATATTGCTTGGAAAGATACATATGCAAGGAAGATATTGGTTCAATGTTCTGAATTGCAAGCCCACTATGACAAGTGGTGCTCTTCTTAAGCGGTTTTTCACACGAAGAAGGATGTTTTTTAACATGCATGTATAGGCACGCCAGGATTTCTGTTCACTACAGGTATCCTTTTTAATGGGAATCTACCCATACCATATAAATTTCCATTTTAATATAGTGTAAGACACATTGTTTTATACCTCTAGTAACACAGTGTTTCAGATCTTCGTTCTTTGCCTGTGGCATAAAGTGTTGACAAAATGTAATTCAAGTAACCTGTGTGCATGTTGTTCCACTATTTCATTTGTTAAACGTGAAAAGAATACAGATAAATGAAGTTCTTTTTACACTCGCTATACCGGCGTTTTTATGCAGTGGCTTCTTAGGCTGGCCACGCTTTGTAATGCAACATTTTTGAGCTGTTGCAAATGGTAAGTTTGCTGCCCTACATGCTGTAGGACAAGCCGTATTGACCTTATGGGTTTTTTCTTGAAATAAGGGTAAAATAACTCACAAACGGGCTCAATGTTTCAACTTTGAAAATTTAGACAATTGTATTTGGAGGTGCGTCAAGCTACCTGGAACTTAATCTGATTCCACTTTACAGTATAGCCCTTCGTGACTTAAAGAAGGACGAGAACATCACGGAAGTAGCGCTACGCAATGGCTGGTGGAATGCCAAGACGCTGACAGTGAATAAGTGGACTACCAGCCCAGCACAGGAGAGAGTGATTGTAACTGAGGTAATCAACCTTACTCGTACGATTCATGACCAATGAATAGGGGACTAAGAGTAACATCATAACATGCTCCCTTCGTTACCAATTTATGTCTGTGTCAAAATAACTCCATGTACTTATTGCGTGCATATTTGCACAAATATTCATTATTTGACCTCGCATTTTGTTCAAGATTTGTTTCCTAACATTAAAAAGCTAAGGATTCCCGTGAATTTCTTATATTTTACAGGGTGTGGTGAGTAGTCCTTCTTCGGAACTCTTACAGCAGCTAGCCGGAGCTGAGCTGTCTCTCCGCGTGTCTACCAGTCGCTACACGTTGTCTTCTGTCCGGGGAGACGTCCCTGCCATCCGCCAACGCCCAGCATCATCAACATAAATCACTCATCATTTGAATTGCCTTCATTTGCGTGAATTAAATCGGAATATATTTGCTTGGAAAGATACATCTGTTTGAATGTCAGTCACTTTTAAACACATTTGTTAACTTATTATGTTCATTTTGCTATTTTATTTATGGTAATAAACAACACCTAATTCACTTGATTCAAGTTGAGTATATTTCTCACGGGTCCTCTTGTCTCAACAAGGCTTATGGAGTCATCAAGTTGTATTACCCCACATATACTGTGATGAAGGTCTTACGGGCAAAGTCAGTTTGGATTACACTGTAAACTGAGCCCAAGTCACTGTTTTGGTTTTCAATTGAGTCTACGTCGCTGGATTTAAACTGAACTTCAATCACTGCATGTGAAAATCCTATTTTGAATTTGTAGATAACTTCCGATTTTCTTACGGCTTTGGGTACAGAATAATTATAATCTAGTGAAGCCATGTGCCATTTCCGTAGTCTCAAGAGCTTGCCAAGATGCGTGTCCTGTAAGATCGACTTTCTGTCTTTAGTCTAAAAAACATGTCAGAGGGATTTGTCACAAACAAAACAACGGTAGAGTGCTGTAAACGTTTGGAGTGTCACCCTTGCCTGCTGAGTAGGATATCAATGTACCTTGGCATCGAAGTGAACATCAATTTTCTAGGCAGTAAAGATGAAGCTTATTTACTCGACCTTCAATAGCCCGAGTTCACTAAAGTTAAAACCTTGTGTTTATGTATATACGTGCATGTGTTTTATTTCCTCACATGTGGCGCTTTCAATAAATTATTGATAACAAGTCGGCAATGTCCCTATAAGGTAACCATGTTGAATTTTGCCTGGCCAAAACCAATGATGTGCAACGACTGCAACTCGTACATATTAAAGTACCTTCAGTATTTATTCCTTGGATATTTTACAAATTTGCATTTTTCCTTTTAACATGTGTAACAACATTGAAAAACATAATACAGGGAAAGAAACAATTTGTCAATTTTAGATAGGGTCTTGCGCTTAAAGACTGAAAGACCATGTTGAGTTGTTTGTAACCTTTTGCATAACAAATTCTCGAAAATGATTTGAGTTAAAACTTTGATCATACGAATTTTTTTTTTACGTTTTCGGCATGCGGAATTGGTGTAAATTATATAAACGCTAAAGCAAATCTCCACTTTCGGAAGAAGAAATTAGAATTCTACTCTTCAAATGTTGTGAGGGTATAAGCTGCTATGTGTGTGCGGACGGATTAGAACCACGTTTCCCTTATATTATTATTATAAACAAATTTATTTTCTCTGGATTGCCTAGTAGTATACAAAGACTAATCTAGAGGCTCTCCAGCATATTTAGTCTGATTTAATTCACGCAATATCTGCCGATATGTACTGGCTTGCAGACAAAAATATACACGGAAATGTTAGACACGAGATTATGGCAAATAATATACCCAAGGTTCTGAAGTTTTACCTCAGAAGCCATATACAAAGTTTATATGGTGAGCACACAGGAACATTCAGGTTTTGAAGAGTTTGTTGCATGCACGAAAGTACAACCCAAACACGAGAATTACACTACTTGACAGTTAATCTATAAGGCCAGCATTTAGGCAGATAATGTCCTTGTCGAATTAACAGTTGCCAGTGAACACTGTGACACTTTTTTGCAATTAACATAAGAAAAAACATAACTTATTTGAGAAGAATCCAAAGATGTCATTTAATATTAGTTCAGGAAAATGTATCACAGATGTCAGCGCCGAGATCATATGATCATGTATCCAAGAGTTACTCGGATTAAACTAGACTTTATTTTTTGCTGGTAGAACATTAAGGTGACTTCGATTTCCAGCATTCTCAGTTTCACTCCAGGCAGTCGTCATTATTTCACTATTCTTATACACAAAGTTACTGATGGGAAACAATAACCATTTAAATTAGCAGTTAATATTGCGTATTGACCTTTATCAGATATACAGGCCTGCCAGTTGTGACCGATAAATAAAGGAGGAAATGTGAATTCAAAAAGATACTTTTATTGAGTAAGTCGCCCCAATCACGACACAAACATAGGTTACGTATATAGAAACTGTAGAAAAATAGACTAAATGTCAAAGTTTTGATGGGTGATTTTCAAATCACACAAGATCCATAGATATATTCATGGATAGGAGCTTGATTTTCCGAAAACGGACTACAGACATTTTATGAGATCTGCACAGATGCCTGCTATGAGAGTACCCAGCTCCCTGTCTGTCTTTTTTATCTTCGTCTGTGCGTATACATGTAACTCTATATCTTACTTCAGTAAATACGTATGGAGGAAAGTTTTGGTTAGAAACATCTGTGCACCTTTACGGTATGGTTCAATAAATGCTGTAAAAACCAATGTCTCTCTCTCTCTCTTTCTCTCTCTCTCTCTCTCTCTCTCTCTCTCTCTCTCTCTCTCTGTCTCTCTCTCTCTCTCTATCTCTCTCTCTCTCTCTCTCTCTCTCACACACACACACACACACACACACACGCACACACATACACACATTCCTCCTCCTCTTCCTCCTCACTCCCCCCTATGAAGACTTGAGCTCCAATTGCTAATCATAATTCAGTTTTACTGGTCTCCATGCTGACCAATATATCACATTAGGCCTGTACATTTTGCAGACTTAAACGTAAGTGTTCCACGTTTCAAACTTTACACTAAGACCAATGTTCTTGTCATGTTGGCTCCAAATCAGTGACTATTATAGAGTCCCGCCGATTCTTTTTCGTATAAGCGGTCACTTTAGCAAGAGGTGGGGTCAATGATGACCGTACCCCTGAACCAGTTATTGGCCGCATAGGCTTCATAGTGGCTTTATGTAGGCCTAATTGCATTGTCCTAGTGTACCTTGAAAAGGACAAATCTTTGTACCCATCCTCCTCTCGGAATAAAGTATTATACGTGGGCGCAGGTGTACTTGTTGGCGTGTAAGAGTACCTGAGACGAGACTCCACACCTGAAGATGGTCTCGGATTGTTAGAGGCTGACGAATTTCTCAGATGTTCTTGTCTTGGTATAGGTAAGGGTCTTCTAAGTTTGGGAGTAGCTGATGTTGGGGGTCGCGGATTGAACCCGAGAGCACTGACTAGAGTTCCTGGTCTCGCGGATAAAGCTACTTTCTTCCCCGTGGGACGAGGTGCTGTCGTCTTTTGGTCAAATCGGACTCTTCTTTGGCTACTATTCCGGGACTCTTGACTCTTATTGGAAGCTGCAGATTTGGGACGATCAAGAGTTCGCCATGATGAAACAGAATTTTTTCTTGAGGAACTTTGTGGTGTATTTGTACCTGAGTCATCAAGAGGGAAGTCAAATTCCTCTCTGGACCCAGAATCGGATATCATCCCTGTTTCTTTCATTGCTTTCCATGGTGACAGTGACTGCTGGGTAGCGGTTGACATATACTCTGGCGTATTGTAGTTTGCTACCATGCCGATATCTACACTGTCAATATCAGAACTACGCTGACTTTGATTATCAGGGTTGCATGTCATGCTGTCATCATCATTTTCACCCATAGAGCTGGATCCATCGTATTCTCTCGCTGGATCAAAGTAATGGTCTTCTATTGGGATTTGATATAATGCATTTTCGTCATCAATGGATGTTGAGGTATCAGGTCCACCGCGGCCATATTGTATTCTAGAACTACCTTTACGTAACTTTGATTTCTCCTTAGGATTTCCGTATACTTTTCTAAACGTCCTTTCATATACCGATCCATTATTCTTGTCGTGAAGTTGCTGCAAAATCTTAAGCTGTCTATCAATTTCTTCTTCATTTAGTTCAAATTTTGACTGGAAATGAGACGCGAAAACTGGACTGGGTTTTGGAGAAAGTACATAACGGTCAGGGTCCTCGTAAGATGCCATGCGTGATGTTGGTCGAGGAATTGTGGCACCGAGTGGGTTTTCGGAAGTGTTACTTCCGCAGTTTAGATTCGGTTTGCTTTTTGTACTTTCATTGTGGAGGTGACTATGGGAACTTTGCAGCAGTCGCAATTCCCTTTCACTGAGAGACTCGAACTCAGGCGGAAAGCTCGTGGACAATGAACTTGCGGAGGAACTGACCTGATCAAAAATTTTTGAGACACCATCAGCTGAACCAGGCTGGTTGAACATAGCCCTAAAGTCAGAGGGATACTTGGCTTTCAACAATTTTGTTAACGTTTTCTCATTTATTCTGTCAACGTCAGGGGATTTCTGTGGCATCTCACCGGCCATACTTTGACTGGCATTCTTCGTGGCAACTGATTGAGTATCATCCGTTAGGTGACTTCTAAGAGACTCGGAATTTGATATGTCATTTACGTACATATAAGTGTCAAACGATTCTACTGATTCCAATTCTGATGAATGTCTCGGTGTATTGGTTGGCCTTCTGTCTTTTACCATAGGTACGACGGGTTGAATGATGGTTTCATTTGTGTTTCCACGCGCGTTTTCACCACTTTCTTCCCCCGTTGATAAAATTCCCGATCGCCGAGAAAAGACTGAGTTAGCTGATCGAGGTTTATGATTCAGGTCTTTTGGAGCTGTTTGTGGTGGTGGCTCCCGCCCATTTGGAAGGGGTGTATGGTTAACGGTAAAAGCATCAGATCCGAACGCTGTAGGTGGACGCTGTTGTCCTTCAGGTGGATGACTGTTACCAGTCTGAGAGTCCTTTTTCGGATATATACGTCTCACCTGATTGCGTTTTTTACAACAACAAAACATGGTGAACACCAAAGCGCCTATAACAACTACTCCACCCGTAGAAGCTGTAATCCAGACCCACACTGGAATTTTTGAAGCTGCAAGAAAATTTATAATGTATACATTTGGGCGCCTGGATAAGAAATATGCTTCAGATACTCCACTGGTCGTATGCTCAAGATCGGATGTTGCATACGAGACACTCAACCTTATATAGCTTTGTGTACTTATAGTATTTATCCAAACGTTATAAAGACTTAAAAATGTAATGCTTTATAATCGGACATGTCATATTCAAATACCGTGGTCTATGTGAATGGAGAAATGAAACTAGTGCAAAATTCATTTTACTTTTAAAGTCTTGCTCCGATCATTTGGCACGCATTACTGAAAAATCCAATAAATACTTTCCTCATACTTTCATAACATGTTGACAAATATACTCGTTTGATTATTGAAAGCACTCATGTACCCCCAGTAAAATTCACTGTCCAAATTTATAAGCTCCTGAGCCATTGTCTCCAAAAAAATTACATAAGTCTCTCTTCATAATAATGTTTCGGCTCGCAGAAGACAGAAACTTGCATCATACAAATGGTCGCCAGAACAGGTTCCACTGTACTTATTTATGTACGGTTTAGTGGTTTCGTTCTGATACTTACCAACTTGAAACGTTAGAACGAGCACGTTAACGGATGGACTGGTAGTGAGAGGCACGTAGGATAAGCATACATTGACGGAGGGCCCTGAGCTGCTGACCGTGACACCTGTACCTTCTTGTGGGCAATACAGCAGCATGTTATCAGCTGACCAAAAATAAATAAATAAATAAATAAATAAATAAATAAATAAATAAATAAATAAATAAATAAATAACCCTTTCAGTGCCAAGTACTACTAAAGTTGATCTGCTTAAGTCAAACTAGTCTAAATTATCATAAAGAGCCAGATTCCTATTCATAGAAAAAAACTTTCGTTCAAGTACCAGCATGCGTATAGTTCCAGAGATAATATCGCAGGACAACAGCTTTTTCTCGGCGTGCAATGGGCGCAATGTGCCCAATGCACGCCCAGAAAAGCTTTTGACTTAATCCAAAATTTGGCACTGAAAGAGTGCGTGTCAAGTAACGTACGTGTGCAAAGAGTGTGAAGGGATTTCGAGGTATATCGCCTCTTCTTTTGTTATCAGTCTGGTTTCATGTGTTTTTCTTTTTGTCACCGTCATGGGAACAAAAGCATAATTTCCCACAAAACACTTCATATGTCTTAGTATTACCAAGATATATACATGCAACAGAACTAAAAGCATTAAACACGATTCATGCCATAAACCTTACTTGGAACGCTGGTCGCTTGCCTCCATAGCAGCCGTGACTGGGCTTTGATATTTTGCTGGCCCAGAACCGACGAGCGGCCCAGTAAGAATTATTTAGCGAGTCTAGAGGCTGCTACGGAGACAAGCTGGTCGCGACCACATTGCCAAATGGCAATCCTACAATGCAACTAAAGGGTCTTTTCCATCAACGTAAACGCTGAAGTCCACTATATAAAGCCAGTATATTGTATATGGCAGAGGACTGTAAGCGTTTTCCCCCCGTTTTTTTTGTGTTTGTTTGTTTGTTTTTTTTTTAATCTATTTTTCAGTTTTCCGCACACTAATACTTGACTCATTTTTCATGCATGAATTTATTCTGTCATAATCGAACCCCAATATCAAACCAAGATACTTATGTTCAGAGTTTATAGAGTTTAAGTCATAAAAATGATATTTAGGTATGTTCTAGGTATTCCCATTTAAAATATAATGCTGATTTTTGCCTTGTTTGAAATGACGATTACCATGCCTAACTGTGCTAGTTCTGTACAGATGGTCACAGCAATCTATGCGTAGGTATGGTGGTGCCCACCACACATAATGTAAGTGGAGACCGCACTACGCCAAATAATGTAACGTTTCTTTAACGCAGGAGCGACAGAAGATGTGTAAGATTCAGGGAAGACCTCTTCTGGTGCTGCTTCAAGAGGATGTAAAACACCGTACAACCACGTGTCACACAGGAATTGTTGAAATAATAGCGAAACTAATGGAAGGGTGAATCAATCATCCCAGCCTTTTTCATTTTTTAATAGTCGTGAATAATACTGTCTACTAAGCAGACTGAGCTCTATGTGTCGTGCAGAAGACGTGGAACTTACTCTGTCTAGCAGGCAAGAACAACACAAGGGATAAAACGGTTTTTATATCGCAAAACATTTTGGTAATTCCATTCGCATACAATAGAATCTCCAATTAAGTCCACCTGCATAAAGAGGCCATTTCTATATTAAAAGACCACCAATTTACAGAAACTTTTGGTTTATCCTTACTTAAATTATATCGCCCATTTAGACCACTCTCCTATTAAGACCACTTTTTTCCAGTCCCTTAGGTGGTCTTAATTGGGGTATTCCACTGTATTTGGTTCCTCACAAAAGTGAATGCAAATGTAAAGTGGTCACTCTGTATGAACGCCTTTTGATAGAGGCACTGATGTATGTATGGTTTATTATATTGACCATGTTAATATTTGCCCGCTGTGATACCTTGATTGACTACTAGTATTTTGTGATAACATCACATGTATCTTTATCGTACTTCCATATATATCACGTTAAACAGTAAAATCGTATCATTTTAAACAATGATTCTACGTTAAAGACACAATGGTGACAGCCCACATTTCGTGGAACGACATGACTAAAAAAGTCGGAGAGGAAATCTATCATTTATTAGCGAAAGATTACTCTGTAAGCCAGCTGATGATATACTAGTTATCATAAAAATAAATTGTTTACCCTCTGCACTTTTTCATCATCAACATCATCATCCCCATTATTATTATCATCATCATCATCATCATCATCATCATCATTATTATTATTATTATTGTTATTATTATTATTATTATTATTATTATTATTATTATTATTATTATTATTATTATTATTATTATTATTATTATTATTATCATCATTATTATTTCGCGGTAAATGCATTATTTTTGTGTCATGGTATGTATTAGATAGAGTCATTTTATACACCAACAAAACAAGACTCGTGATCTGAAACACGTACCATCATATATTTTGAGGTAGTTCAGGCTGCATCCATATACATCTTTGCTGCTGTCTATATCGAGCTTCTCTATGTGCACGGTCACATTCTGGTCTATACTGCCTCGAATTTCCCAGCACTTGCAGCTACGGTAACCGGCTTTGTCAAAAGTTCCGCTGAATGAACATACAGAAAAGATAAATCAACAGCATGTTTGTAAACATGTCAAAAAACAAAGTCAATTCAGCTAAACTTTGTTGAGGATGATGGCCAAAAATAAGTAAGCATGCACGACATAAAGAAGTTAAACTCTTCAATTCGGCAGTGATGGGAGGAACATAAATGTTTGCAAAGAACATTTAGCTCCCCTTAGAAAGACCATTCCTTGCCCGTTAATTTGAGCAGGTCCAAAAGAACATTAAGTCTTCCTCAGAGATACCTTGCAGAAGCAATTCTGGCAGCAGACCAACCAGGTCATCGCGCCATACATGATGATGTTGTTACTGGTAGTACCGAGGATTTTCGTCATTACAATAGACTAGATCCCAGGTTCACGACGCGGATTCCTGTCTATATTCTCGGGCAGCCAGATTTGAGAGGCACCAATTTGATTTTGCTTTACAGTAAGGAGAAAATAAGTTGACTGTTCATTCAATGACTGTTAGCCGGAATCGTTTATGTTATTCAAAGGTAACACTGTCAAAGTGTGACAAAGAGTGTTTTCCCTCATAATTGCTCGCACTTCCGGAACCAATGTCTTCAATGTTAGACTTGCAATGAATCAAGCTTAACACCGGAAAGAGACTTGTGCCAACCATATTTGACTCGGAGTAAACACCTGAAGCTTAACCCTAATCTAGGAGGGGAATCGGAATCGAAGATTTAGACATCCGCACCTGGTTAATCAGACCAACCTGTAGCTCATTTGCTTCACAACGTTCTGCAGACTATGAACTGCTACTCCTCTTTACAGGCAGTGAACATGTGTGTTGACAGAGTGAACTGAACTATTCACTAAGTGGCAGATTCCCCGTAAGTTCCGAAAATATATAGGAATGAATCCAATACTTCGGCAATCTCGGTGTCAAGCAGATCAGCAGGTAGCGCCGTTCGCTCCCACCCCCACCCGACCCTACCCCATTAGTGGGGCTTCAATACCGCGCGGGATGCAGTTGAGAGCAACATGAAAGCCATTAGGTCCTACCTATTACGTAAGGCGAACTACTTGATTAGTTAATTTAAACATTATTTGACGTAAAACTTCGTATTTTTGATGTTCATTTGGCAATTCGAAATAGCTTTTAACCGAAAGTATATAGTGTACAAATACATATATATTGACGGTGCATGGGGGCTAAGTAATATTTGCCTCACTTAGCACCTCCTTGAGAACACAAGTGCGTGGCGCTGTATGAGGGAGCTATTGTCTTGGGATTAAGTCATTAGGAAAACATTAACTCCACCCATGTAATGAATACAGTTGTGTAATTTAAGTGGCGTTCCGTTCTGTTTGTGTGTTTATGATACAAATGCACAAATGCTGCAACACTGTCATTAACAACAGAAACAAACGTAAACCCCTACTAAGTTCGGAGCGAATACGACATTGTCCTTTCTTTTCTCCTTCTGCAAATTGCATTCTCACACAAAAACATTAAAAAATATCATTTCTATATGTATATTTTTTTTATTTAGATATACTTTTTATGGCAACTTAGTTAGTAAGCCACCCTTTCATGAGATACAATCAATCTACATTTACATAAGGAATTCTAATAGTGTTGGACATTGAAATATTTCTGGGTTGTAAATGATTTATCATTGATGTCGACGCAAGCAGTAATATAAAATGACAAATATACATAAGTGTCTTATCGATTTTAGGCTTACGACAGAATAAAAATTCTTAAACTAATCTCACCTGTGTGTTAATATTTTTTGGTTGTTTTCTGCTGTCAATGGTTCATGGGTGGGTATGAAGCAAGGGTATCCTTTCATTGTGCCATTGGACCCTACAAAACAACATATTCTTGCAATGTTGACCACGGCAGATATCCCTGTCTCCATGTTACACAGAGATGGCACGTTCCTTCCACATTTCAGCCTCTCAACACTGATATTTACAATGCACCAACAGGGCGCTCCTTTTATTTAGGTCTCCCTGTCATTTTGCCCGGTAACGGATGACTCATTGAGCAATTAGCGTGTATTTTAAAGGAAGATGAATACAGTAGAGACTCTTATTGAGACCACCTCCGTAAGTAGACTGTTTGTATGTTACTGTCCCGGTTTATCCTTGCACTATAACCTTTATTAAGAGCACCCCCTCATTAAGACCACACATTTGTCCGTCCCTTTAGTGATCTTAATGAGTCCTTGTGATTCTTATATATATATATATATATATATATATATATATATATATATATATATATATATATATATATATATATATATATATATTATATTTATGTATGTATTTACTCATTTATTTATTTATTCATTCATTCATTCATTCATTTATTTATTTATTTATTTATTTAATTTACTTACTTCCTTACCCTGGGTAGCCCTTTCAGAGCATAAATCTGTTCTTGCAAGGGGCCAGCATACATCAAGATAGTATATACATATAAGCAAAACACACTGAACAATATATACACAAATATATATATATATATATATATATATATATATATATATATATATATATATATATATATATATATATATATATATATATATATATATATATATATATATATATACAATACTACACAGCAGCATGGGTAACAAAATGATTTAAAAGAGCACCCGCTTCAGAAATAAAAGCGTTTATATAATACTTTAAATGTAGGTAGGTCTTCTGCTCTGCTGATAAAATCTGGTATCGCATTCCATGTGATAGTAACATTAGATATTAAATACAATGTATACGTGTGTGTGTGTGTGCGTGCGTGTGTGTGTGTGTGTTGGAGAGAGGAATTTGGTGTTTAGCCATAGGGTTATTTCCACAATCCTGTCAAATAAAGTTGATAGATAGATAGATAGATAGATAGATAGATAGATAGATAGATAGATAGATAGACAGACAGACAGACAGACAGACAGACAGACAGATAGATAGATAGATAGATAGATAGATAGATAGATAGATAGATAGATAGATAGATAGATAGATAGACAGACAGACAGACAGACAGACAGACAGACAGACAGGTAGCCAGGCAGAACGATCAATCGATCGACGGACGGACGGGAGGGACGGAGGGATAGATTAATGTCAAATTACAGTTGGAATTCCATACCAGCAGAAACTGGGTCCTTGCAGGTATCAAATTAAAAGGTTTTTTCCCTTCGCAAAGAAATATTAAACTCCACATCCATGTTCTTACATTGTCAAATTGCTGATTATTCATTACCAGTTCTGCGTACATGTACAAACCATGGCACAATATTTGAACTGGTGTGATCATTTAACATTGGTTGATGTATATTTCTTTTCATCTTCCATGCAACGAAAGTGACTAAAATCAGCTATTGGTATTGACAAGTGTATGTTGTTGATGTGCCCGCTGACCTACCTTCACCCATGTAACAAATATCATATAAAATACGTCACGAAGACCTTACGCCAAAGGAGAGACTCTAATATGCTTACAAAGTACATATATGCATACCAAAGATATGCAGCATTAAACACACACACACACACACACACACACACACACACACACACACACATATATATATATATATATATATATATATATATATATATATATATATATATATATATATATATATATATATATATATATATACAATGTATATATATGGCAAGTAGTGCTTAGTGGCCTAAAAGATTAAGTGGTGTCGCGATTTTTATTCGCTATACCAATGTCCTATATACCTGAGGACACACATAGTGGCTTTTATTGATTGAGACGAACTGACCATATGCCAATGTTGCCAAGAGGTGACTTATCAACCTTTTATTATCTATATAGGGCATGATTTAGCTGAAATCAAGTCTCGGGTTTTCAATGTTTCCATGATACATCCTGCACAGGTCAGCAAGCATCTGACTTGAAAAATACATTTGAAAACCAAACTGAGAACACAGAGATGACAATGATAATAATAATGACCACTCAAAGAACGCATAATAAAATGACACATGGCCCGGTCGCTGTTAAATCTGCATGAATGTCACCCTCTTACCAGTGGCCATGGTCTCTGATTTTTCTCAATTCCTTCCAAGATAATTTTCATCATTTTTACTTTGGTAAGTGACATAACAGTAACATATGTCTATGTCCAGATGTCCTTAGGCATTTTTCCCTTTCGATTTTCAGGGGGGGGGGGAGGGAAGCGCTACTAAGTCGCATCTAATTTTTTCGGACAGAACCTCAAACCCCGACGTGTAAGCTCACAATTTCGAATTTGCAGACAAAATAAACTTATGACACATATCAAAAGATGCAATTGTTAGTATTGTTTTCGTTTTCAGAGTATCGTGCTATATTCGTAACTCCAAAATTGTGAATTTCCATTTGAACTTTGTTTCTACAAATTTGAGGCTTTATGTCCAGATTCAATGAAACACTGTCTGGTGACGAAGTGAATGACTCCAATATGCAACGCAAAAGGGAATGTCAAGATGCCTCTGAGGAAGAAGGAGTGAAAGAGTAATAAAAATCAATGACAATCACGGCAGTAAAGTACCATCTAGGTTACCAATAACTTACTCTCACAAAGCAAACGTATGATTGTTTCCTGGTGTGTCACTGTAAAATGGAATACCTTGTCAAAAGATCTCACAAAAAGGTATTGTATTTTTTATATTTGGAACGAGCGGGACTCGCACCTGCAACCTTTGGCACCAGTCGCCAAGCTGAAATGGGAAACGCACATATCCACTCGACCAAATCCCCATTCTTTAAAAAAGAATGGTTCAATGGAGGTAGTTATGTGCAAGTGCCATATCAACACGGTTATGCAGTATGAGTACTGAGTCGGCATTTATTTCCAGAATCGGGGACTTAAATCTACTAGCCTTAAGGAAATGCCGAAAATTTTTTTTTTTTTATGTTTGGAACGAGCTGGAATCGAACATGCAACCTTTGACACCAGTCGCCTAGCTGAAATGTGAAATATTGCAATTTAATGGCAAACTATATGGACTCTGATAAACTAGGGTAACTGGCTGTAAAATGGATAGTACGACAACTTACTGTTAAATTTTAACATTTTCACATAGCTTGTTCATGTGGACTGCAGAGAGAACCATTTACTGTGCCAGCGGCAATGAAAAGATACATTTGCTTTTCCCATGTAACGAAACGTTCGATTCTTCACAATATTCACCAGGAAACAATAATAAGTTTGCTAAGTGAGACGATACAAAATTACATTGTATAGGACACTTACTGGCATTAAACAACGCACCAGAACACCTGATAGTCACATCTCTCTCGTGGGTACATGATGTGTTTCCCCAAGGCGAATGTGGACACACACTGAGAGCAGATTCGAACCCAGAACACTGGATATCTCGAAGCAACACAGGTCCAGACCCTCGACCAACTCCTGCAGATGATACAGTCTTTCCACCTGAAAATTAAGATTATCAGATACTAACAGAACAGATAGGCCTTGTCTGTATTTGGATTTAAATGACGATTAAAAGCTGTACTGCCTGCTCAATGTTTTGTCTGCTATTTCCAGTCAACACGCAACAAAACTTTCAATTTATTTTATTTTGTATGTTCTTGCACTACATGGTCAGATTACCTGGCATTGCAGGACACATAAACTGAACAGGACATGCTGCAGTACTCTATACGTTTGATTGGTTTTTTTTTTTTTTTTGTTGTTGTTGTTTTTTTGTTTTTGTTTTGTTTGGTTTTTGGTTTTTTTTTTTTTTGGTTTTTTGGGGGGTGTTTTTTTG
Source organism: Hermodice carunculata (assembly GCA_964020975.1). Classification (NCBI taxonomy): domain Eukaryota; kingdom Metazoa; phylum Annelida; class Polychaeta; order Eunicida; family Amphinomidae; genus Hermodice; species Hermodice carunculata. The sequence goes on from OZ026619.1 coordinate 48,757,933, forward strand.
TCTGTTTTGTCTTACTTTATTTTACTTTACTTGTGGATTGTTTAAATTAATTCAGTTTTTTTTTATTTTATTTAATCTATTCTGTTGTTTTACTTTACTTTACTTGTGCTTTGTTGAAATCAATTCAGTTATTTTTTTATTTTATTTAATCTATTCTGTTGTTTTGTTCCTTTCTGTTCTTTTTGATTTCATTCATTTCATATATTTATATTTTATCTTATTTTATTTTTATTATTTATTTATCTATTTTTTTTCCATATCCAGAGCTCACATATGATTGAGGCACATTCTTATTTTCTGAGTTTAATCGTCATGCCTTTCTGAGCTTAAAAACACCTAATGCATACGTGCATACATACATACATACATACATACATACATACATACATACAGACAGACAGACAGACAGACAGACAGACAGACAGACATATATACATACATACATATGACGCCGACCATGGGGTTTTTTTTCTGTGTCCCAGACATTTTCAACGAAATTTTTAGCACAGCTTTTTCATGTTTGCAAAAGAGATCTCATCACATGTATGTCAGGCATGGGAGCGCCCTTCATACATTTTGTCCTGTCTCATTGATGATGTTTCTGAGTGACGCTCGTGATTTTCTTTCAAAGAAGACAATTACCGTTGTATTTGGCTATAACTTGAAAAGACTGAGCATACAGACATTCTGTTGGTCCCTTTCCGACGTGATATTTTCTTTCGTCCCAGGTTGAAAAGTACAAATCATTTCAAGAATGTTGAAGAGCCACACATTCACATCTAATTACTATGACGGCCAAGAATAAGATATTCAGTGACGCGTTTACTCTGTCTGATTTTACTGGTTAAAATTTGCGTGTAATCATTAGAATGCACTTCTGGCATATGGATACTCCATTGGGTATGTGTTTCATTAGTGTAAGATACCAGACCCTGTGAAACGCAAGGCATAAAAAATAAGTCCCGTACTCCTTGTGAGCCCAGTGAAGAGCACTTCTCCTCACACGCTGCACGTGTCACTGGCCTCTGTCCTTAGCATTGACCAGGTATTAGACAAACGAGTCACTTTGGTAATAGTGTGCGTGCGTGAAATGCATGAGTGAACATGAAGAACAATAAAAAGTCCTGCACACTTTTTGATAAATTTGAATAAAGTATGTATTCCACCATTGACTGGGCATTTCATAATTTAAGTATGTAAAGCACTAAGTGTGACTGAAAAACTTTCTTTTCAGCATTTTTCATACAAAGTGTATCCCTGGTTTCTGTGGTCAGTTTTTAGGGAAAATGTACATATTCCTAGTGTATTTCTTTGTAAAATACCCACGCCCTTGCAGGACATCGGGCAAAACCACTGGGGCGTGACTCGTGTATTCAGCTATTAACACTAACAGACCAATTAAGCCATTGTTCTTGTATACTCGAACATGGTTTATTTTGTGCAGTGCACCTGTAGTGCTGGTGAACGTATTTACCTTGTGTGATCAGGGGACTGTGCACTTGCCTTCTTGGGCGAGCACTTTCTTTGGATATTGTCCCTGAACATAGAGGGTTGGTAAGGGGTTTCCCGTACTGGCGTATTGGGGCTTTTTATTTACCGTACTGGCGTACTGGAAGCCCTCTTGTTTTACGTACTTCGTACTGTCCAAAATTTTGAAAGATTTTTATTTTCCGTACTGCGTACTCTAGAAAAATAATTACCTGTACCAGCCCCTTAACATACAGTGAAGCTGCGGGCACCAGAATTGGTAGTTAAATATATGTAATGTGTTATTTGTGTCTCGGTTATACACGATTACAACAAAACGAGCTTTCTGGTTTCATTCACAAACAAGTCAACTTGTACGGGCAAAGTGGGGGCACGTAAGCTGTCGGATAGTCTTGAAACAATAAAGCGACAGCTCCATGTGTGTGGAAACTACCATGTGAAAGAGTATTTTACACTTCTTGTCACATTTAGGTATGTTGCACCAAAAATATGACATTGGTTGGCATAAGACGTCGTAGTCTGTTAGGTTGTTATTGCAATACAGTTGATGATCTGTTCAAAACAAGATCAAGCCAAATGTCGCCTGATGAGACACATACAGCTGTCAAAATGGAAGATATTTGAATGTGAAAATGCAGTGTACTTAAATGGCGTGCATGTACCATTTCATAAAAGACTGTTTGTCAGGAATTACTGACCAAAGCGCCCAACGAAGAATAGAAATTGTGCACATAAAATGTCGGATTGTTCCCCTGAGACCCCAGAGATAGTATCATAATTTATATTATGGCACACTTGCCAAAATACACGGGAACGATATACAAATTAATGTATGGGTATGTTTCAAGAATAATCACTAAAATCTATCTGGTGCAAGTTGGGCATTCAAATAACGTTCACCACATGAGCGAACACATTTTGAACAAGGTAGTACCAGTCTATAGAATATCAATATGGCTATGATATCTTTTAGATTTGTTGCACTTTTTGGACGAACCATCATGCTAAATAACATTTCCCACGAATGGTAATTTCACAATATTCAAAGCTCCAGAACATCAAGAAAATATATAAAACTACAACGACACAGACAGTGATAAGCGCATTAAATTAGATTCTCTCTCTGAACATACTTTCGTATCGTTATGTTTAAGGTGCGGTAAGCAATGCATGTTTTTCAGTGACCTACACTGACGGTTATCCTTGTATAAAGCTTGTACATGCATCTCCGATCCTTTTTCTCCTACCTTTGATTCCTCTAATCCTTGGTTCAAACTTTATCCGTATGGTCCACTCGTAGAGAGAAACAACAGTTTTCCCCTTAAATCAATATTAAGTCAACAGCTTTTTCAGGGCATACTTTCCTGTCATGGTTCGTCAACAATTTTCAATTATTTATTTATCAATGCTAAAATTAATCAAGAAGATAACATTTGACCACCAGCCGATTGTTTTGTGATTAAGAGAGGATTAAACGGGTATTATTACATTTGGCTTTTCAGTACGATATAGACCTTAAAGGTAAAGACAACTGTTTTCATCAGATTCATGGGGCAAGCTGGATAAAACACATTTTTATCAGCCCAGGATGTGGGTAACGAGTCGGGCAGCTGTTTTATGTTAACGCTGAATAATAAAAGAAATTAAAGAAATATACCTTCTACAATACAGGTGGCTTACTGGAAACGAAATGGATCTGTTTTTCTGTGTGCTTTAACTTAACCTTCAATAAACTGACACTCACTTTCCTGAAATATGCAAATTTTTGTATGTATGTGCCTGGATGCTTGTGTGTGAAAGCGTTTTTCTGGTTAGGATAATACCATGCCCTTAGATTAGACCCTCAGATGATTACTGTTTACTTTAAGCTTTGCCCCCGCGCAAGGATGACACGCAAAATCTCAAGAACACTTACGAAATTAGGCATCTATACCCAGCGAAAGATATCAAATGTTACAATCTACACAATCACCCATATAGCATTCATTTCTAAAATGTATTTAATTTTTGGGCAGATAGAATCGTTTCAACTTCCCTGGGTTTGAAACCTGTGAGTAGTAAATGTAGTGCATAAACAGTAGACAGCAGCGTTTTCAACACTTACCGCAACTCTGCTCTCAAATTCCGCCTCGTTCCGTTAACAGAGCTAATACAACCGACCCTGTAGTTGACCCAATTCAAATTTGCATGGATGAATCTTTCGGCTCAAAATATGCATATAACTGTGCTTTGACCTTAAGCCCTTATTATCCTGATGTTGATATTTGGGGGAATTTTTGTGTACTTTTTGTCTTGAAATGATACTGATCGTGGATTCTGCAGCACAAATAACTTCTCTCACAGGTAAAATCGCCAGTCCTTGCTTGTGCTAGTAATCCGAGAAATGAGTATTATGTTGACGTTGTCACTGTATCATAATTATCTTGACATATATATATATATATATACTAATATTTGGCACTTAAGAACTACCATATCATATGCGAAGTATTATCCAGCGATGATTCCATACCCTTGGATAACCCCTATGAAATCCTTGTAGGTTACGTTGAAGCTATTTCTTGAAAGTAAGATCCAGTTTTCGATGTAAAAAGCAAATCATCATGTGTGTATCGGGGACATGTTTTGTACTTTAACTATGCTGACCATAGCTTCTGCCAGAGTAATACAGAAAATTGCCGATCCAGCTGTGTATGACTGCTTGGGTGGGTTCCGATGTCTTTTGTGGTTGTACTGTTGCTATGTAGAGCGTGATATTTTTCAAGGTAGTTGCGTTACAACTATAGACAAGAACGCATGGAACGTATTAATCTGAATATTTTTCCTTACTGACAGCGTCAGCCATGTATTTCCATTTCATCTTCCCAACATCTTTAATCAAACCTTTTAAATATTTGGACGAGTGAATTTTCATCCCATATATGTACAAGGAGTTCTCTACATTGACATTTTACTCGGCTGGACACATTGTCACTTTAAAAGCAGTATGTTATGTGATGCATAAATGCATGGATTTATTGACTCGGTGGCTTGAGTGATTTAAGTGTTGATATACTTCATTAGATTCCGCGTATATAAATACAATGTAAAATGTTTGAAGTATTGGAATTGGATAACACATATTTATCCAATACACACGGAAAACTACCCCTGGGCCGTTACAAATGTACATGTGTGTAAGCCGTCCTGCAAATAAACTAATGTTTTGAAACATAGGGTGCCGTGCAAATATCTAAGCCCAATAGCCTGGAGGCAGGTAAGGCCAATCCAGACAGCTATTTTGCCTAGACCAAACCAATAATCATTAGGCAGGTCAGCTCAACCCAGATAGTTATTTGGGGAGACCATATCAATAACGGTGAAGCAAGTTCGGAAAATCCAGAAAGTTATTTGTACTTACCAAACTAACACAACGAGTGAAAAACAGTAAGTTAGTAAGTAATTCTTTCTTTCAAATTGATCATATCATATTGATTATATGTAGAAATTTTATAGGTTTGAATCATAGCACTTGTTTTTATTCACTATTCTCTCTTTATAATCAATTGCCATGGTCACTGGAAACTGTGTTTCAAAAGGAGCCAGTACCTTTCATCCCAATACCCGTCACCTACATACATACATGCACGCACGCACGCACATACATACATACATACATACATACATACATACATACATGCGGTGGATTCACACTCCACAATGGAGCATCTAAATTTTGTGATGATTATTTCCCATTGTATTTACCTTGCATTGAGAACATATCCACATTCGTATCGCAATATTTTATTGATGAAAATATGTCTCTGGTCGGGTGTCAGTGTCGTGTTTTATGACTTTGTGTATTATCAAAACCCCATATCTCTTATGAGGTTTTGATATCCTGTAGCCCAAGGTCTTTTATAATAGCGTATTTTTTGTAGGGCCTCATTGTATTTTATAAATGCTATTTTATAAAGGGCACAGTCTACCATAAATTGATGCCGTTCTTGATATTGACACATATACTTGACAGACTATCTGCGTATGCATTCTCAGAACACTAAAGTGAACACCAGAACAGACGTACATATAAATTTAAGCACTGACAAATGTCTAACTTCAAGTTTTCTGTTGACATTCACCATGGAAGATCTGTCAGTCAATACAAAATCATTCTAAAAGTATATGAAAATAACAACTGAATATACCTTTTAAATAATGAAGAGTCAGAAATATATAAACTGGGGGACAAAAATAACTCTCCACCTTTTTTGGAATCTGTATTTTGTATGTTTTAGTATAAATCTCCAAAATTTCTGTTGACATGTGGACCATAACATCTTGTCCACATAATCTGTGATTTTTAAAAACATTGGTGCCCATGCTTGGTTGCATTTACACTGGATACAAGTCAGAGTCGAAATGGAGAGTTTGCAACAACGTCATTGGATAGCACTGTTAACTTCCAATGTGCTTCTCTTTGAACGAAGGATAACAAAAGCAGATTTGAAAAGATCTCTAACTAAGATTTGATTTAGATTTTAATATAAAAAAAAAAAAGACACGCTACACGAAGCAAGGTCACACGTGACACAAACTTGCATGATCAGGGCCACTGTCACAGCTTGGGTGTATCACAGTGTCTTGAAAATTATTGGCAACATGATGACAATTGTCTCTGTCACATAATCACTTGACCATATTGATCGACGTTTCAATCATCAGCATTAATAAACAGTATAATCACCATTGTTTTGCACATATTTATGCCATGAAATGAATTTCAAAAGAATTGATTGTTTTGAGATGGATACTAAAAAGGACAGGAAAGCCGCACACTACCTCACTGCCCAGTGCTCATCTGTTTTGGGAACTCTCCATTTCAACTCTGACATGCATCAAGCGCAAATGCAGCCAAGCACGGTCATCAATTCTTATGAAAATCACAGGTACATTAGACAAGATGTTCTGTCACATATAATAACAAGAATTTTTTTGGTCATTTATAGAAAAACATGGAAAATACAGATTCTGGAAAAGGTGGAGAGTGTTGCATAGTTTAGATAATGTGCTGTTTGTTTCATTGATGTGACACACTTACGGTTTCTGCATTGCAAGACTTTTAATTTTTTTAAACCTCCCAGAGAAAAAAAATGACCCGACAGGATGCATATTCATAAAAGCAGCCTAGACTCTACATTTCTTTATTTCAGGACCTACCGTTGTAATATCCGAGCTGCCTGCACGCAACCACACTGTCCACGTTATCCCAGCCACCATCACATATAGTTCCCCATTCATTCTTGTAGTACACCTCCACCAGACCCTCCGATATTGCCACCCCGCCCACAAGACGAAGGTCACCTTCTTCAAGGCGAGGTGGACTATCTACTGGGAAAAAAAGGAGAAAACGCATTGACTGTTTTAATGAAAGCAGGAACCACTGATATTAATATTCTCATGGAAGAACTAATCAAATTGAATCAGGAAACATAATTTTAATTATCCTGTAAGTGCCAGTTTAACAATAACAAACAGGTGCTTATGTACATGTATCTTTACCAAGCAAACACCAGCGAGAGACTGATTTGAAATCTACTTTACTATTATATTTCATTATTTGAACATTAAATTTTGTTGGTGGATTGCCTGAAACTATCATTGATTTTGACATAACGTACACATGATGAAATTGCATGTAATCAGAATGTACCTATTTCTTGTGGCTACCCAGTGTTGTGATATTTGTTAAGACCCTGCATTTCCCAGGTCGTATTATAAAGCACCCATACCATGCCTGGTTCCGATATTTACTTAGGCTTGTCCCTATGGGCTTTCCCTTATATTTTATTCTTAACTCCAGATGAAAGGGCATAATGACGAAAAAATCAGACAACAGTTGACAGTGATTCTTGACTGAGAAGTTTTAAAAGAAATGCTGGGCTTGTAGCCAGGGTGTGTCACTGTGCTGAACAAGGTGGCAGCAGTCGTCCCTGGGCGTTGATTCAGTCAGAGGAAGCTTGTGGGGTTCTTTTTAATATCAATATTCTTCAGTCACATTTCCTACCCCCTTCCCCGCTTTGCAAGCATCCAGGGCGTTTTATTATTATTATTATTTTTAATTTTATTTATTTATTTATTTATTTATTTATTTATTTATTTATTTATTTATTTATTTATTTATTTATTTATTTATTTATTTATTTATTTATTTATTTTTACTTTTTTTTTGGGGGGGGGGGGGTAATTTGAACATTTTGGTACCTACAAAGAGAGCGATACTCTCGGCAAGATATCATACCGTTTTCTCGGCCCACCCAATATATAATATGGGAACGTGTGACACTCTCTTTTTGCTTCATGTTATATCTTAGCAACTCGCGTAAGTTTGTAATGTTACCCACAACAGTGACAAAGTTGTATCAGAACAAGGAGTGATATCATGATGTCTACCGACTTTATATTTGATGTGAGCATTACGTCCAAAATGTAGTATTTGTGTTTCTTTCTTGGGGTGCTTATATCCACTTCATAAGGCTATGATTTATGCCAAGCAAGCCTTTGCGCTTACGGACGTAACGTTTCATTAATTTATTATTGCATTGGTATTTTAGCTGATTTCCCAAGGCAAGTTAAACATCAACGTAATCTCAAAATATTTAGTTATAGTATTTTGAATTCGTGTCGATGCAGCGTGCGTTCATCCCTGTCAGAAAACCCTAGCTTAGATCAAATATACTTGAGTGTTTTCGTCTATAACCACTTCCTAGTCGTCGTTACCCTGTTTTGTAGTTCAAACTGTATACTCTCCATAAGCTAACTCATCGCTGTCTAATAATATGGCAATATGGACAATAGTACTTCCATATGTACGTAGGTTAGACAGTGACAGGTTCGCTTATGGAGAGTAAAGAGTTTGTACTGCGCAATAGGGTAAAGACTACAAGGAAGTGGTTCTCAACAAAAAGGCACAAGTAAAATGGCCTATATAAATATGGAAGCACTATTGTACATATTGCTCACGGGACAATGTTGACTCACCAGGCGCTATAATATCGGTCGAGCAAGCCACACCAGCATCCGTCTTGTGAGAGCAAGAGTGAGCCGTGGCATTGAGACAATCCGCCAGAGAACTTTCCGATCCAGTACATTGAAAGCCACTAAACCACACTGGTCCGCTCCCCTCTCCAAAATGCCTACACGTTCAAAAATGACACTTCAAATTTACTAAATCGTATGTCTTTCAACTGAATCAGATATATCCCATAACTGGAAAATCCTAACCTTTTCAATTTGCAGTTTTTATATGCAACTAGTCTCATGGATAATTTTTACCCGGATGCATTCCAGTGAACATTCTTGAAGTTTAAAGTGTACGCAAGTACAAAAAGTAACCTCAGTGTCCTTTTTTTTTAACGTTATTGCCAACATTGACAGTGATAACCGAACACGAACGTTTAGCGACTGTAAAAGCCGAAACCGAGCCGCGCTTCAATCCTGAAACCCGGTCAGCTCGGGTTTGGTTGTTCGGGTTGGGTCAGGCTCCAGTGCATCGTGGCCTAGCGCAGCCAGCTGAACACACCATCTCTGGCATTGCACAGGATACACTTCATTCTGCGGCGTCATTTTCCACCACCAGTTTTAAGACAATCTTTGCAATATTATACAATGTTAGTGTGCAAAGAAAGGTGCATGTAGACCTACATCGGGTCTATTCACTTACTGTAAGTAACTTGCATATGTCAGTTTTGCTTAACATCACCAAGTCCAAAATACAAGAAAACTTAACAGTATCACTGTATATGAATCTAGGATTCTAATGACAGATCGTTGTTTGGAAAATTCAGTACGCCACAGGAAGGAATGGCAACCATCGTTGCTTGATAAGATCAAAACTCTTCCTCACCAATATTAGACATCATTCGGTCCGTCTTTTTTTAACCTTGTGCACGTTCGTGTTTGAATCAAGCAGCGTAAGTATGAAACTAATGTTGATCGTGAAAACAGGTTACTTAAAGATAGTAAAGCATCATTTTAAAATGCTGAAAAGTAAAATAAGTGTATTCATACAGGAGACTTCACCAACAATACTGTTCCAAAACCTAACTCCACGGCTTTACAGTCTACTAGAAAAAGATTGAATGTCGGTTTTTACCCCCGTAATAACGCTATGCCGGACTTATACCCGAGCTGTCTGCACACCACGGCCGCCTCCTGGCTTCCCCACATGTCATCACACACCGTACCCCACACTCCGTCATGGAATACTTCCACGCGTCCCGCCGTCACGTCGACGCCATCCGCTAGCCGTACCGAGCCCTCCTTTATTTGATCTGCAATGACATAAAAAAAATATTTCTACCATATATCAAATGATTGAGACTCTTTCTGATGCCACATTGTGCAGTTGTTATTTCCGTTTACGTTTCTGGCTTTACATTTTATCCGTCTTGAAGATAAGAACCAAGATGTATCCGAACAAAACAAAGGCCCTATTTTCCTTCTGGACCGAAGCAGGTCTACATTGTGAAGCTTCAAAGTTCAGTGAAAGAAAGAAAAAAACAGAGATTCAGTAAAGCATATTGGAACTTCTCCAAAGCATTCAGAGGTCCAAGTAGCCCAACTCAGAAAATGCGATAGTTTACTGCAAACTGGTGTAAACAAAGTCTAATTCACTCATCATGAGAGAGCACTGTCTACAAAGCAGGAGACGAGTGAAGTTCAGGTAATTCTAGGATCCAAGAAGTGTGAGATTTCCTACTTTATCGACACAACACTTCTCTATCAGAACTGCACATTTAGAATAACCCCGTCCAGTTTATATAGTAAGCATGTACTACAGTAGTCCCTGTCTTTAGAGGCCACCTCGAGAGTCACAAAAAGTCGTCTTGCACGACAAGATACAAGATACACAGCTTTATTTTTACTCGGGGGGTAAAGCATACAAGCATTAGCAGACCAGCTGCTGGTATGACCGATTTGTGATATATCTAAAACATTGGTTATAAATGAAAATGATATGAAGTTAGAGAAAAAAAATTCTGTACGTGAAGAAGACTGCACTTCCACTTCACACCTTCCCAGTTCTTAAGTAGCCTCTTGAAAATTAAAAAGTCCGACTCAGTTCGTAGATCAGTGGGAAGAGAGTTCCAAATTGAAGTGCAACTGTGAGAAAAATAGTGCAGTCCGTTCTAAACTAACATAAGAAAATAAGGACTTGAGGACTTCCCAAAGAGGTTTTGCACGAAATGTTGCTCTCTTCGTAGCAAGGGTCCACCAAGATGGAGTCCATTGTACAGATACTGACCGGCAGAACACTCCACACCGGCATCGTGTGAATGATCACAGGACTGGGCGCTCCAGGTGTTGGTACATTCCGACAACGACAAGGCCGTCCATCGACAGAATACAGTTTCCAGCCAAACATTGCCGTAACCTGTAGGTACATAAAATGTTGCAGCTATCATTAACTTTAATATCAATTATTAATATGTATGTGTGAATCCAGAAAAGAAAACAACAGAACTGAGACCAAACGCACGCGTATACTTATCAACACATTTGCATTTAGGGGATATTTTCGTCGCTTTTTAACTCTTTCAGTGCCACATTATGGACTGAGTCAACAGCTTTCCTCGACACGCCTTGGGCGCATTGCACCCAGAGTGGGTCGAAAAAGGCGGTTGACTTGGACTATATTATATTCCATGCAACTACAGGCGTGCTATTATTTGAACGAATGGTCTTTTTACAAGGAACACGAGTCTAGCACTCAGAGTATAATTCAGAGCAGTCCATTTTGCAAAGTTCGAAATGAGAAGCAGTTGGCACTGAAATAGTACGGGGTCATGTGGTGTATAGTATTCCTTATGAATTATATAGTTGTCATACACTGCATTACACTCTGCTCCTCACAGCTAATGCAATGCAAAACTGGTAAAATTCGTGAGGGAAAGTTATCTTTGCATTGAAAGAAGATGCGTGTAAAGGTGGGCACGTATTTCAGCAACAGACCTGAGGGATTGTTTACCCGCATATACATATACTGTACGCTGGTATCGCACTGGCCGACCGGGTTTTTAAATGTGCAGACACTTCAGTAGAACTTATTGGTTTTGCAGAATAAACATACATTCTAAAGTTAAGCCTTGTAAGAAAGGCCTCACACAAGTAAAATAGACACCATGGCGGACAAATACAATAAATACATCCTGTAATAAATGAACTGTAAACAGACTACACAGTGTAACGCATACAGAGATTTGGAAGGATTAGTTCCGTCATGGACCAGAATCACAACAATGGAAATACGGAGCAATAAATTAAAAGCGGGTCGATCTTAGCCGTTTGAGGTCAAATATGACAGGCTCCAATATTTACCGATGATACGTGGCCTCACGCGTTAAAAGCAGTTGGCGTAAAAGAAAGATGTCACACTTGTTATTTTGCCAACTTGAATGACAGCTCACTTCCAAAGCTCGACAAGGTAGCGTGTATTTTGTTTAAGTGTCATAAGAAAACACACAAAATATATTGTGCCTTTGATAAAATGTAAGCCCGTAATATCAGGTTAAATGTCTATTTTTACGATATTATGGACATTTGAGGGTATGACAACTCGCGTGACAGAGTTAAAATTTTTCATTTAAAGAATGCAAACAATATTGTCCGACGCGTCCACAATATTGTCATTTAAGAAAGTAAGAAACCCACCGTTTTTTACGATATATTAGTGCAAATTCTTCTATATCTTTGTCATAAGATCGATAAAGATGGAGGGAGGGGTTTTGAAGAAAACGAGATTTATTCATTCCAATCACATGACGTAATGTTTATTCGATTTCATTGTTTTAGTAACTGTGGATGTACAGCTTTAGTTGTATGTTTCTGGCTGTTTTGCGGTACCGTCAGTTGCGGTTCAGTTTAGCCGTGGGTTTAAGGTGCATGGTTTCCCATTGAAATCTCATAATTTTAAACATTATCGAAACTGGTTTTCAAGAGCACAAACAGACATCAATTTTGCATTGATAGAGAAACGAATGGGAAAATAAAAAAATTTGGAACAAGACGGAGCCTATAATGCATGGGGGCAAGGACAACTGAGTTCAGTCACGATATTATTGATGGGCTGCAATTCATTTCCTTTATGCTGGCCCATTCGATTGGAAATATTAACAAATTTGTGACCAGACATCGCGGCTCATCAATTGTGCAAGATAACATGTTTAAATACATTTTTGTCGCTGCTCCATTGGTATGTTTGTATTTAAAACTTCACTGTTAATGTTTTGAAGCACAATTCCTATATTCTGCGAGTGATTTTTTCTATTTTTTTCTGTAAGATGTATGTAATTGATTAAATAGTAGATTACATAAACAACAAGATGTCCACTGAGGAAAAAAACTTTTGGTGACTTCATTCGACACTACTATAACGTACTGCACAGATATTCTTCCTTACAAAGCCAGTAGTGTGACGTTCAAAATGTACCGAGACAACGAGTATAAATATTGTTGTTGAGGGCATGATGAAGTGGATGTGCACCAGGAAAAAAACTGTGTAGTGCTTCATATGAATGTGAAATGTACAAAAGTCAAAATTCGTCTGTTAACAAACATTACAAAGCGCAAAACGGATATCCACAGCACAAACTAGTCGTCATTCCTTCTTCAAAGACCACTTTGTAACTATATTCAATAATTTTCTTTACAGTTAAAACTGACTCCCAAATGGAGAAACATTCCAGATTGAAATTGCTTTTTATTTTTTCCAAAGGGGCACAATCCAAACCTTTGCCATAAGTCGCTCCTTTCTTCAGTTTTCCTCCGTAAAATCCAAGTTGTTTACAAGCCACGGCGGCGACCATATCATCTAGATGAGCGCTGCAAACTGTGCCCCAAACGTTATTGTGGTAGATTTCTAGTCGACCTGAGTACTTGTTTGGGCCGTTCACCAGTCGAATGTCTCCTTCTTTTGGAGTTGCAGTCACTAGAGGTGCCGAAAAATGCATATATGTATTAAATAATATGCGCCCATTACCTTTTTTTTTTTTTTTTTGTCCTTTAGTGGAAATTTCGGATGTTCCATGTAAAGGAAGCAGTGCTGTCCAGCTGAAAATATATGTAGCAAAATTTTCTTTCCTTGTAGCATTTTTGCCACTTCTTTACAAAAGAAACACTTATTTTTGAGAAAATCTGTAGCAATGTTAAAGAGCTTTGTAGCAAAATTTTGCTACAATGCTCCAGTTGGACAGCCCTGGGAAGGATATATCCTTTACGCTATACTTGTCTGTAATTGTTATAAAAGCCTTACCATCCAACAGATTAAATGTCAAAATGTTTTGCTTGGCTAATTTAGACATCAAATATCGAAAATTGCATATCATGATAAAAAAAGTGAAGTTGGGTAGTTGTCTTGTTCAAAACTATATATAAACAAGGTAGCTTTACAAACAAGGAAATGTTTGATACATAGTTGATTGATATCCTAGAACATTTCATACTTTTGGGGCTAGGAGTAAAATTTAGCAACCGTTACCAAAGTGCAAAAGTATAGATGAGTGGAAGAATGAAAAAAATGAGTAAACGGGCGGGCAGAAAGAGACACATATGGAATCCCAAGTGAAAAAACATATGCAATATTTAGGTGAATGTATAAATGATGGAATCTTCAAACAATAAGATATGAGAAAGTTGGGAGAGGTACGCTATGGGAGGGATCAGCCATTAAATGTCACATAACTTTGCAAAACACTTAAATGCAGGTAACGGCAAGATGCATGTGCAAGGCATCTCCTGTTAAGAAAAAATTGCAAAAGTCCATCAGTAGTGAGAACATGGGGTTTTTGAGCCACTTTGCACTCAAAATCCTGGATTCTGATTGGTCGAAAAAGGTCACGTGACCAATCACTGTGCACTAATGTCCTGTCTCCTGATTGGCCGAGAGCGGTCATGTGACCAGAGAGCGGGAAAATAAAACGATTCGAAAAAAAAGTAAAAAATGAGACTACTCCGTTTGCATGCGAACAGATTTTCTTTGCCATTTTCCTTTTCACAATGCAAGATTTCCAGGGCCAATTTAGAGATGACTATGGGCCAGTTTCAAAACTTAGGCACTGTGGCCGAGCTCCCAGTGTACTAGATGGGCCCCAAAAGGGTTTTTTTTATTGTTGAACTATCTGTTTACAGTGCCACAGATTAAGGTACATGCTTCATCTCAAGATATTCAGTTATCATTTACCTAGCTGATTATGTAAGTCATTATATCGATAAATGGTAAAATAAAAAGCAACATTGTATAATTCCATCTAGATAGTTGTTGATTGTTAATAGCTCAGTCCTCATATCTGGTACAGAGTGTAATAGGATAAAATACATGTGTTGCAACATGTTTTAGGGTTAGACCCCCAGGTTACAGTGTATGCAATTGCATCAATACTTTTACCTTGATATTAGAAGTTTATCTTTCTATCTGATTCCAGTATCACATTGTCATCTACCACCAAGTTGTTTTTTCCCTCTTTATTTTGATACAGAATACAGTATGAAAATGATGCGTGGAACTAATATAATGTCATGAAACATTCTGCTTTGAACTGAATACAATGCAATTAAGCATTTATTGAAATTACAATGGATGCAGTTACATCAATATCATGTATTTATTAAAGATCGTATTGTCACGTTACATATACTTCTTGGGGGGTTTTGTACTGGCTTTTTTGTTTGTTTGTTTGTTTGTTTGTTTGTTTTTTTCTTTTTGTTTTCTTTTTTAGTTTGTTTCTGATTTCAATTGAAGAGTTACTAGCATTGAATAGCATGACAAAATACAAGTATGCGTATGCAGTAGTTGCACATAAAACTTTCGAAACCATTTTCTGGATCACAATAACAGCAATACTTGTGCCAACCATTGTAGATTAAACAAGAGATTAGAGCACGAGTGTTAATTTGTGCTGAACAACCATCACACCATAAGTCTCAGGTACAAAGTGGGAGAGAAGGTTTTTTGCTACATAGGGGTAGGTGGTCATGCCAACTGAGAGCACATTCACGCAACATTTTTCCACAGAACAGACATTGCAAGTAGGGTTCACACGAATCTGTTCTGGAACCTCCACATTTTGAAAACTTCATTTTTGACGTCTTTGAAGACTTATGTATATAAATAAATACAAAGTTATCACTGGTCATAAATAACCACTGTAAAAAATTGACTGTTTTGGTACTTAGATACTTGTAAAATATTTTGTTGTTGTTTTCTCTCCTCACATCTACCTCAGTTACATTATGAAATACTTGTATTTCAGTATCTTTTAAAACTCTCTTTGATATATCAATAATATTTTTGTGAGTGATAAAATTATGTCTTAAATTTGGAGACAACTCTGAAAAGACATTCCTGACACTCAAGTGAGAATATGGTATATTCATCTGTACCATTGTTGCTTTTCCCAAAGCTGCCTTTAACTGTTCTCTATTCCCAATAAAAATACATATTGAAAATCCAAGGCTTTAGCCCCATAAAAATCACTTCTTGCATAACATCTCTATATTTGTAGGCAGGTTTTACTCTTCCTTCAGTGCAATCATTTGTGCAACTGCATGTGTAACTCATTAGCACGAACAAAAGCATTACAATAAGCCTTCTGTTGGGACAATGCTCTATTATTCCTGGATAACATTTAGGATATACCTGTTTCAGATCATTGCATTCTACGCGCTTACAAAAAGGACAGAGTCGTCAGGGTTGCAGTGCTTCAGCTACAAGGAATGAAACATTTATCAAAAATATCAAATACAAGCACTTGAGTGTACAGGAAGCCAAATGATATAGGCAGTTTTTTTTCGTGACCGTTACATTTCGTAAACTGGTCCATAGTTGATAACACTGTTTTGCTGTTGTTTTTTTTGGGGGGGGGGCACATGTCTCTTAAAACTTCTCTTTCTCAGACATAAAGCTGCCATTTGTTAGCATGTTTTCATTCATTCGCTTTCTTCTGCTAATGACAGAAATGTTGTCATATATAAGATGCAGTCTGGTGTTAGAGTAATGATCATAAGTTACTTTCTCATATTTTCTCTAGGCAATTCCTCGATGTCAAACTGGCAAAATCTACAATAAAAAGATTGCAAATCACTTGACTCACTTTAATGAAAAAATGTTATCCATCTGGAGGTACCAATGTTTCATAAATATCAAACATACTTTGTCTCTTCAGAGAGTCACAAAACTTTGTATATCCATGATCTTCATACAATGTAAGTACAACCAGTAATTTCCTCGTCTTAACCTCTTTGACCCTTCAAGTCATAATTTCCATGAACATCCCAAGAGACACAAGTTTATAGTTGAACAGATGGTCCATTATGTTGTTAATCCTTCTAGGAAGGTCTCTCGTAAGATAATAGTGTTCATCTCTTAATTTGTTCTTTATCCTATCCACATGCTGTCATTCTTCTTCTCCGTGGTTTTCAGGAAGCTAAAGTAATGATCTGTAAATGTGATATAAAGCATAAATGGTAAATTGGTACTGTAGGTTGCTTTACTTACACTTGGTATTTTGTGTCAACTTCACGTCATAACTTTTTTCCTACTGTTTTGGAGAGGTGATATTTCTGCAGCTACCACATTTCCATGCCTTTGTTCTCTGTCTACCAACTGCTCTGATGGGGCTGCCCATTGCACACTATTCCTCCTTTCTCTTGTTGGTAGTGTTGTCCCTCAGACACTCAGGTTTGCCCACACCTCGTTTGTTCTGATGCTCTTGGCTGGTATTGCGCAACTGGTCTGCCAACATCTTGCTTTTTTTGCTCTTGCAGCTCCACTTTTGAAATCTGCACCCAAAACCATAGGACAAGAGCCTTTGCATTTTTAAGTGGGATTGGCCAAAGATGCTATGAGTGGTAAAGATATCAAAACTTCAGCAGAGAAGACAGGAGGACAACATTGCACCAATCTTCTGGATTCAGCTGTTCAGTCACAAAGACGACTCAAAAAATGGAAGGCAGCAGGCAATAAAAGGCACCAAGAGCAGTCAAGTAAAAAGAGAAGACAAGGAGACATCTTTGGATAAAGTACCATCAAGATGACTTCACTGGTAATTAAAAAAAATAGCTCAGACTTGCACTCAGCAGCAAGTCTGAGCGAGATCTCTTCACATTACCATTTATCAAGACTGGAGTAGAAGCCGTGTCATGAGAGGAGGCTGCCAAGAATGCTAGCAACACCATGCCCCCTTTGTAGTCCAAAACCTTTGAAACTAGAATTCCATGACCAGCCTGATTGATGTAGTAAGTTTCGTAGACAGTGTCAGCAGGGGCAACATACTCAGCACGTTTCCTTTCATGGCAGTAGTCTTTGCCTTCTAGGCCAAATTGAAAAGTAACAATTGCTTGACCTCTGTTAAATAGGATTGGATGACCATACTTAGATGCCATTTTCATGGTTGTGACATTGAACCTATTAGTTTTTTGCAGGTTGATAAAGTGGTGTATTGTAAGTTGTAGTACTCTGCCGGCCATGTTCCCCTGCAATTTTAAAGATTCACAGAATTGGAGCCAAGGAATCTTCAATCACTGTATGTTCAACCACATGTGTATACACAGATATGGAGTGTAAACCTGCATCCAAATCTACCTCGTATAAAGCTTCACTGCACAGGGGTAGTCTGATATCATCAGTACCAGAGCTTAATTTGCACTGCTCAAATCCGAGGACTTGAAAAAGCTTTCTACTTACAATTTTCCATCTCTAAATGCGGCAATGTCATCTTTTTGTCATCTTGTTTGTGTGTTTGTTGTACATAAAGCTGATACCGTGGTCTGCACAAGCATTGTTCATCAACTTTTTCAATGTATTTGGATTGGCATTGAAAAACATTTTTATATGATTGTTGAGTACCTACACTGATCATACATCCTGTACAATACGATCAGTGGTCCATGTGGTTTTCATGCCACTGTTTCCTTCTTGAATGACAGGCAGAAAGTGTAAAAGCATGAATATATATATATATATATATATATATATATATATATATATATATATATATATATATATATATATATATATATATATATATATATATATATATATATATATATAACTGATTTTATCATTGCCGCACTTTGATTGGTTTCTCTTCATAGACGGTCCCATCAATTTCTTCACCATCTTTTGTATGGTAGACACCTGTTCCAGGTGCATGCTTCTCCATGACAAAAACTTCCTCTGTCTATTGAGCCCAATACCTTTTTAAATGGTCCCTTGGTGGCCCTTCATGGCCATACAGATCATCAACACTGACAAGTTCCATTGCATATCGTGATGTTAATCCATTCAGTGACGAGTGTGGAGAATTGCTGTAGGCAGTCAGCAAATTGGATAACAAATTGATGTACCCATGAGAATTCGATGGGAAAGGTATCACCACATCCCCTCTTCGAGGGTATTATTGAACCTCTCAACCATTGCTGCTTTGATATCTTCATTTTTAGTAGAAAAGTGTTTTATTCCACACTGCTTCATCAGCTGTTGGAAAGATGAATTAGTCAACACAGGTCCATGGTCAGTTTGGATATATTTTGCAGTAGTCCCAGCCATTTCAAATACTTTCTGCATTGCTTTGCTTTCTTGATCATGTGTACATTTTTATTCTTCACTGAGATTGCCCAAGCTAAACAAGACAAGCAATCGAACACTGTCATGATATATCAATTACCTTTGTTGTATCTGGCAATAGAAGGTAGTCACACAAATCAACTTGCAACTGTTCATCTGTTTTTTGTACAACAATGTGTCAGCAAGGGAAATTCCTGTTTGTTTTTGTGTAAAGTGTACACTCTCTGTTTGATTGAAAAACTTTTTTCTTTACTTTCACTGACACCAGCAGCTTTGGATAGTCTCTAAATGCCTCTATAACTGCCAGAATTGGTAGGGTTGTAGAAAATAGGTGCCACTTTGTGGTCCACTGACACAAATTTTTATGTCCCTTTTTCGCTCTCACAGCTGAAGATTTGTTAGTAGGTGGTGATGGCTGCCTCCTGGCATATCATTGTGCATCAGGAATAATTGATTGAGGGATTATGGTCTTGGTTATGTTGGATCGCCACAAAATGTCATAAAATTCTCTCAGACTAGGAACATCTTGAATATTGGACCTCTTGCTTATGGAGTTGGCTCTCAGGTCCTGCATGTGGAAACCCTTTATAAAATCACCTTTTACTTTCAGTTCACCATTACTATTGATGAATAGATCAGGAATTTCTTTTTTCACAAACTTAACAAGTCATTTGGCATTATTCCTCAACTTCTTTGGAACATTGGCAATTGATTCTTGTCATAGTTTTTTGCCTGTCAGCTTCTTCAAAGACATATGTTGCTACTTGTGATTGGGAAGATGTTGCCTGATGTGGCAGTGGAGTATTTTGCTCCTCCTACAGTCTTTTATGTGTTTTGGGGTATTCGTTAAGAGCTGCATAATATGCTGTTATATCATTATCTTGTATTGTATTGTTAGCTCTGAGTATGTTGAGCACACATTCACAAATGGTGTCTAGCAAGTCAGGATGTGTTTTCTGAATCATAATCCTTATTATGCTTGCTGGGCATGCATTTAAGGAAGACAGTCTGATGTCATTCGTCTGCAGTTGCTTGGATATTTTTTTTTTTTGCATCCTTACCCTCCTGTTGTGATTTTTTTCTCCACACATGAAAAATTGTTGGTGCAGTATCTTATATTTCTGGGTGTTTCAGATGTGCAGTCAATGAAGAGGTAGCCATTCCTGCCCTTGGTTGCTTCTTCATATGCTTCCACCACATATCAACTTCTGTTAGGTTGGAGCTACCTGGCTGATACAGTTATTTGTTATCTGTCCCTTGCATTTTTAAAAACCACAAGATAGTAAGCATCCCAACTAATGGTGTGAAAAAAATTGTCAGCAAAAAGGTTCTGTACAAATAATATGATGCTTGTATTCTGAGGATGCCTTTTTTTTGGTGAACATATCCAGCACTTGCTTGTCCATTTCATCCATTAGGTCATCAACTGTAACCAAGACGGGCACATTTTGTGTGTATCCTCCAATACATCCAGACCATATGCAAAGTCAACGTTTGGCTGCATATATTCATATAGTTGGCAAACTCCATAGTACCATACCATTTTGACCATTGGGGGAACCATCATGTTTTCTGTGTTCTTTATTGAATGTTTTATCCATTCTGTTTTTCCAGATTGGCTTGGGCTAACCATAATATAAGTAAAAGGATGCTTGACCCTTGGATCCATACCAGCATGTTAATCTGGCTTCATGCAGCATTAAAATGACAAAGTATTGGTTTGGGAATCAATTTATGCCCATGAGCTAAAGTAGATATACCATCATTCAAAACATAACACTTGTCATCATATTATCTTCTGTTAATAGAACTTGTACATGTGTACCTTTGAAAGGTCCAAAACTGCTTGTCTTATGGATATGGACTTTTTCAAGGTGATCTGTGTTGTAATTTTATTTATTTCTACCAAATTTTCATGGAAAATGTGATGAGTCTTGCAGTTTGGTGCAGCTAAATGTCTCTTTAGTTTATTTTTTTTCTCTTCTGTGATGAGCTTGTAATTGATGCAGTTGCAAAAGATTTTCCATTGTTTTGCCATAAATGGACTAATCATTGGTTTGAAGAAGTTCTCTTCGAAATCTGAATGCAAAACCCTGAGGGAATGTGAAGACTTTCTTCCACTGTGTGTGTGCATTGGTGCTCACTGAGTGAACAATGATAGACTCAAAGTCAACATGAATAACAAACGGGGCAGTCAGTTTTGTTTCCGTTAAAATTGAATGTACAAATGTTGCCTGGTTTTGGAATGTTGGTTTTCTGCAGAGCAAATGTTTTGCATGTAGGCTTGTGTTCCAGTACATTTTGCTACTTTGTAAAAGGTGTTTTGCTATATGAGCAGAAATACATCCTCCCCTTATGCTTAGCTTTGTGAAATCACAGACATGACACATCTTTTATCCAAATGTAATGCAATTCTTTAAACAGTAACAAATCTATGTGTTTGCTCTTTTTGCTTCCAGTGACATACATTAGAAATGAAGTTTTCCCCTCAAGACCATCAACATTGATAGAGAGCCAAGGATTCAACTCCTCAAACTTTGCAATGTCTGTAAATTAACAGGAAATGAAATGTCTGCAAGTTCAGTTCTTCCCAAAAGGCTTGTTGTCCTTATTCTTTATATGTTTTGCTTATTCTTTCTACATGCCTCGATGCTGGAATGCTAACAAAACAGCCCACATAAAACATTGTTTATCCTGATTTCTAACATTTGTGACTTGGTGGGTGTCAGAAATCCACTTTGGGGTGAGAAAATGTGATGAACCCCTTTATTTATACAATGTTCCTACTTTAATTATTCATTCAAGTACTTCTTCTGGACGCCATTCGGAGCCTTCATGAACAAATTTATCCACATTGCTTAGCAAATGACTGTATGCCTCTCTCACCATGGTGTTAATATTGTTGGAAGCTAGCACAGTCATTGTTGCACTATGGGCAGCTGGGATTGTTTCCACTCCCCACCCCCAATTATTTCATTCTATTCAATCGATCTTGCTTATAGGATCAAATGAAATTTTCTGAGCTTTTCTTTTCTGTAATTGTTCTCAAAGATGCCGTACAACTTCATTCAAATGCCCATCTTAAAATCTCTATCACAATGCTTGTGACTGTTGTTGCGGCATAAAGGCTAAGATCTTCCACTACTTTTCCTTGTGCTGTTCAGTAAGACTTCTTGTTTTTACGCATCTTGCATATATTGTCTTCAGTCCCAAAGTAAGGAGATTATAGGCCGGTAAAGGTCTCTGGCACTGGATACATTCTTTACCTTGCTCACCAAACTTACTACAATAACACTGCCCGTGAACAATTAAACAGTTGCAAAAATTGCATCGGTTTACATATCCTTGAACAATTTTGCTTGCACGAATCACACAGCCTGTCATCCAGGCTGGTTAATGGAGATTTGGAACATTTGTAGTACAGCATACTGAAGCGGCTTGCAAGTTCTCCTTTGAAAATGGTCTTTTTACACTCTTTTTATAATGGCTCACTTTGTAAAACAAAACAAAATAATGAAACCCAAGTCCAAATCATTGCAACTTACACTGAAGAAAACAACATACACTTACCACATTGTTTGCTGTTTTTACTAGGACAGACACAAAAACTAAGATGTACAGCACTTTAGCTCTGAAATCACCACACTGAGATTAGGCTTCTGCTGATGAGATTTTGCTGCTCCTTGTGATCAGTTGCACTGCCTCAGGGAGAGTTGTGATGTGTGGGAGATTATGGGCTGTATTTGCTGGGAAGAAATGAATGTTCCAGAAAAGGGAGAAACGTCAATAATGTGCATTTATCATATTGACAGGAAGTCATGGGAATGTAATTTCGAATTAAAACCGGAAGGAATTTGTGTCTTAGTTAGATAGTGTCATTACCATATCCAAACCGTAGTCCTAATGAAACAAATCCAAGTCAATTCCGACCAAAGGCAATGTTCCTTGGTATGTTTAGCTCAATCACATAAATTTATAGTTCGTCTGTATCCCAAAGAGTGCAAAACGTACATCCAAAGGATCAAAAAAGCCATGTGTAATTTTCACATTACATGTAAGAATGCAAACAAAATTGTTTGAAAATATAGGCCTATTGCAGTAAATTGGCTTGAACAGGTGCATCATTCATGTGCATATGGGACCATGGAATGCATGAAAAGGGACCAAAATCTGCAGCACAGTAGAGAATCTGCAAGCACAGGTTCCAAACTTGTCGAAAATATCAATAAAATACAGCATTTAAAAAAATACTGGTTGCAACCGCCATCTCAACAATGATCATCATCAAGTCCACAAAACGACACTAACACCAACATCAAAAAAGCCCCTGGGCCTAAAATGGCCATCAACAAGAATCCAAACAATTAGATGTGTTTTAGACATGTAGTTATAGGCATGATGTTTTTTTTTAAAGGAGATAAACTAAGAGTATTTCCAAAAAAAAAAGTTTTTGAATGTGCAAGTTTTGTGGTCAAAGTTCAATACAGTGTCAGAATTTGCAAGTACACTGGTTCAAATGTCAAACATCAGCCAGAAACAAGTGACATCAGGTCTCGAAACGCAAAACAGCATAGTAGTCAAATAACATTACAATAGCCAAAAATAGTAAGCATAGCAGTCAAATTTCAACTATGGTTTACAGAAGTAATTATGAAAGGAAAATTGAATGTTCAAGACAGCATAAAATTCAACAAGTCATCTAAGAAGTCATTTATTTAGGTAATAATTAAAAATTTTAAAAAATGTAGGATGCCATTCTAAGTCATCTGCTAGTCAGCTGAGCATAATGTACATCTAATCCATGGGTCTATAAAGTTAGGTCAAAATGTATAACTGTCCTGATTATTATTAAAGTCTAACATGTTTATCAGATAGTTAGGTTTTATGGAGAGAGAGAGAGAGAGAGAGAGAGAGAGAGAGAGAGAGAGAGAGAGAGAGAGAGAGAGAGAGAGAGAGAGAGAGAGATCCCTAAAGGTAGCTGTAAATGCAGCTGTCTTCCATGTAACAGTTTTAAATTTTATCATTGACAATCAAACATAAGTCAACTGGTCAGTCAGCTGATTTAGATGCTAATTATTTATACAAAAAAGAGAGAGAAAAAAAAGTCAAATATGTATGAATTTACTCATTTATTGAAAGTAACCATGTATTAGCTGCACATCAAACACTTCGGGCCAACCTGACATGATTTTCACAATGACAAACTATACTCATCAAACAATTATAAAAACAACATCAGTCCCACTACATTTGGAACACGTACTGCCCTACAATATGTGCAGAATATACCTGAATGTTCAAAATGTTAGCAAAATACATAATAGTTCCATGAAAAAAGAAGCAGACAATAGTTTTCAATGATGATGAGACCAAACCAAATACCAGCTCAACCTTGTCAGATGTAGTATCATTTCCGAAATAATAACACATGCTAGTGTTCATCATCTGAACTTGACTGAATGACCCATGACCAACAATTATAAAATTTAAATGAATGAGGATACCTCCTACCTGACTGGGAACAGGTTACCAACATATTGGCAGTGGGTTAAACCAGTTTTACGGGATACCAATCATCCAACAAAAAGCTACATTCATTTAAACTAGGCCTAAAACAAATTTGGCCCTTAATTTCAATGTACAGTTATAAAAGGTAATAACATGACCA
Organism: Hermodice carunculata; assembly: GCA_964020975.1. Lineage (NCBI taxonomy): Eukaryota > Metazoa > Annelida > Polychaeta > Eunicida > Amphinomidae > Hermodice > Hermodice carunculata. The sequence goes on from OZ026619.1 coordinate 48,782,691, forward strand.
TAGTTCATAGACTTCATCTAAACAATGACAAGACAATTAAGAATTTTAAGTCAGACTACTAAATTTACATTAAAATTGCGTCTTCGTACATGATGCAACATGTCATAATATGAATTTAGCATACATGTAAAAAGGAAGGTAAGAGTTACACTCCTAACAGGAGTTATGTATCAGCCCAAATAGACTAAATAGGAGTCAGAAGCAGACCTACATTGTTTTAATTTATTTTATTAAGCGGAATAGATTTGAAACGTCGCATAACCCCTTCCTACAGAGTAAACCCAATCCATGAACGGTCAAAATTGAAGTATAGGAAGGAATTTATTTCCAAAATTCCATGTAAACACCAAAACAAGGTCTTCACGTGGACAAAACACAACTAAATTTGATACTGACATAATAAGAAATATGGTTAAGTACTTCCAAGTTCCTTTCTCAATTGAAATTAGAGCACAATAGGCCTAAAGTTCGTTATCAAAATAGGACTTACATCAGCTGAGTGAGTATTTTTAAATTTTCTCAATATATCCAAAAGGATGAGAAAATAGAAGGCCTGTATCGTTCAACATGATGCCTGAGAACTAAGATGGTCCTTACTTCATTTTATCCTTATTGTAGTATAAAATGAATTTTAGTGTTCCAGTAAAGAAAGTTTGATCAAACTCAAGGTAAAACAATATCAGCTTCAACATTACCCTACCGAAACATATTTCTATGTGTTTTACTGACACTCAGACAATACCTTGTTAATATGTTCACAGAAATCAACATGATATTTCTGTAGAACATATTTATATATATTTACCTTTAAATTTTAGAAAAAAAGCTTGTGTAATAAGTCTGCTAAAATTGATTTATGTCTATCAGCAAAATCTTTAAAGTCAGGTCAGTTTTTTTGCGAAAGCAATAAGTCTTGAGACATAGACACCACAAGCAGGATTTATATGAATATTACTACCTATATATGGATATGTCACTATATCAAAATTGAAATCATCTTTGCATTCATCTCCAGACGGTTCTAGAATATATGAAAGATTAACAGTCACACATTTTTCTCAGGCACCTTCAGTTTTATCATTTAATTTTGTTGACTTCAAATTTGCAGTTATCAGTGAAAGGATGTTGAGGGAGACAGGACTGACACTGACGGTGCCAGCATGTGGTTTTCACCAAATGTTAGTGAGACATGTCACAGGAAATGTGTCTCGCCCTTCATTTTCAATTTCACCCCAAATTCTTGGCAGAGAATCTGTGCCTCTGTAGACTCTCACATCTGCAGACTGTTCACTTTTAAAGAATCTTATTAGATCCAGCGGTGAAAGTTTACTGCACATAAATTACACCTGGATTGTTTATCTCTTGCAATGCATATCTGCAATGTTTGGAAACTGCTCATGTAATTCAAATGACAATAGAGTCTGACAAAGTAGCAACAATAATACAAAAATGTAGATCTAAAGTATATATGTGAAAGAAAAAATACCACCCATTGATAACTGTTCCAAGATTTGTTCAATGGTAATAAACATATTGGTAATTATTGGATAGGCCCTGTAACTAGCTAAAAAGCAATGTTCTCCAAGATCTGGAGAAACGTGGTTATTTTTTTGTTTTTACCTTTGCCCCTTAAGAGTTACGGACATTTAACAGACATGCTGTCTAAACAGGTTGTCCATCAGGTGTCAAAAATAAGAAAAAATTGAGTATTAACCCTGCTATAGTTCTGATAAATCTGAAAGGAAATTTTAACTATTTTAGAACACAAATTCCATCTAAACTCCTTCCAGAGCATTCTTCACATTGTTTTCCCATGTGAAAGTCAGGGTCTGGCTCTATGTTTTGAATCTAGAATGTTACAAAATATAAGTGCATAAAGTCAATGAATTTCCTTTCAACGTACTCTTCTCATGAAGCACAATGGCTACCGAGAACGTGCGATTAACAAACCTGAAGCTCATCGGTCATAATGCCCCATTTGGTACACTGGGGGTTCGGTTACGACACGTTAGTTTTAAAACTGACCCATAATCAAGGGCAAAATGGGGCTCTCGACAACCTAAGTCATGAAAAGGAAAATGACAAATCAGATCTGCTTGCACACGATGGTAATAGTCTCCTTTTTTTCCTTTATGGGAATCATTCCCTTTTGCCGCTATTTGGTCATGTGAATGCTCTCGACCAATCCGGAGACAGGAACATTAGTGCACAGACTGGTCACGTGACCTTCCTCGACCAATCAGAATCCAGGATTTAGGGGATCATCGAATACAAAGTGGCTCAAAACCCCCATGTCTTCACTACTCCTTCACGTCAAGTAAATAATTAAGGTTCGCTGTACATGTAAAATCCAACAACAATATGTTTCTCTTTCCGGTCGTTGCCGGACCTGTTGCTTGGACCTCTCAGAGTCTTTCGGGAAATGTGTGTAGATTCATAGCAGTAAAAAGTGGGCAAATATGATCAAACTTTACTGTGACCTTGGCCCACATAATGCATTTTCTTTTTTGCATATCTCAAAAAGTTCTATGTTCTTAATCTAGAATGTTACAGCATATTACTGCATAAAGCCAATGAATTTGCTCTCAACCTACACTTCTCATCAAGCATAATTGCTACCGAGAATTTGCAATTAACAAACTTGAAGCTCATTGGTCATAATGCCCCATTTGGTACACTGGGAGCTCGGCCAGGAGACCTTGGTTTTAAAACTGACCCATAGTCGAGTGCTGCCTCAGGAAAACTTAGGTCACAAGAAAAGGAAAACGACAAGTAAGATCTGCTTTGATGTAACTGCTCTCGACCATTCAGAATAAAGGATAATGGGGTCTTTGAGTGTGAAGTGGCTCAAACCACCCTTCCCCTCACTCTTTCGGGATAGGTTTGCTGAATCATGGGTGTAAAAGTTTACGAATATGATCCAATTTTTCTGTGACCTTGGCTCACATAATGCATTTTCTTTGTTAAATATCTGAAAAAAGTTGTAAACAGGTATGTACAAAAGTACCCTCTGCGGAAAGAGGTTGACTCCTAGTGGACGTTTGGCTTATGTTTCAGTTTCCCGTTCGTGTTTAAGGCCAAGGTCATATATATGTAGGCCTATTTCCATTAAAATGGATTTGGGGGGAGGGGGAGTAATAGTGTTTCAATGAATCTGAAAGAGAACTTGGCTCTCTGGAGTATGAAAGCTTAATAGAATAAACAAATCAATAAACTCAAAATTTGGAGTTTTAAATCTCGATCAATTGTCAAGTTTTAAGTTTCAAAATTTCGTGATTCATTAACAAATAAAGTAAATTTCAGAAACATTTCGATTTTAAAATCTCAATATTTCGAGTATTTCTTCCAAAGTTTGAGTTTGGAGTCTCGAAATTTTGGGTTTTTGAAACTGACAAGTTTTTAACGGAGAAAGGGCGTAGATATTTCGAGGTCAAAACTCTTGTTTTTGGCTTAGAAATGTTGAGAACAATCACGTAATTTGAAAAAATCGCAAAATTAAGATGTTTAAAACTGCGATAAAAAACATGAAATCATGGGTTTTTTAAGTCAAAATTTAGATAAATGTCACGCAATTTTTAAATTTGAAACTAGAAACTTCGAGAGAAAATTCGCAATTTCGAAGGGGGTGGGGTGTTTTGTTTTTGTCTTTTGTTTGTTTTTTGTTTTAATTGGTGGCCCCATAAGGGGTTCGGGCCCCAGGTGTCCGCCCCAAGTAAAGATCTACTATAATAATGCAGCTGATATTTACTTATTTTAAGTCACTTACTCATTCACATTATGACATCAACGGAAGATAGTTTTTGCCCTGATTTGGCCAATGTTGAGTTTTACAGAAAGCTTGATTTTGTCCACATATTTTTGTCTCACAAATGCCTCGAAAAATTTGAAAGTCATGGTAATTTGGCCTTCAGAGAAAAATGTGGCTACTACTATTATTTTCTTTTATTACTCATCCCATTTTCTTTGCACGGAATGTAGCAGGCGGCTAAACCTTCTAATATATATTCACATCAGGTCCATGTGCCCAGACTAACCTTAGGGAACATCATTGACCTACTGACGAGAACACATTTTGGCCCAATATTCGAAAAGTGACCACAAGTGAGATAAATTGGAGTTCGCCCCCCCCCTTAATAATGTTCCACGATAACATTATATTGAAGTGATTTATCTGTTTTGAAATTACGCAGAATATATATAAGACCAGGGTTGTTGACCTAATATTCAGCGCTCATAACCTACTTGTAAAGAAACATTTTTTGTCCGTAGCTTGAAAAGTAAACAACTAACTTGCATACTTTTGATCTCTTTAAAAAGAGATTCCAACTTCAAGTCGCAAATATTTTTGTTTGCACCATCTCCAAAAAAATTGCTTCTGGCAAACTTACTTGTCAAATCATGGTTCTCTGTAAAATAGAAATCTATGTGTGTATCGGTTCGAACATGATGTAAGACAACTTGCGATGCCTGACGAGGCATCGCCTCTCGATATTCACAGCGCCTCAAAGAGCATGTTACAAGTTCTCTCCATTGAACATTACCATTCCTACAATTACCAGCTGTGAGAAGTAAAATGTTTAACGTGCATGAATATCAACGCTCAACAATGCAGGAACTATCCGAAGTCCACTTGTGCCTATTCAAACTGCGGCATGGTCATGGAAGGCTGGCAGGTGCACATGTACAGTTGTTTATCCTCACATCGGGCTTTCAATGCTACAGTTGTCAACGGCTTGGCCCACGTGTGCCGAACATATTAGAAAAAATACGACTTTGTTCAGAATACGTTAACTGGTGATTGGCACTCGTATCAACTATATTCCCTATAAAACCAGGTTAATTGTTTATTAAAAGTGATCAGGACCTGTGTTAGGGTTCAGCAACTAGGCCTTAATTACTCAATATCAAACTTTAACTCATCGAATTTTTGGGAGCACAAAACCAAGAGCCAGCAAAGGCAAACTTTTTTATGTAAAATTGAAAAAGTACATTTTACAAAGCGCATTTTACAATTTTCAAAGGGTATAGTTCAAGATTTATCGGACTTCAAAATCTAATCAGGTGCAAAATTAAAAACATGTTCTCTTTTGAAAAAATGTTGCGGTGACTCCTTTTTATGTTCAATGGGCATCACTATTTAGAGTAGATCTTTATTTTGTAAACTAGTGTTTTTATTTGATTTTGTTTTATTTGATTGTTTTTTCAAATATTATTTTAATTTGGTGTGGCGAAAGTTAACAATCCGTATTAGAATTTAATCAGTAAAATGTTGATAACAATTGCACAAGAGGCTAACAACATGCACGCAGCTCTTAAGCAGTTGGCCTCGCACATTGAGGAGAAACGTGCCAAATTTATTGGTGGTCACCGCACCATTTAAACAATTTGACAACTACAATAGGACTCTATTCCTAAACCACATTTGTATCTGGCTGTACTCAGACTGAGGTGTGCGTTCCATCTCTCAATTTGTTCCTTATATGGTTTCCAGATGCATCTACAGCGTGCAGTCGTGAGTATTTTTAATTGCTGCAAAATTACCAGAGGTCTCACATTTACGGGCTGAATTAGCGTACGAATTGTCATAATTAAACATAAATTATTCTTTTTGGTAGACGTGAAAATGCTTGGTTTACACGATTTGGGTCTTGCGTTATCGGATCAAAACTGAACAGAACATTTTTATTTGACAGGTTACCAAACTGCACAGCGTGGAGCCATGATCTTGAGGATTTGAGGGTACAGTGTGACTTTTTTCAACCAAAGTTTGAGCAGAGCATATTTAATTTAAAATAACTCCTTTGACATTTTACCATTATATCAGTTGCAATAGGTTTTAGTAATCTGAACAATACAAATAAAATAAGCTGCATTTGCAAGAACGAAGCCATGAAAGCGCTGGTCTGTCTCTCTTCTGCCTGCAGGAATGAAGGTAAACTACTCTTTTACAATTAAAGACACACATCGACTCATTTCACTTATCTCAGTCATTCAGTCTTGAATATCTGAGCTAGCCCAATGTTACGAAGTCAGCACACAATGGACTGAGTGGCCTTCTGTATTTAAGCGCACTCAAAACACATGCCCTTCCATAGAAACAGAAAAATTCAATATGAAAGGATATTTTGTCTTCAAACATCAGCTGCAACTTAAACACTACTACACAATATTCTATTTCTACTTCTCAGCATTGAATTAAACATCACAAAGTCTACACCCTTCTTAGGACATCAGCTACATACAGCAAATACTACTGTACAATCCGGCAAACAATGACCATTTCACAAGGTTCTACTGTGTTTGCCAATCCAAGTAAAACAACCAAGCATTAAGATCCAAAATGAATAAGAGCACATTTGTGGACCACATTGCTTGTGCTGGTCCTGGTTCCTGATACAATCAAGATTTGAACAGTAGATTAGCAGTTTATCATGTCGTGTAGATCAGGCTGGTGAGAATCTGGATAACAAATTCCTCCAGACGTTACAACTTTAGTTTCTTAATTCCAAGCAAAGTGACATAGTCTTGCATCATCATCATCATCATCATCATCATCATCATCATCATCATCATCATCATCATCATCATCATCATCATCATCATGCAGAAGCTCCAGCCATCGACCTTGTCATAATGCAGTGGCGAAAAATGGCCGAAGATTCTTGCTGCAGTTGCTCTGTGACTGATCGACAGGCTCATCAGATTGAGTAGACCTACTGGACTTCTATTATTTTGACTGCTCTTTGGTAAGGGAGACCAGCTCTTCATTTCTTTTTAAATTTGAACCTGAACTGACCCTGTCTCTGTTTCCCAAAAGAAGTTTTATGCGTCAACTTATAATCACCAGTCAAAACTGCAGCCTTATGCAACGTACCTGTCTTTTCTTCTTCCAGCTAGGTTTGAATTTCATTTGAAATACAACATTTGACGTCATTCCTTAAGTTAAGCTAATTTTACCTAATCAAATAGTACAGAAAAACATGATCCATATTCATAGATTCCAAACCCAACAATGACAGCAAAGAGATTCCAGACTTGCCAAAGCATCAACATGTATCTTCCAATACCAATGTGAAGAAACAAATTTCACTCCTGACTTGAGACAGGCAGTCACCCATAAAAGGCAACTGGTGGTTTTAAACCGGTCCTCTCAACCTTAGAAATGTTCATCATTAACTGCAGACACTAGTTCTTTTGCAAAATGTATAGGCCTAACCACCCAGAACACAAATTTCGTTACTTCTGCCAAAGATAAAGAGAGACCTGTTCGGTCTATCACCTTTTAGTTGTCCCGAAAGGTATTTTCTGCTTTCTTGAAAGGACGCCATCATGTCACTCAGGTTTTCGATGTATCTAGCAAACTCCACGTCAGTCTGGTTCGCTTTGCCGCACTATCTGTGAAACAAGTTGTCAATCTATCTAGCAAATTCCATGTAGATCTGGCTGTCTTAGCCTCCCCTGGAATTTCTGTCTTTAGGCTTCGAGAGTAAGTCATAAGCCTTCAAAACAGCCTGTGTTGTTTTTTTTTTTTTTTTTTTTTTTTTTTTTTTTTTTTTGTTTTGTTTTGTTTTTTTTTTTTTGTTTGTTTGGTTTTTTTTTTTGTTTTTTTTTTGTTTTTTTTTTGTTTTTTGTTTTTGGGTTTTTTTTTGTTTTTTGGTTTTTGGTTTTTTGTTTTTTTTGTTTTTTGTTTTTGTTTTTGTTTTTGTTTTGTTTTTTGTTTTTTTTTTTGTTTTTTGGGGGGGGTTGGGTTTTGGGTTTTTTTGTTTTTTTTTGGTTTGTTTTGGTTTGTTTTTGTTTTTGTTTTTGTTTTTGTTTTTGTTTTTGTTTTTTTTTTTCGATAAGCACACTTTGCAACAGAAGAGGCCAGGCCCCTCTGGGCTATTCTAACATTTTAGCTATTTTATGAAATGAAAGTAAGAATTTTGGCACCTTTCTTTCAATTTTGGCACCAAACATGTGTTCTTTACTACATCAAAAGGTGCTGAGAATGGTTCCCTAACAGATTTGGACTGTTTAGGCTGCCAAGCTTTTAAGAGTTAAGGTGATCTTCTCTGATAGCTTTAGTTTCTTAAAGTTCTTTCAATTTCAATTCATGGCCTCTAGCATCTTTAGTTTCCCACCACTTTAATGTTTCTCACTCTAATACCATTGAGACTTCGCTGCGTTCTGATATGTATTTCTCTTAAAACACCATCTTCAAACTAATATTAAATGATTTTCTGATTTAAGGGTACTTAAGAGGTACATCTCAAATTCGATATTTAGGCAAAATTTCAAGGTTTTTTTTCAATTTCTCAAAGTCTTTGACAGTTAAATCCTCATTAGCAAGAAATACTTCGGGATTTATTACAGGCTTTTTGTACGACTGTCTGTCTACTCACACAAATATACCAGTATACACTAGGCTGTTCCCTTTTGAGGTCATAATATATTTCTTTATTTTAAAAACTTATAGAAGTTTCAGTTAATTAAATTTGTTTCTCATCGTGGACCAAATTGCTGATAGCAATATTGAAAGCTGATACCAGGCGGCCATAACTGAAACTTACAGAACTTCATCTCTCAGTCTGTTTACACTTTGTGTTTCAGATCATGATGCTATGCTTCATCACATGCAACAGATTTTGGATACCACTTGACAGCGGTAACTGCCGGTTTACAACACTGAACACGTGCAGTTGGAATCTGGTCAGCAAAATGTACAAATTTTCGACACGATCTTTGACTTCGTGCAATACCGAGTGCTACCATCATTAATAAGACATTGGTTACCAGATATACTTTGTACGTTCCATGGGCCAGGATAACTAGATATAATTTGCATATTCTATGGCACCGGGTAACTAAATATAATGTGCACAATTCATGGCAAGGGATAACCAGATATAATTTCCATATTTCATGGCGCCAGGTAATCAAATATAACATGCATATTTCATGGCACGGGATAACCAGATGTAATCTGCATACTTCATGTCACCGGGCAACCATATATAATCTGTATATTTCATGACACAGGAAAAACAGATATAATTTGCATATTTCATGACACAGGATAACCAGATATAAATTGCATATTTCATGGAACAGGATAACCAGATATAATTTGCAAATTTCATAACACTGGATAACCAGATTCAATTACAAAATTTATGCCAAAGCATAACCAGATATAATTTGTATATTTTATGGTATAGAACAGGCACTTGTAATACATGTATTTCAGGACAAAAACTGAGTGTATCCATGAATACAAGACCACTGCCCACATCCTCTTAAATTTCTAATAGTGTATGTGTTCATTTAGAAAACATATTCAGTTTTCTTCAACAGACAAAAAAATCAAACAATGTTAAAAAATATTTTCCATAGTTCAACAACGGTTTTAACGAACGGCTTTGCTAACATATGAAAACACAGGCAGCAAAATGTTCAATCTTCTTGAACAGACCAAAAACTAAAATTAAATCCCAATTAATTTTTCCAGAGTTTGTCAACGGTTCAAAAGAACGGCTTCGCTAACAGATATGAAAACACGGATAGCCAAATGATGTTTTAAATCCCAGCCGAAGTGAAGACTATGTTTAATTCCTCAAAAAACTCCTTTTGAGACAAGCGCTTACTTGTACCACTCCAGTCATATGAAAAGTTAATTTGCTCTTTTATGTAATTTTATATACTTCTCTATGACAATGATATTTTTACGCATTTCAGTTTTTATGTACAAATAAAATTTTTAGTTCTTGTCACATTTTAAAATCGCAATACATTTTATATTTTTTTCCTAAGTAATTTATTTGCGTACCTCGTCTCTTTTTATCTTTGGCGGAAGTGATAAATTTGGGGTTTTAAGTTGTTAAACCTATATGTTTGGGGGAAAAAACTAAAGGGTTTAGTAAATGAGGAATATTTCGGAAGTTGAAACTTGAGAGGACTAGTTTAATGTCACCAGTTTGGTGACTACCTGGCTCAAGTCAGGAGTAAAATTTATTTCTTTAGATTGGTGTTGGAAGATGTATATTTATATGTTGGTAATTCTTGATATTCTGTCGTTTACTGTATTTAACTATGTTCTCATTGTGCGGTTGAACGTTCTGGATATGGTTTATGCTTTTCTGAACTATTTAAGTACTTGCTTGTTGATATACCTACTGTAACAAAAGAAAAGTAATATGTCTTAGGATGGATTCGCTCCAATTAGCATGTCAGACCAAATAGATATATTAACCCTTTTCCTGCTCAAATTGCACAAAGCGCACGGATGTAATTTGTTGTGGGCTTTCATGTTTTCACTTAAATTTAATGTTAATAAAAAACCTTTAACCGTCAATTGTGAATACCTATCTTGACTTACGTCAAGGTAGCACTGAATTAATACGCGATGTCTTATGTCCTATAAAGTGCCAATTACATAGGCCTATATCATCATCATCTCTAAATCTGTCATTGTCAACAAGACTTGTACTCGGTGATCTACTAGAGACGATGGAAGTCCAGCATCGCACATTTTCTTGAGACTTAGCCATAATGTGCACAGGTTTGTGGAGTTGTACTTGAACCATGCATTATATATTCTTACGCAAAGTATATGGGTCCCGGTTTTTACGTTCGTTTAGGTCGCTTGTCTACCATCAGAGGTTATCTTTAGAGGGCAATTAAAAATTCTGCTGACAAATAGAACTGCAATTGAGTGAAAGAAGTACTCATCAAGTCTGTATTTTACCAAACAATTCATGTATTTAACACAAATGTGCCAGAAAATATATAATTATCCCGTGAATCGGGGTAGATCAACAAAGAAATGTATAGGCTTTCTTAAAGTTAATTGCACCCTCAATAGCTTATCATGGCGTGGATGTGGCCCTATCCGCGCCGAGGAAAGCTACGGACTCAGCCCTACCAGCAAAGAGTTAAAAAAATACAGTAAGACAGGCACCGGGGATTTTAAATCTAAACGTAAAAATTTGATTTACTTACCTTTAATCGCGGTGTTCATAAATATGTGGGCAATCAAAATAAAGTTAATAATTTTACCATTTATTCCCATGCTAAAAGTAAATTTCCAACAATCCAATACACTGACGACAACATTTTCACTGAGCTTGAATGTTCCACATTACTGGTGTGATCGTCCGAACGTGGATCTGGTATTGTAATTTTGCATATTGTGTTTTGTTACGGCAAAGATGTACATCCAAGGTCTCGTTGTTGTACAACATGTTTGATTTAGGATCCGTAAGCCAGATAAAATGCTGCGAGTGAATAAATTGGTAAGTTCGTAGAATTCATAGTTTTTGTTGTTGTTATCTGTCAAAACGTGGCACTGCTATTACCATGAGAAAAGTTGCTATCGAGCGTGGAAGAAAACACGCAGCAACCTGTGCGGGAAATGGTAGGTCTATCGAAGCTGGTCAACTGTGCATAGTTTCTTCAAAGGAACTCAGGAGTCCGTGAATTTTACCCGATTAAGAACAGCATGCATGACTATAATTTACACTGTTTTCACGCAAGCACTACCAAAAGAAAAGCACAGCAAATTTATCTTGCACCAACTTCAGAAAAAGACACTGTTATGAATGGGAACTGAGTGTTATATCATGGAAATTTACATGGTTAATGGGTTTTGTGCCAGACCATTATTTCCCATGTCGTTAATCCCTCGTGGAAGTATTGTGTTAAATCATATTATGTTAAACAGCATACAACAGCACCTCGTTGTTAACATCAACGTCGCTATTCCCGCTTTGGTTGCTTACAAATTAGCAAATATTTTAGCTTATCTAATGAAAATAATCAAATCCAACTGTAAGCAATGTCACCTGGGTGTAGACCTTAGGAGTTATTTAATCCTAGATGACTTTATACCCACAAGGTCACTTTGGTACGCTGTAAGGATACACGTATTTCTTTGATGTGCCCGTGATTCATATTCAATGTGCAAAAAGTTTGTGATATATTAATTATTAGAAGGACGCTACAAATACGACAATATCTTTTTAAATAATGTAATGGGAATACATTCTCACATAAACAAATAATTGAAGAGTTTAATGACGAGCATGGTCATAGAAAAGGCAACTTTGTGTCAGAGACTTTCTTCCGTTTTATGTGTGATAAATAGTCATCTTACCCAGCATAAAATCTAATACATACGATTACACATTAAAACCTGTAACAACGTATGGAACTTCTACACCGTATGTCACATTAAATCTTAATAAGGTCGGTTCAACATTAATTAATTTTATGGTAACATACTGAAACCCTAAATGCAACTATAGGTATATTTTGCAAACACCCGAAAGAGACTCAATTGGGAGAAGAAACATCCATAGTGTTTTGAAACATAATTTAATTTTTTTTTCAACTTTTTATCAATTCTTACACTTAAATATTTTTTTGCAATTCGCTATAATTTAGGCTTTATAACCCATGAAAGAACAAACTGGTTGTGGAATTACAAGGATTTTATTTGACATAATTTTAGACGAAAATTTCACCCTTCTTAAAACTAATAACGGAAATTGTGTTATAAGTCGGTCTTGCAGTATGCCATATTTTTTTTTTTCGAAAACATAAAGCTAGCTAACACAATTGGAATCACTTTACTTCTGTGTAGGAGTAGTTTTATTTGGCATGAGGTCATTTTTATTCACAGTGAGAAACTCGGCATCTTTGCTTCATCGAGTCAATTTTACCGCACAGAAGTAATCAATCCCACCCCGCCCACCAAGGAGGGTGGATTATCAATTACATCGGACCATGGGATGGTTGGAAAACAATCTTGATCAAATGGCGGCTGAGAACTAAATGAGTACCTTTTTCTGTCATTTCATAAACCTGGATCAAAGATACAAAAGCAAATCTGTCAAATCTTATATGACGATATCAAGGCTCACCGTCTCACAAACCTGCTTTCCTTCAAAGCGCGAGATAGGCAAACGCAAAAGCGGACTACATTTGAAATAACCGGTCGTTGTCCATCTCTTTTCTCGGGACAGGCAGACTGAGTACTTTTGATTTTTTTTCAAAAGAATACAGGCCCAGTTAATACTGTTTTTTTCTTCGAGGGCCACTTAGACTATCTGATTAGATTTTGACAAGTCTTCAGCAACTTGATTCAAACATATTTAGGTATTAGATCTAGCGGAATGCATCTTCGTCAGGTAAAAGAAAATACCACCAAACTAAAGTTTTAAATTTCAACCAGTGTCAACAATTTGAAGAGAGACCCACATGTTGAAGTAATATCTCATAAGACAGATTTCCAATTACAGGTGAGTTGTGAATACATGAACATGCAGAGTTATCTTCAAGAAGAAAGAAAAAGACGTAGAAGTTGCATGTTGTTTTAAGTCTATAAATTTTCAAAATATTCCTAATAACATGTTGCAGTAAATTCAAAAGCATGTAGAGATATAACTGCCTGTATTCAATTCAAAGAAATAGTTGATGTCTCCCCTGATTCATTTTCCTTAAATTCAGGGTCCAATCAAAGAGGGTACAGGCCCTCTACCCTCCTTGGTCCAATTAAAATTGCCCTTACAAAAGTTTACACGGAGTACAGTTTATATGTGACCCCTTCCTTCACACAAAGGTTCGTTTTACTGATTTTGAGTCTGACATTTTTTATCATATTCGCGTTTAAGAGAAACAATATATGCTTATGCATATGGATTTTAAACCATGTCTATCCATGGGCACAGTCTGATAGATACTGAACAAGAGAACTTTGAGACCCTTCAATGCAAAATATTTAGGTCCACCTATGCATGCATGCATATGTATATATATATATATATATATATATATATATATATATATATATATATATATATATATATATATATATATATATATATATATATATATATATATATATATATATATGGGTCCTGTGACCTTGAACATGAAGGCAAGGATACCAAAATGAAATCAAGTTAACAAATGGTGTCAAAGTACAGATGAGGTAAATTTGAGTTAAGTGTCGCAATATTGACAAACAAACGGTGGACGGACGGAACCATGCATGCCCAGTGTGACGGCCCGAAAACATAACAGACGCCCTGCGGATAGACCTATAAAATGGCTCATGTCTACTACAGAAATCTTGAAAACATAGTTGCACTTGGAGATATCTCAATTCATATAAAAAATGTTTCACAGGAATAGAATAATTATACCTTGTCTACAATTAACGTCATTTCTGTTAAATCATTACTTGCATAATACATTTCTAGAAAGTCATGTAATTAATGAGAAAGAAAGAATGAAGCAGATACATGTAGCGGCCGATAGAAAAAAACAGTTGTTGCTTAGAGTGGAGAAGTAATATTCTGTGGCGTACCGCTTGTTGGCCGCGGACCTGAAAACCGGAAAACGTGAAATATTGCACAGGGTGACGGCATGGCAAGTTTTCTTTGTATGCGCAGATGACTGTTGTAAAATAAATGTTTTCCTTCATTAATGCACATGATACCCCAGCAGTGTGCCCATAGTGTCCCGGGGGGTGGGGCACCATGAGCATTTAGGCAAAACTTAAAAATGCTGATTTATAACTCTATACTTAATTCATGGAGATGTCCTGTCTACATAAAATGGAGAAGTTGTCATGAGTAAACCTATACCACACGGAAAAAAATCCCTGGCGTATTCAAATTATGGACTAAAGAAAAAACCATACACATGGTGTCCCAGTCTCCCCTAACTCTCTGCTCACTGGTCTGTGTTTCACATCCACTTTGTCCGTTCTTTAACCGCCTGAAGATAAACCTTCCTGCATCACCTATCTTCTGTCTCCTACAAGTAGCCCCGATTGCTCAACTTTGCCTTTGCTTATCTATCCTAGACGTTTAATCAACCACGTTCTCCTAATACTGCTTCTGCTGCAACACATGCTGGGCCCCTGTATCCATTTGCCCGTCTCTCTGCGTGCCCTTTCCAACCACTCTTCTCACTCATTGATATTACATATAACCTATATGGGCCTATTATGGCATACCTGGGACTGCTATCCTCTCCCTAAGCACCCTCCCTGTGAATGCTCTATTGAAACTATTTCCTGGTGTTTAATCATACGTTTTGTTCTGATGACCTTCTACCTGATTTATCAACATCATCGAAACATACCTTGACCTGTAGGTTTATTGCTAACGCGCAAATTATTTACCACTCCTGGCTTGATGACCCGCTTATAAATGCCCCCCAAGGGGTACCATCATTAGTGACGATACCGGATATGTGCCGCTCCGAAGGCCCCTTTTGTAAGCGAAATTGCCCTTGCAAAGGTCCAGTACTTTGCCAAAAAAATCCCTTAAAAAGTTTTTCTTTCTCTTTTATGGCCCAAAATTCGGGAATTTCCCTAACTAAGGTCAAATATTTTCTTCGTGGAGCACCTTTTACGCCAATTTGGCACCATATTTTGTACTATTTCGGTTAAAAAAATTCCCTAACTGAGTTTTTTTGTGAAAAAGTGCCCCAAACAAAAGGTGGGTTTTTGAAAGATCGAGCCTCACACCCCCATCAAAAATTGGGGGAAGTACCCCCCCCCCCCCCATGCCCTTCTGGAACCTCAAATTTTTCAACCATCCACATCTTTCCCGGGTTCCAACCCAAAATCAAGACCTTACTATTCTCACCGTACTCCAGCCTCCATTTTTACCCATAGTCTATAAATGTATATCCAGGTATCTTTTGATATCTATATTTCTATTAAAGATACAGTAGAATCTCTAAATAAGACAACCTCCATAAAGAGAACATTCTATCTCAAGACCACTAATTAACAGACCTTATGTATCTTTAATTATATTCCCGATTAAGACCACTCCCCTATTAGCACCACGTTTTTCAGTCCCTTAGGTGGACCTAATTTGGCGATTCAAGTGTGTTAAGAAATTTGCCCAAATAATCAAATATTAAAATATAAATGTATATGTATCTTCCAGTGCACAGAAATTAGTACATTATCGTAACAAATTTGCAACATTCAGAACATCTCAATTACAACAAATCCTGAGCCATCTTTTCATAATACATCATCATTTAATCAACTTGCTTGATCCATTCTGGAGGTGATTCAAATCATATCATCAAAAAAAAAAAAAACAAACAAACAAACAAACAAACAAACAAACAAACAATAACATGATCTTCCTCTACTTCAACACTGACCAATTCGTAGTCAACAACAATCATTTGAACGAGACCTCAATCAAAGACCATGTTCACGAAACAGTCATACAAAGAATATATTTATTTTATATATGCCTGCTGGACGTAACACATGGGAGTTATATGTGTAGAAAGTTGGCTTAATCAAATCATTGAATATCACCCTTACACAAAAATAATAGAAGGAACTTTACTTATATTTTTAAAATTTTTGTTCAAAATCTACTAGTATTTTACATTGTGCATTGTGGCTAGTGTGAGTATGAATTAAGTAACTGTTGTATTTTGCACATTTAAAGTTCCTTAAATGTGAAAATTCAATGCCCTTCACTTTTGTCGAAAATAAAAATTCATTGAAAGCACTTTTTTTACAATAATTTGTAAACTATACCTTCAATGCTTGAGTTTCAAGAAATATAATAGTGTTTAACAATAGCCCCAATTATACCAAAATATGTAATGCCAACGACACAAGATGCAAACTTTCATCCGCATTTATGCTTCTAAAGTCAAGATTGTCAGTCCTGTTTAGTGTCTGGAATTTAAGGCATGTCATTGAACTCTATGTATATCATCTAGAAAGATATTGTCACACTTTAACTCATGAATGTTAACAACAATCTCTCTCTCTCTCTCTCTCTCTCTCTCTCTCTCTCTCTCTCTCTCTCTCTCACTCTCTCTCTCTCTCTCTCTCTCTCTCTCTCTCTCTCTCTCTCTCTCTCTCTCTCATATGGCCGGAAAACACTGTATTTCACTCCACCCATGTGGGCTCTTATATGTCACACTTTACCCCTTTCCGTGCTGAATTGGTAACTGGGTCAACAGCTGTCATCATGGTAATGGTCCCTAACTGTTCCTATGGAAGTGGCTGACCAGCCATACCATTCCACTTGCCTCTGAGGATACAGGTTGGTACCTAAATGAAAGTTCTTTGTACAAGGATAACTATAATAATAATTCCGATGTACACAACTTGCGTTGTAATTGGAAGCTGAGTTTTGTGGGAACTTTGGACTTTATTGACTACATCAATATTTACAATGGTAATCTGTCACATACATACATACATACATACATACATACATACATACATACATACAACAAGAACAATAACAACATTGAAAAAGAAATACAATGAGATACACTTTACACATACACAAATGCAACAAACAATTATATATTATGAAGCAATTAAGCGAGTAGAAAAAAAATAGATAAAGGTAATTTGATGTCATAGAGGTCCGTTGATGTCTGTACATTCTTTTAGGTAAAAAGCAAATTTTGAAATCAATTCTGTATCGTTTAAACTCATTATGAATACAAATAAGTGTTCATCGTCAAAGCTATCTAAGTTAAAAATCTGTTCTATTTCGCTCAAAAATTTGTTTCTGGGAGTTGTAAATTCTTTGTGTATATTGTGGATGTATGAGCAAGAAGAGTAAAAAATATTTGACGGTATAGGCTATGCTAGAACCACTGTACTGACATCTTTATTATAACCCTTTCACCTTGAATTAAGACTGAGTCAGCAGTTTTCGTAGGCATAGGTAGGGTGCTAAATGTCCAACTCATGCCACGGAAAACTGTAACAAGTGGAAAATATACCATGGAAAGGTCACACTTTGTACCATGGAAAGGTCACACTTTGCGCATGATGGTCTTTTAAGAGGGGTGGCCTCTGGCATGAGGGGTCTCAGAAGAGGGGGACCACTGCTGCAGTTGAAATTTGTCAAAAACATCGAAGTTAACAACATTTGACCATCAACCAGTTGCTGTCGGTTTAAGTGGAAAGAGCCCGTATATATGCCTATGTTGATTTTTTTTTTCTAAACCACTAGTGAAGAAATTCCTAGTTATACCAAGGACACTGCAGATTACATGAATAAAATTGAGGCATTATCTGCATTACCACATTTAATGTACAGTCATTGAACACTAACATTCCAACAAATGAAGGCCTGCACAATGCTGCCAGGGCTAAATTACATAATACAGTCCAAGCAGAAAAGTCTGAAACAGCTGACTTGATAAGTCTATTGAGACTTGTCCTGACTGGAACTGTGAGTTCAATGGTGATCATTACCTCCAAGTCGGTGGTGCCACTATGGGTATCAAGGTAGTTCCGTCATTTTGCAGTCTTTTTATGGCAGATTTTGAAGAAAACTGTTTACTCAACACACGCTTCCATTACAAGTCTAGTGGCGATTTATTGATAACATATTCTGTATATGGACACACTCAGAAGAATTAACAGATTTTGTTAACTATCTGAATTCTTGTCATCCGACGGTCAAATTCTCATGCAATTGATCCAAAAGTGAAATCAATTTTCCACATACCACTGTGAAAATAGACTCGCAACATAGGGCATATACAATGCTATATGTTAAACGCACAGACACTCAAACTTACCGGCATTTCAGTTAAGCCCAGAAATTTTTTAAGAGAACGCAAATAAAAATCTTACGTATCATGAGAAAAGGGAATACCCAGCTCACATATTTGGAGGGTCAAAAAGCAAAGTAGACTCCGTCAACAGAGCAGATCTTCTGGCACCAAGCCAAAATGAACAAAACAGTGATCAAGAATTTTTTTTCTGAATCATATCATACAACCCTGCTCTCCCTCCAATAAGAGGAATGATCCAACAAAACTGGATGATTTGAAGCGCCTCATGTCACGTTGAAGCAATCATCAGCAGACCGCTCACCATAGGTTTTAGACACCCACAAACCCTATGAGACGTGCTAATCCACTCAAGAATTTGACACCTCAATGCCAAAACATAGAACCAGCTATTTCAGGCAAAAACAAAAACAAAACCAAAAAAAATGAATTTAATCACCAGAATTGCAAACATTGCATGGAAATACTCTGTCTCTGTACAGAAAACGGACACAAAAGTGTTTTGAAATTACCTTCTCTACTAAGGTCACAAGGTTTGTGATCATATTCATCAGCAATCTTGCTGATAGTTATTTGGGCAACAATGATAGGGACCTATACCCCATGCTTTCCTCTACAAATGGACATATGGTTCAACATTCCTGAATTTAACATTTATCGCATTAGTACACATACATGTACTGTGATATCTTCTCAGACTTTCATGTAGAGATAATGCGGTCTGATACCAAGATAAAAGTTATAATGCATGTGCTAAATGCCCTCAGTTAAAACCAACTTCTACTGATCCAAGTTTGAAAATGATGTGGAAAAGTAACAAGGCTTTGGTCCAAACATAGAATGCTCCTGGCTGACAAACAAACAATGACTTGGGGACCACAAGTTGCCTTGGGAACTCGTACGGATCATTTGCACATGTAATTTCAGCATACATGTATATGTGTGCGCGCACACACACACATATATATATATATCATCTAACTGCATAAATAAGCCATAAAATTGACCATTTTTATCATGTACATGCATTTCAATTTCTTCTGATGTTATTAGTGGTGTCTCTGCTGATCCAATAGATAAGCATATTAACTCTTAGCCACTCCCACACATCATGAACCTAGGAGAAAGGTCCTACATGCATGCTTTAATCACTATGCAAATGAGGGGCAATTAAATTTTTAAAAGCTCCATATTTTCAAAACTATTGGAGATAGACACAAAGTTCTATAACACATATAGGTTTGAGACAACTGGCAAATCAAATAGCATACAAACAAAACTTGGGGAATTTTATTGCATGCTAAATTCACCAAATTTCTCCTCAATTCACATACAAGCCTTGAACTGCTTGCTGTATGACCTCTTGCTTGACCTCCATGGTGCCAGGCAATAATTTTGCATTCATAATTAGTTAGATTGAACCTGTCTCACAGCTTTCTGTCCATGCATGATAAGTGTACACTTTGCAAGGTTTGGGTCTTGCAGCAAATTGGGGGTTGGGTGGGGGGACTCCCAACAACTGTGTAATGAGGCTCTGAATAAAATACAGTATCTCTTTCTGTTCATGCATGAACAGATTGACTCCATGCTGCCATATGTACCAGGCAGGCTTTCGTTTCCACTGGTGTCCCAGCTGGCCTGATTTTGGCTGAGGCATTGTCAGTCTGCTAAGCTTATCAGTCCCAAGGGAACTCACATTCCAGACTTCTAGGCAGAACAAGCCTGAGTGTACCCTCTGTTAAAAATAGACTACATACAGAGCTGAGTCAGCCAGACCAAGGAGGATAGAATTTGTGTCATCTCAGTAGACACTTTCATGTCTTTGTTTTCTTGTAACCAGTGAGATGAAGCCTCTTCTTCACAGCCTATACTGAGACAGTATAGTTTTGTCTTGGTTCACAGGTACATGTTTATGTTGTTTCTTGACAGCTTCTGTTAAAATTTGTATATGTAATAAAGGAAGAAAGACAGTTTTGCATTGCATGTATACACATCCCTCTGAATTATAATAGATGTACACTGTACATGCACATATACTCATCAATACTCCCCAGAAAGACTGAGGTTTCACTGTACAGTGGTACTTGCAATTTAAGACCACCCCTAATGCCAGACAAAAGTGGTCACATAGGACAGGTGGTCTTTCTTTCTTTCCTTCCTTCCTTCTTTCTTTCTTTACAACCAAATTGGTCCCTAGTTTTTTTCAGACATTAGTTTTACGAAAACCACCAAACTTGCCATGGTGACTACCATAATCAGTGAAATTGTGCGTCTCATTTTGAACAGTCGTGATGTTTAAAATTATGCAAATTTTTAGAGGCAACAAAAATTTTAAAAGCACCATATCTTCCAAACTATTGCAGATGGACTCAAAATTTCAATGTGCATATATACCTTTGTGACACTTGCCACTATAATGGACAGTATAGTTGTTGAATTTCAAATTATGCTAATAAAGGGCATTGGAAAATTTAAAAGTTGACTATCTCCAAAACTATTTTGTACATAGAGATGCCATTCCAACTTCAATTTATAGGTTTGTGGCAAAGCCGCATCCAATGAGCCATGAGCCAAAGTTGTAGGAATTTAATTTATGCAAATAAGGTGAATATGCAAAATGTAAATCTTTAATCGCTTCAAAACTATTATAGATGTGCCATTCCTACTTCAATTTATGGGTTTGTGGCACAGCCCCACCCAATGAACAATAAACCAAAGTTCTTCTGGGCTTACAATTCATGCAAATTAGGCAAATACACAAAATTAAAATCTTGAATAGCTTCAAAACTATTATAGATAGTATTTTTTATTCAAACATCACTTTATAAGTTTGGGACATGGCCACATCTCTTGACCCAAAAACCAAAGCTGAGCATGTTAATTTATAAAAATTAGTCTAATGCAAGAAATTTAGATTGTGTTGAACAATGGCAAAGTGTATCATTTCAAACGGTTCTCATTTTGAAGGCACCCAAAGATTTGCTGTGAAGCAAATCTTCTTTTCTAGTTGTTGTCTATTCTTTCACAAGAGGGATCTATATAGGGTTAAGCTCTCTTCCAAATTGCTAATTGCCAATGAGAATACTGTATTTCTACATTGTTGAAAAAATAAAATACGTTTAAACTAAAGATAAGAAGTTTAATAGGTTTGTCATATTCATATCATGTGGGCCTACAGTGATCCAGGATTAAGGAGGGGGCAAGACGTTCTGTACTGGAACCCTCTATTGCATCCAATTCTTAATTTTCTTATTTCCCATGATTTTACCAGGGTAAAATTATTATCTGAATCAGCATACTAAGCCCTCCCCCCACCTGCACCCACACCCACACCAACACCCACACCCCCCCCCACACACACACACCAACCACCTTTTTAAAAACAAAGAAGACACTCATTTTCCCACGACCATCATTCAGATCAAAAGTCAAGAAATTATTTTACCCTTTATTTTTATTGCTCAATATATTACATCTGATTCAAACTATTTCTCTACATCACGAATGACGGCTTAAGCATGAGACAGTTCAGCTGTTACATTCAGATCAGATACAAAGTATTGAGATATATAACACAGGATGTGATGTGATATGCCAGGAGACAAAGGTCATCACTACAGCCTGGACAGCACCACATAATGAGCTCAATAGATGACCACAAGCAGTTCCTTGAGCATGGCAGTTTTGTATTGTCCCCATGTGTACCAGGGTAGTTCAAGTGTGCACAGTCTTAAAAACATATTGAATCAGTGCTAAAATTAGCAACTTTATTGTGACAAGAGACAGCATTAAAGTACATGTTTACCAGTAGCTTACCCCTGTACCTGTATTCTACTGTGTTTATGTATTATCCATTACTGCATTGTACTGATGTTATTGAGGGCCTTGGGAAGATTAAGAATTAATTTGTAAATTCCTTACCAAGTTACCCTCACTAAATAAAGCTTTAATATACATATATATATATATATATATATATATATATATATATATATATATATATATATATATATATATATATATATATATATATATATATATATATATATATGTATGCAGGACCTGCTGTTCACCTGTGCTGATAGATAACATTCTGATATTTCCATATTTAAACATGTTCTGCTCAAAATTCAAATATATACTGAACCCCAATGAAAAGTATCCACATAAAAAAATTAACACATTAATTTTGTAAGTTACTAAGTACTGTGTGTGCATATATGCATGGTTTGGAGCCTACATCAGGGTCATTCAGGACAACTTTTTAACTTTTGCTGGGTTGTTACATAATGCATGTGACTTTTGTGCACCGAATATGGCTTCTGACCACCACTCCTATTGGATGGCTAAAATGACCTGATGTTTTCAGTGGCTTTAAAAAGGGATGTTCAGCCAAGAAAAAAGCCAGTGGTCTCAGGTGTGTTGAGGCGATCATGCCGCGTCTGAGCCAAGGTCAAAGACACCATGCTTTGGGGCTTGCAGAGGGTGGAGTCCCAATCACTCAAATCGCACAAAGAATGGGGTGTACTCGGCGCACCATCCAACGACTAATTGAACGGCAACAAGAAACTGGATCCGTAGATGATCGGCCTAGGCCTGGCCGAGAAAGAGTGACAACACCTGGCCAAGACCGTCACATCCGGCTGATGCACCTGCGAGACCGTTTCCGTACAGCAGCCCAAACAGCCCGTGAGACTCAAGGGGTGAATCACCGTCCTGTCAGTAGTTCTACTGTGGAGAGGCGACTGAGGAGCAGTGGCCTAACAGCCAGAAGACCTTACAGGGGTAACCTGCTGACCCAACCCAGAAGAGAAAGACGACTGCAGTGGTGTAGAGCACACTCCAGGTGGACTCGCCAGCAGTGGAATACCGTCCTTTTTACTGACGAATCCCGTTTTTGTGTCAGCAGAGCAGATGGCAGAGAACGTGTGTGGCGCCGGACTGGGGAGAGATATGCAGATGCCTGTGTCCGTCAGGCAGATCGATGGGGTGGACCCTCTGTCATGGTGTGGGCAGGCATCAGCAACCGCTACCGGACACCCCTAGTGGTCATTCAAGGGATCCTCAATGCTAGGCGGTACATTGATGAGGTGCTGGAGCCGCACATGGTCCCATTTATGGAGCAGCATCAAGATCTGGCGATCTTTCAGCAGGACAATGCACGTGCACACTCTGCAAGATTAACAATGAACTTTCTCAATGAGAACAACATCAATGTCATGGAATGGCCAGCGTTCTCACCCGATCTGAGCCCTATTGAACATTTGTGGGATCAGTTAGGCCAAGGTATTCAACGGAGGACACCTAGGCCTACTACCCGAAACCAGCTGATCCAAGCTCTGCAGGAAGAATGGAATAATGTTCCCCAACACAGAATTCAAACCCTGGTCAGCAGTATGCGCCGCAGATGTATAGCATGTGTTGATGCTCGAGGTGGCCACATCCCATATTGAACAGAAAAATTTGTGTGACTTTCAATTAGGGCAGTTAATGACATTTTTTGCCTGTAAGTGACGTTAATGTCGGTAGAGCGTGACATTATTTTTACGCCAGAAAAGTGAATGCTTTGTTAAGTTCTAAGCACGTCTAGGTATGAAATGTTTCAAGTATAAACAATAAAATACTTCAAAATTGGCATGTGGATACTTTTCATTGGGGTTCAGTATATATCCACATGTTGCTGCCTCATTCTTGCTTGGAGACAAAAGCTCTTGTCGATGTCAAATATCATGAAGACACCTTACATATAAGTGGCTGTCTTGATAAACTTTTTTCACTAAACATATTTGGGTACATGTAAATGCATACAGTCATACACAATAATGGTTTGGTCTTAAGTTGTTCACCCAGTACAAGAAAGAAGCTAAATTAATTCAATATGGAAGTACATGTACAGTGCTGCCACTGTGGCAAATAAATGTACTAGCCACATAAGTGATTGTATCATAGCATAATGACAATCTGAAAATGAGGTATATAGTTCAACAGGTTCATGAATGGTCATACGTTTTAAATCAATAGTTAATTTTTTACCAAGTGTCCTCCTGTCAATACAAAACATAGCATACCATGCATGAACAAACAATGCATCTGACATATATTTGAAATTCCTATCACTTGTTCAGACTACAAGAATTTAATATATGCCTTGATGAGACAGGACTAGAAAATAGGAGCCTCTCCTATGCATCGCCAATTGTCATAACCCACAGCACACTGTACACAGGTGGGACAACACGTGACAGGGACCTCAGTCAATTTAGATTAATGTTCAAGACACAAAACAAGGGTAGCCTATACACAATGGTAGTGTGCAAGGCTGTAATGTTGACTCACAGAAATTTGTTCATTTGAAAAAATATATCCTTGAATGCACGAAAATTACTTTTTACAGCTTCTCACTAACTGAGAAAATCAATGCATTCTGTTTGCTCTTGGTGCAGGGGTTCCTCTATTCCTTCAAGACATTTCTTGAAGTCAGATACTTTAATACGATGACCACTAACTGCTGGGTCTGTTGGTATTCCTGAAGGAACACACCCTTTGCAACTCAAGATAAATCTTGAAGAGTGAGACTTTATCATCAATCAAGTACTTTTGGAGTTACCTATCCCATATTAACAGTCCCTCAGAAATTAGATGACTAGAAATATTTGGATATGCATGTTAACCTCAGTCCCATTTTTGTGTGAACATTCAAGCAAAGAGAAAATAAAACTAACATTTCACTCATGGTAAAAGCAAAATGTTAGAAGTTTTATTCAACTTGCAAACTGTATGTGAGGAAGCAGGCAACCAGTGTATCAGCTGGCCCAGCAATAACATCAATGACCTAACTTTTTTATTGCAAGAGTTCATCACTCACATGCATATTTTCATGATTTACAGTGTAGATGCATGTGCTATGGAAGGTCTAAGAACATATCTCTTTTTCTCCTATCTTGAATGCTATGTAAGATGTAGTGATGCCCAAATATTGACGAATATTCTGGCCAACTTAGCATGTCCCACCTCGCAGTAGGTTCAAGTGTGTTGCTGGTCAGTGGCAGGTAGATTGACCAGTGGCAATGCATAGTGGGAAACATACCACAGTAACCAAGAAGGGAGATATTACATCCATACAATGGCAACTCAAACATGCCAGATAGAGGTAGTATAAATACCACAATTTTTTCACATAGGTATGCATTTTTATTTCTGTAAAAGTTGCTAAATCTTAATCTTAGACACAGCTGAGGTTGGGACTACATCAAGCAACAAAAGGCAGCAATGTCCTTGCTAAATTATTACATATTACATTCAATAATTCAAGTGATCTGTGATTCAATATATTATCATCATCTATCTTGAAAATGTGTGAAAAATACAATGCAGTGTAAAATACGCAATGGAAACTGCTCATTCCTACATATTTTTTATTCTGATTTTAAATTTGTATCAAATGTAAAGATAAGCACTTTATGTAAAATAAATTATGTCACATGTGGACTTCACTCCAAACTACAGTGGTCCCCCTCTTATAAGGCCCCCCTGAAGAGAGGCCACCCCCTCTACAAGGGCCACTTCTCTATGCAGCAAGTATGGCATTTTCATTGTATTTTACCCCTCAAGAGAGGCCATCCCTCTTATAAGGCCACTTTTCTAGTGCATTTGGGGTGGCCTAATAAGATAGGGACCACTGTTATGGTACATGTGCTCTGAACACTAATTAAGGACCCATACAAAGTAACATGTTAACTAAAACACAACCTGGAGTTATGCCTCCTTCCCCTGCAGTTAGCATGACCCAGATACATGTAGTTGACCTCGTGACCTAGATACATGTTGTTGACCTGATGACCCTGTCTTGTTATGTGACGCATAACACAGTGTGTTATCTCACTCATAAGCACACAAAAGTACCTCAACAAATAAACAAAATCAGTTCCTATACCAAAAAATAAGAAGAAAAGAAAAAAAACCTGGTAATGGAATAGGTGCATCACTGAAAACATCATAATTATTCAGAATGGAGCTTTGTAAATACTTTACATTCTTAAAGCAAAAATGAGTTCAATTTGCTATTCATAACATGAATATGTAGTTTTGAACCCCTGTTAATGCAATAAAGAGGTACAGTATACATATAAAACATCTACACCCATTTTTACCTTCATCTGAAAAATGCCTGTGATTTCAGATGACCCAATAGGAGGTATTCATATTACCTGGGATCCTGTGCTGCCACCTAGACTGCAACAAGGAACTTGACAGGAAGGAGGGCAGATTCATGTACTAAGCAGGACTAAATGACCTTCTGT
This sequence comes from Hermodice carunculata, assembly GCA_964020975.1. NCBI lineage: Eukaryota > Metazoa > Annelida > Polychaeta > Eunicida > Amphinomidae > Hermodice > Hermodice carunculata. The sequence goes on from OZ026619.1 coordinate 48,809,570, forward strand.
GATGAACATGATGAAAGGAAGAACTTGAGAAGGCAAAGAGCTTAACTCATTCCATACTATGGTCACAGGCCTTGGTCAGTGGTTCTAGCACTGCCTGGCAAGCATGACTTGCCAGGCAGTGCCAGAACCACTGACTTAAGACTATAGGCATGTTGGCACTTGAATAAAAGCTCTTTTCATGAAAAATTTAAATACGCAATTGTCATCTTAAATCTAGGTAAATATATGTAAATATCAGGGACTGGTACGGAATGAGTTAAGAAAAGTCATTCCTTAAGATTTAGAACATACTTGGTACTAAACATATTTGAAAAAATTCATTTGTTTTGTAGATGAAATGCTATTTCTGGATGGTTAAATAACATAACTGGTGCAAGTGCCCTCATCATGCCAGAATAATAGTTCTGTTGTATAGCAACTCAGGGGACCAGAGCAGGTCTGGAGTTAATATAGTAATATAAACGCCTCCTATGGCTCCATATCTATAACCATTGGATACTCTTTGTCATGCAGAAAATTATGTATGACGTCTTAATTAAGGATTTAAATAACACATTCTGGTGTTATTCAAATATTGTGTGAAAGAATAACACAAATAAACTGATTTTTTTATCTGTACCTACAATTGCAGTTGGAATTGCAGTTAGGTTTCTACAAATACATGCAGACACTGGGACTTAAATTTCACACATTCAACCCCACATTGTCATGATACACTAAATGAGCACCTTAAATTTGCATTTTATACATTTTAACATGGGATGCATAAAAGTTCACAATTATGATCTGTTTGTTTTTCCAGAGAAACAACACAGTGATTTGTGTCCTTAGGCCTCATTCACATGTAATCATGGCAAATGATCAATTTATATATAATTAAATCTGGTCCCATCAAATAGAATATTTTTTATCTCCATAAGGCCCAAAAGTAGTACTGACTTCCTAAGGCCACATCTGCCCTGTTATTTCTTCAGAAAAGAAACTTTTTTATTATTGTGTAATTTAGGTCAGTTTACTAGTAGTTTTGGTCTTATTTTTGGCCCTTTTCTAAAAACATACAGCCAACAATATAAAATGAAATAATAGCTGCCCACAAAACTTTGATTCAAAATGTTCCCAACAATACACAAATTAACTTGCATGGCTTAAGCAGGCACTTTTTGCATGTCTTTTATTTGAATTCTTTGACAGGTTGCAGTACAAACTGCTGGGAAAGCACATTAACTGTTTCAGTGCAAAAGTTTGGATGAAGTCAACAGCTTTGCTCGGCTTGCATTGGGTGCATAGTGCCCAATGCACAACAAGGAAAGCTGCTGACCTGGGATATTCTCTCTGGAACTATAGTATACTGGTACTTGAATGAAAGGTCTTTTTATGAGGAATACAAATCTGGGATCCTAATGGTAATTCAGACTAGTCTGACTTAAGGAGATCGACTTTAGTTATGATTGGCACTGATAAGAGTTAAAGAATATCATCATAATGCACATGGACATTGAATTCTGAGCCACAGTCTGATCAAATTTGATCAAAGAATTGGGAAACGTATAACGTTTATCATCTTCTTATATTGTACCAAACTGTTCATTGCTTAAATTTGAGCATGTACATGTAACATTATTTCTTATTATTTATATATTTCATGTTCGGAACGAGCGGGACTCGAACCTGCAACCTTTGGCACCAGTTGCCAATTTATATCAAATATTGAAATTATACTGACTGATTTCTTTTGCACAACTCAACAAAAATAAAACGGTTGCAATAAAAACCAGTACATGTATCATCAAATTCCTCATGGACTAGATAATTCTAATTTGCATTGTGTCCATCTACCCGTCACAAAGCCTAGCGCTTTTATTTATCTTGCGTCTCCAAAAGTTGATTGTGAATTTCCATCAAACCTTTGAAGTATTTGACAGTTTTAACCCTGAGTTCCAGAGTGGCATCTTCATCACAGACAAATATGGTACTGGGGTGCTGCTGGAAAGCAGACACTGTCCACATGTGGTTGACGCCCTGCTCTATGGCCTGGTGAAGTGCTAGTGCCTTGCCGGCCCCTGTGATCAAGATCATCACCTGTGTACACATATAAACAGGAGTTAGTCCATGTATTTTTTTTAACTCATTCCATACTATGGTCACAGGCCTTGGTCACTAGTTCTGGCACTGCCTGGCAAGTCATGCTGCAGCTGCTGCAAGGCAGCTGCAGCACAACTTGCCAGGCAGTGCCAGAACCACTGACTTAAGACTTTAGGCATGTTGGTACCTGAATGAAAGCTCTTATCATGAAGAATTTAAATATGCAATTGTCATCTTAAATCAAGGTAAATATATGGAAAAATTAGGGACTGGTATGGAATGAGTTAATGATGTTACTTTCATCACTCCTCAGGTAAATATCATTATAGAAATGGGGCCTTTGCTTGCATCGAACTGGCAGAACTGTGTACCAGGGGGATGGACTGTCAACTAATAATTATTATCATGACTAGCACTCAAAGGGTAAAAAAAGTCAGCAGGTCTTAATGTACCACTTACCTCTCTGGAATCCATGACTGTACCCACACCAACTGTCAGAGCACAATGTGGAACCTTGGATAGATCACCCCCAAAGAAACGTGCATTGGCAAGGATGGTGTCCTTGTTGAGAGTCTTGATACGTGTGCGGGATACTAAACTGGACCCAGGCTCATTGAATGCAATGTGACCATCTGGACCAATGCCTGCAAAAGTCATTTTCTAATCATTATGAAAATATATAAAATCACTTCTAACTGGCTATAAAAGTCAATGCAAGATTATTTCTAATAGCTATGAAAAGTCTTATTTAAAATTACTTTTAACCACATATAGTGCATGCAATATGTTACATGCATATAACATGTACAAGTCTAATCTGGTTCCTGAACAAAACTGTGTAAATGCTGTTTCAGGTTGATTTGTATGTGTTATGTGCTCCTCATCGAACAGTGACCTAAAAAGTCCTTCAGCTCACTTTTACCTGCAAACTTCCTGCCTAATTTATCAAATTTTTTCTCAGCCTCTTTGATACATCACCCCAAACATTAAGGTGGTAGAGTCTAAGCTCCTTATGATCAACCAGTTTTCTCATAAAAGATCACTGTGCCCTTATGTCTCAAAAGATGCCAGCATTTACATAATATACATTCACATTTTTTCAGATTTTGAGGACTCTAAATGAATCAACATGGACCTTTACATGAATTGAATACACCAAATTTTCCTTTTTCATTTGAGTAAAAACTGCAGAAAAATCTCATCAGATATTATAAAGTTTCTGGGAGCTTTACAAATGATGTTTAATCTAATCATTCTGAATTCATGAAATATCAAGTTTAACCTTTACTGGGATTGTTTTTTTCAGTTTTTAGAAAGAACCATTGGTTTTTTTGTTTTTATTTTTCTCAAGATTAAAGCTGAATGCGTCAGGTGAACAAAAGGACTGTGACAGTCCTGTGCTCAGCTGACTAAAGGCTTAATAACCTGAAAATAAATAAAACATGTCATGTAAATTCAAAGACCATGCTTAGAAGCAAACGCTACATAGGTATGTATGTTCAGGTCACCCAAATTATTTTTCAACACAGTTGTCCTGAGGGCAAGTTACTTTGAGATATCACATATGTCTGTTTATAAGATACTTGTCCTTCTACTTAAAATCACACTTGTAAAAGCAATATTGTGCAATTTTTACTTGCTGTGATTTCCTGGGAAACAGGACGTACAAATTGTTGAGCCCTGATATTTATCCCTTGATGGTAAGGGGTTTTCCGAACTAGCATACAGGTCATTTTTATTTGCTTTACTTACAGATTGGAATTCTTTTGAATTTCCATCCCTCACACCAACAATTATTTGACATTTTCCTATTTTCTGTGCCTTTTACTAGGGTAAAATTATTATTTGTAACAGCGTACCAGGGACCCCCCTACCCCCCCCCCCCCCCCTTGATTGGTCAAGCATTACTAGATGCTGTCTTGTAACAAGCACATGCATTCACATGCTTTCTGGTTGTTATCTGTTATATTTGCATCAAATATAGACAGGCCCATCATAGGAAAAATCATCACACTACATGCTGAACCACAACATCATGAACATGGAAATTCATTTCAGATTACTGTGACCTATTTCTAAGCATTTTTAAAGCAACTGGCTAAGCAGTGCTCACTTCTTCCCATTATAACAAGTCAGTTACGTACCAGTAAAATGGAAAGAATCATACTTGTGAGCAGGCAAGGGCACAGGTACAGTGGTCCCCCACTTATAAGGCCACCCCAGATGCACTGGAAAAGTGGCCTTATAAGAGGGGTGGCCTCTCTTGAGGGGTAAAACACAACAAAGATGCCATACTTGCTGCATGGAGAAGTGGCCTTTGTAGAGGGGGTAGCCTTTCTTCAGGGGGGGCTTATAAGAGGGGGACCACTGTAAATATAATGCTGATGCAAATTTGGATATAGTGTACATCACTCAGTGTATCTCTTCAGTCTGGCAACTCTGACTTCAGTTTTGTAATGAGTATCATGAAATCTGAAACAGCTTCTTTTTTATTGGTGCAATGGCTTCCATTTTCTCTTGCCTTTCCATTTCTCTCTGTCATAAATTATAAAATTAAGTACTTGTGAGAGCCAGCAAAATTAACACTCACCTCCCAGGAACAGTTCAATGCCACCTGCTTCAGCAATCTTCTGTTCATATTGTTTACACTCCGCCGAGACATCTGGTGCATTGCCATCCAGGATGTGTGCATTCTTTGGGTCAATGTCTATGTGCTTGAAGAAGTTGTTCCACATGAAGGAATGGTAACTCTCTGGGTGGTCCCGTGGCAATCCTGGCTCAAACAAAACATCAGTAGCACAAGACCTGTATGTGTGTGTCCACTTTGAAATGTTCACTATGTTAGATGGCCAAGGTGTAATTAACTCCTAGCATCGGGAGTTAGGGAAATGTATTTTGTATTTGACTTCAATACGAGAGATGCATATTCGATTTACCGCCAAAAATCACTGACCCTGTTGCAGGGCAATGGTGACCATCAGCCACAGGGGCATATTGATGGATACCCCCAGGGCACGAGGGGTGTCAATCACATTTGTAGCATATAACGAATATTTACCACAGACAGGTGATGATTCCTTTTCATATCAAACTCAATGTGTGTTTAGAGAATATGAATATTATTTTTAAGTACAATTAAACCTGCCGTATGTGGCCACCCTCTCTCTCAAGTAGATTTTTTCCCTCTGCGCATGCCCGACATGCCTGGTAACGCAATTCCGCGGTCAAGCTCGCGATTAACGGGATTGAACAGACGGAAAATGAACTATACGACAAATTCTCAAAGATGAAAGTGGTTGACCTTAAGAAGTTTCTAAAGATTGCCTACCTAATAAGCAAATGTGACTGGACAGCCAAGAATGTTCAGAAGTGCCGCGAATCCAGGGGCTACCAACTTGCGGAAGAGGGGCACATCCATGGGGTTAAGTTACACGTGCTGTCGAACTTTGTTCCATGCAAACTTTTGTATGTGAAGGCACTTTGTACAAGATCAACCTCGCAAGGTGAGGCACTGAACCAGGTCTGGGGAATAGTCACGGAAGAAGGGGTCATCCATACTGGCTTTAATAATAATTATTCGATATTTATTTATTGTTTAATGTCGCCAATCTTAAACAAATAATAACAGCTGATCTGAAAATGCTTGAAGGCCTACAGTGTGCCAGTGATCAGGTAACAAAGTTTGCACACAGTGTATTGCGAATTTAGGTCAGGTGCTTTACTGTTAATTTCTGATTGCACCTGTCAAGTGCTAATCTGGTTAGTGGTCAGCCAAGCGTGAGGATCTTCAAAGCACTGGCAGAAGTGCGCCCTAGGCTAATCCCTCAGAACTCACCGAGTCAATCAAGGATGACTTAATGCATGGTTAGTTGTGCCACAGTGCAGGCCCCAATTTGTATAGGTTTTGTCTCAGGTTTTGTGTCAATATTTTTCATAGTGACCGTGTTTTCTGCTATCTATGGTACATCCTGGTATCTTACAGTTGTACACTGGCATGCTTTCTTGGAGTTACACTTGTAGGTTATTGAAATAACCGGCGTTAAAAAATGACACCAACTTTCCCATGTTAACCCAATGGGGAAAAATGACGAGACTTGGAGAAACGTCTGTGACTTAGCGGGAACATAGTAGTCAGCGCCACCGGTAGCAAAAATTGTCCCTATCTCGGAACTAAGCTATTAAACTTGTGTGTCTCCAGATTTGTGGCCATAAGGAGTATGTGGCCTCTCAGAGCTGTGGCCACATACAGCAGGTACCACTGTAATGCAATTTCTTAGAACACCTCAGCTTTACACGCTAATGTGGCCTGAAACTGGGGGGGGGAGGGAGGATACCACATGATGTCCATTAATCATTCAAACACTGAAAATCTAAGTAATAATCATGATAATGAACCACATGGAAGTAACAGCTTTAAACCACTGACACGATGGTAAACATTGAAAATTCAAAATTATTTTATGTTGCAGTCAGAACACAGCGGAGACCATGGGCACTGCCACAAATGATATACCGTAATCAACTTAATAAGCACACAGTGCGCCGTGAAAAAATTTCATCCACAAAAGCTGAAAAAAATGTAGATTCTAAGTGTAATAATAAATTCTACCACTTGCTTGAAAACTATGGGATATTTTGGGGTCCTTTCTTTGAAAAAAAAGGGGAGGTGCTTATTAGGGAGTGTGCACTTATTAAGATGAATATACATGTACCACATGTGTATGGACAGGTAGCCACCAGTGGCCATATTCGCAAAGGACTTAATGCAACTTAAATGATCATTTACTGAACTCAATGGTCCTAAATTTTATAACAAGGCATTAAAACAAAGATGAGACAATGTTAGTTGAGAATGCCATCATGCCTCAAAATGAATATTATTAACCTGACATAAAGACACTTAGTTAATTTTTATATTTGACTGAAAAAGGCATTAGGTTTAAATTCTTTGTGAATACATGTTTGGCTAGTGTTCAAACAAACTGGCGTCCTATATAATACTGATAACTGAAATATATTATCTTATCATATAACAATAGTGGGAACCATTACAAGCTTCATGATAAAGATAACAAAATTCTTAAGACCTAGATGAAGTGTCAAGTCTTTACGTAAGTTGAAGGTCAATACGATACACATGCTACAAACAATCTGATGGGAAGAGAGTCCATACCTACATATTCATCCATGTTGAAGGTCTTGACATACTTGAATGACAGTTCACCACTTTTGTGGAACTCTATAAGTTTCCTATAAGTCCCTAATGGTGTTGATCCTGTAAAAGATAAATTGAAAAAGTTTATTTAAGCCATTATCACCATACTACAATGGTCTGCTGTAGTTAAACAAGCTTCATGAACACTTTGATTGGAGTAACTTGAAGCATTACATTTATATTTAATCATGCTAATTTGAAGGCATGGTGGCTGCACCAATTAAAGTTTTTTGTTTTATGGATTTGCTGATGTATATTTTTGCAAAATTAAAAAATTAAATCCAATAGTTCTTAGGTTTTGGGGTTTGGTTTTTTGTTGTTGTTGTTGTTGTGGTTGTGGTTGTTAAATTGCACCTTTGTAATTTCTGACCAAAATAACTTTATAATGTGCTGAGCAATTGTTATATATGTGTTCAGTAATATGTATATTGTGACGAACTACTCAAAAAATATGGGTATTCATTGATTATGCAGTTTAAGCACCTGTGAATGAAATACGTAATGAAAACGAAAGGAAAAAAACTTATCAAATGCTTAAAAAAAACATAAGACAGACAGACAGACAGACAGACAGACAGACAGATAGATAGATAGATAGATAGATAGATAGATAGATAGATAGATAGATAGATAGATAGATAGATAGATAGATAGATAGATAGATAGATAGATGTAGGTGGGCAGGCAAGTAAGCAGGTAGGTAGGTAGGTAGGTAGGTAGGTAGGTAGGTAGGTAGGTAGGTAGGTAGGTAGGTAGGTAGGTAGGTAGGTAGGTAGGTAGGTAGGTAGGTAAAATGATAAAGGCTTTATCATTTGATATTATCTATAACCCACAGTAATGCCAAGGCTGATGAAGCAAACAAAAAGACAGGGCTTAATAGTTAAACTCTATATAAGTTCATATGATAGGTGGTCCATCATTTTTTAAGATTCCTTCATAGAGTGAAAAGTGGAGTCACTCTCATTTTCACATGTGCTCAGTATGTACCCATGCCAAATCTAGCACAACCACCAGAATCTGTGCACCAGCTAAGGTCAAAATCAACTGGTTCATGTGGGCTCTCAGTAGAGGGCTCTGCAGGCAGGTGGGCTAGATATGTGTATTTACATTGGTTTCCATTGCAATCTGCACCTATGTAACTGCAAAACTGCTCTACCTAGAAACACCAACTTTCTTGTGGTAAATGGCTGTATATAGTTGAAATACCCTTGTAAATTTCATATCTTTTGCTGAAAAACTATTCAAGGTATTGAACGATACTTTAACATAGTATCTTACACACCTTTCGCCCACAGGAATTTTGTGTATTGGATTTTTTATTCAGCCAAACACACATGCAATTGTTAATTGCGACCTCTCCTATTGATTTGATATGTATCGACTCTCAAAACAGTAAATTTTGTAAATCAGATCTCCATTTAACTAGTTCCATACTATGGTGACAGGCATTTGTCAGTGATTCTGGCACTGCCTGGCAAGTCATGCTGCAGCTGCCCTTGCAGCAGCTGCAGCATGACTTGCCACGCAGTGCCAGAACCACTAACTTAAGACTATAGGCATGTTGGTACTTGGATGAAAGCGCTTTTCATGAAGAATTTAAATATGCAGTTGTTGCCTTAAATCTACATAAATATATGGAAAAATCAGGGACTGGTATGGAATGAGTTAAAAACCACACATGTACCAAACTTACCACATTAACTCTTTCTCCAATGAATGAAGACTGACTCAATATCTACTGCTGGTAAAAATAGATGCCACTGCTCAATGCTGAACACAGGGGCAGTGGCATCTTTTTATTGACCAGCAGGAGTATATCTTTCTTGGGCTGTTTGGTTACTATTAGCATGCCAATCAGTGCCCAACATGCCCCAGGAATACTGTTGACCTGGCACATGCTTTACTGATACATGTAAGGCTCATCAACAATACTTAGTCAATTATTTTTTCATTAACAATAAAATAATAATAAAAAATCATTGAAGTCCATGGACATTCCAGCCATTTTTGACCACTTAAAAGAGGAAAGGGTTAAAAACAAATACATTGCATATATGAGGTGTTGAAGAACTTGATATGACACAAGTGTTTCTGAACATGCCCACCAATGTTCTTCTGCAGCCTATGTTAACTGACATGAAAGAAAGTTGCAATGGGTAAATCTGATGGTATCTCTGTAGCATAATCCCATTCCCACCCTAAGATCATGCACTGACCTGTTGGCAGTCCCAGCACAAAGTAATGGTCAGGGCCCGGGTTAAAGTCCAGGATCCTCCTCTTAATGTACCTTGCCGCCCAGTCACTCGTCTTCTCATAGTCATCCAGGATGATCAGCTTCATCTAGGCACACAAGACAGATGACAAATTTACCTGCCATGCTTACTATGCACAACTTACTCAGGAACTAGGCTCTTTCCACAAGGTGCAACATTAACTATGATGATAAATATCAATAACCCATGTGCGAGCATACAAGAACAATGGTTTAATTGGCCTGTTAATAACTGAATACACAAGTCACGCCCCAGTAGTCTTGCCTGATGTCCTGCAAGGGCGTGGGCATTTTACAAAGAAATACACTAGGAAGATGTACATATTTCCTGAAAACTGCCCACAGATACCAGGGTTACATTTGGTATGAGAAAATGTGGAAAAGAAAGTTTTTCATTCACATTTATTGCTTTACATACTTTAATTCTGAAACGCTCAGTCAATGGTGGAATATAAATTTTATTCAAATTAATCAAAGTTTGCCAGACTCTCTATTGTTCTACGTATTCAATCATGCATTTCACGCACATACACTATTGAAGACTATGCGACCTGTACAATTATCCATATAGATACCCATACACGGTATTGTTGTTTGACCGAGGCAGGAGGTAGTGTGAATGCCCACAGTTCACTGATATTGTGTGCGATTCCATGTTTAAGGGCTGTTCCAAAAAATATCCTATGCGGGGGGTGGACGGCAAATTTTTTTTGTCCGCTACCTGGAGGCTCTGAACGGCATGCATGTCCTATGGGTGGTGGAAAAAAATAAAACATCTGTCCTTGGGTTGGAGGGTTTAATAAGATCGTGTGTCCTATGGGTGGAGGTATTTTTATTCTCCATGTCCGGTACATTATTATACGTTATATCAATCAATTTTAATAAATTCAATTACTTTTTCATTCTTTCCCATCAGTGTTGTTCCGGCTTCTCCGATGTCTTTTCCCGCCTGTAGAAATCTATTATAAATCTGGTACCCTGTTATACTCTAGTATTACAACATGTACGATCAGACTGCGTACCAATATATAGGTGGCGCACCGTTTGCAGCACAAACCGAAACCGGAAGTAGCGAGGACAGCGTCAAACACAAGAAGGCAGATTGAAATACATGGTGTATTTGGGTCAAGAAAACAAAAGTGTGTATTTTGTGTTGATTATCTAATAAAGTTTCTGTAAATGGACATGTGTTGAATTGTAGTCATGATTGGTATATGCATTTGCCTGGTGAATAGCAAAGAGCGTGGTTGATTTTCCCATGGATGTACGACGGTAGGTAGGTTCTGTTCAAAGCAGTGATTTATGCCACATGCACACAACACACGTGTTGACCCAGGGGCCTGTATTACAGAGTGACAATCATCCGAGATCCTGCATCAATCAACTGTAAATTACTTCAGGGCTGTGTTCCACTGGGCTTCCACTGTTTCACCGTTGAGTGTCAGAGTTGATAATTGTGACACTGGCATACTGCAATGTACCATACCATCATGGATGTTTTGTGTTCATGAAAGCAATACTGAAGCAGATCAACTGAACCAACACTACATGTTTGGTATAGTATTACATGACAAGTGCAGAGTTGTTTGTGTATTGTATTAAAAGGTCTTGAAATAGCAACTGTTGTTGTGTACATGAAAATATGTGGATTGAAATAAAGAATAAAAAATCACTCATGATTTTGTTCTTTTTTCTTCAATATTGGGCCAAATGAAATATCCTGGGTTTATGTAGGGAGGTTAAAGTTAAACTGACAGTAACAATATTTGCAAAGCACCTGGGCCTTTAATAATATTTACTTATTTTGGAAAAAAAATAGTTGTAAAAAATGTTATATTTATTTTTTCATGGCTTTTAAGGCTTTAAAATTTAATTAGGATTTTTTTCAGTAGGAGAGGTCACAATTAGCTACAGGCTGCAGGCATGAGAATCTTCCTCTTTTAAGAGGAACTCCACTTTTTTGATGAGTTTACTTTGAAAAATAAGCTCAAAATTATCTGAAATGCACAAATTTTAAGAGATCTGGTTTTGAAAGATGTGTTTAATAGGGGACCCTTCATCTTTTTTTCACCATTCTCCATTCTTATCTCTGTAGCTATAAATAAAGTGCATATTTACTTCATCACACAGCTGAATAAACAAAATCATTTCAGGACCAGAGCTGTGCATTCCCATTAGTTTACATGTAAAACCACACAGGCATGCTGTAATCTTGTTTATTACAATGGCGAGCTGATATTTTGAGATTCAAATTGGTACTGTACATGTATATCACCTCTGTCATGTATTAAAGAAATATAGGTAATAGTATGAAGCACCCCTAAAACACTCATGCATTTATTTATTAAGTGCAGTTTGTTTCATACACAAATATTGCTGAAATGTGCACCTTGAAATTTTCAAATTTTCCAAAGTGTGTATGGAGTTAAAATTTGTGTTTTTGAAAAAAAAAATTGTCCTAGGGGTTGAGGGGGGGAGGGGGTTACCTGTCCTGTGGATGGAGGAGTTTAAAAATAGAAATGTCCTATAGGTGAAGGCTTTTAGTGAAAGGTATGTCCTGTAGGTGGTGGTGCTTTCAAAAAGGTGCCTTCCACCCCCCCCCTCCCCCCATAGGATATTTTTTGGAACAGCCCTAACTCATTCCACCCTGATAGAAGACCGAGGCAATAGCTTTCCTTGGCGCGCTCTGTTGACCATGGGCATATAACTTGGAATGATCATCCATGCAACTTTCATCCAAAATTTTGAAAAATAATCCCTAAATTAGTAAAATACAATCAGCAGATGACATTTAGATATTAGCGGGAAAAGGCATCATTAGGGTGAAAAAGTTAACAGTGACCTCCAAAATCTTAAGTCTTATCAGGTGATCTTAGACTTGCAAGGTACTCTTTGTGCTAAACTTCACCAAACTCTGCATATTTTATCATGATACTGTTGTGGTAGTCCAAGAATGACAGGGTGTGAATTGCATGTTGTGTGCAATTAACTTTGCAAATACAGTGTAGATAATCAAATTTCATATTAGTCATATTTGTGCCAACTATGAGTGAAATCTGTCTAAGCAATTTTGCAATATCAAGGTGACAATCATGACAGCAGCATATATCCCAGACTAAATAACAGTGTGCTTTCCGTGTACTTCCAGTGACTTTTTTCTGTCAAGACACTGCAGCACACACTACACAATTCTCTCCCAGATGCAGGGTGAATCATGTATTGAAATGATGTTAAAACAGTGCTGAAACAGTGTTATTACAGTGTGTCACAAAATGCAAATTAGGTAGCAGAAGATGATGTAGTGTATATTGTACTGTGCAGTGTACACTGCAATGGCAGTGTGGACACAGTGTACTTACAGTGTGGCACAAATTAATGATGAGCTTACAGTCACGGTGTATAATGCTCCATACAATACTAGTGTTAGTTTTCTTTTCAGTCACGTTTGCTCCTTTCCGGGGGTGCAGGCTTTCATAAGGAAAGTGACCAAACAACAGACATATTTGACAGAAAAAAAAAAACGCCAGCAGTGTGAATACAAGGTACCTTCAGTGCTGCAAAAAAAATTAAAGAGCAATGTACACTGTACCATACAGTGTGCACATCATTGATAGTGTGCTAATTGAGTATGCTCCAGTACAAAGTCAACTTATCTTAGTGGCCTAGGTCAAGACTGTACTACCTGACCCAAGTGTCAAACACTCAAAGTGACTAAACGAGACAGATTATTACACAGTGCAAACAGGTTGGTTACTTCCACTCTGCACAATGAACTGAATGAACACCTACTTAGAGATTGAGTTGCCAGTGAACTTCAACAACTTCACCTTTGAGCCCCCAGTATAGTCTCCGTTCTTCAAACAGTTTACTTATAATGCATGTAGCTCAGAGTAATTGGCAGGCTGGTTTACGGCATGGGTTTCACTGAAATATATCATCAAAGTACATCTATACATGAACTATAAACAGAAATTTCCAGGTAAACATTTAAGTTCAGACCAGAGGAAGCCATGTGTTGTCCTAATCACGCACTATTTTCAAAGACTTTGAAATGAAATATTTTCGTGTCTTGGCTCCTATCAAGCCTCCTTCAGTTTCAAATTTGACCTGTACTCATTTTCTTTTGGACTAAAGTATATGATTAAGAATTAAATTTCACATTTAAACTTTAACACATGTGAAGTGTGTTCTTTTAAATTACCCTATACATATACACCAGCATCCAATGAAAGTTAAAGTAATGAGATTTTTGGGGGGTGTCTATCCCACATTATGCAGATGTGGCCATACTCAAATGGGACCAGCCTCTGTACATGTACATGTATGTTCTCTATAAATAGCAATATCCTGTTGCATATCAAATACATGTAGTTTTTTGTTGTTGTTTTTTTTGTGTGTGTTTTTTTTTGTTTTTGTTTTTTGTAGTTGTTTTTTTTTTTTTTTTTTTTTTTTTTTTTTTTTTTTTTTTTTTGTTGTTGTTTTGTTTTTGTTTGAGTCTGTATTTTGAACATGCAAATCCATGTCTATCTGGGATATTATGAGCTATTTCATTACACTGTTCAACTCTTTCAGTACCATATTTTAGACTGAGTAAACAGCATTCCTTGGCACACCAAGGGAACCTGTTGAACTGGACTCTCACACACTATGTAACTACAAGTATGCTGGTAATTAAAAGAAAGTTTACAAGAAATAAATCTACCACCCTTATGATAATTCAGAACAATTCCTTTTAAGTAGTTTTGACTTCAGTTGTAGTTGGCCCTGAAAGGTCAGGCCTGTGTTATCTGTGTTCAACTGGACTATATCCTGTTGGCAATGAAGATCATTACATTATATGGAACAGGGAAACACAGTAAAGACTGCCATAGTACTGATAGTTTTCCAGATAAGCTACACGAAGATACTGTATCACCTCTCACATGTATGTACATAACTATCACCTCACACATGTATGTACATAACTATCACTTACACATGTATGTACATAACTATCACCTCACACATGTATGTACATAACTATCACTTACACATCACTAAACAAGTTAGTGTTTTCCCTGCAACTCCATTTATTCTGATTCTCACTTAATCTCAAGTATTCTGACTTAGTCTTATTTGGAGTCAGTCTTATTCCGACTTAGTCTTATTCTGACTCAGTCTTATTCTGACTTAGTCTTATTTGATCTAACTTAGTCTTATTCTAACTTGGTCTTATTCTAACTTAGTCTTATTCTGACTTAGTCTTGTTCTGACCGGGAAATGGTTAAAACAGTAAAGGATAATTTCAAGAGACCCTTTTTCAACCTTCAACCCCAACACCAACATGGACTATCACTAACCGTTAACTCATTCCATACGATGGTCACAGGCCTTGGTCAGTGGTTCTGGCACTGCCTGGTAAGTCATGCTGCAGCTGCCCTTGCAGCATTACTTGCCAGGCATTGCCAGAACCACTGACTTAAGACTATAGGCATGTTGGTACTTGAATGAAAGCTCTTTTCATGATAATTTAAATATGCAATTGTTGTCTTACATCTAGGTAAAAGTACGGAAAGTTCAGGGATTAGTATGGAATGAGTTAAAGTGCTAATGTCTGTACTGAGTCAACAGCTTTCTTTGGGTCACTTTAGGTGCACTGTGCTCAAAGTAAACAGTGGAAAGTTGTTAACCTAAATACACAGTGGAAAGTTGTTAGCCTAAATACACAGTGGAAAGTTGTTTACCTAAATAAACACTGGAAATTGTTAACCTAGTATTAGTAAATACACAGTGCAAAGTTTTGACCTAAATACACAGTGGAAAGCTGTTACAGTGGAAAGTTGCTAACCTAAAAAAAGTGAAAAGTTGTTAACCTAAATACAGTGAAAAGTTGTTCACCTAAATGCACAGTAGAAAGTTGTTGACCTAGTTAGACCATTTTACTTTCTCTCGTACTGCAAATTTAATACCCGGCATGCTGACGCTTGAATGAAAGGACTTTACATGAGTCATTCGAAGGTGAAATCATTTTAATTAAGATAAATGTGCCTAATACTGGATGTAATCTTGCTGTCACAACATCATCATGATTGTCACAGGCATGTCCACATATATGTATGTACATGGAAGTACCAATTCATGTACTATATCATCATCTAATTAAAGTAATTGCCTCTATTTATTTGTGGTTATGTTGTTGAAGCAAAAAAATGAAGACAATACATGGCCATTAAAATATAAATCATCTACTCTGAAAACTATTGTAAATGTTTTGTGATGCAACTTTAGAATGTTTCTCTGTAGGGGGATCAGGGACAAATCATGTAATTTTCAGATACGTACTCAAACCTAACATACGAGTTATGTTTTGTAATGTTAATTGAAACTGTACAATGTAATCCAAAGTGGGCAAGAAATACACTTGCTCATGATAACCAAGTGTCCACATATGCTGAAATATGGCTGGTCTACACCTCAATAGCCCTCAGCTAACATACTCCTCATCTCCACAATTCTGCCACTGGCAGTGGTCTGAGTCCACGATGTTATAAAGATGGACACAATTCCTAAATGCAATCTGCAATAAAGTAATCCATACACGTACAACACAAATTAAGTTATAACCCAATATATCAGATTTTCTCCACATGTTGGGCTATGTGACCTTCAAATGAGGTCAAGGTCACTCATGTCCAAAGAAAGACCAAAATTTGTAGTCATTCCTGGCAAGGAGGCTACATGAATATATTCAAGTATCTGACACATTTTGCAGAGAACAAATGGTATCTTTATAACAAGGTCTCACTGTATATTGATTTTTGGACCAGAATTGAGGTCATACAAGTGTACATATTCACGTACATGAAGCTTGTAGCTGCCATGCATGTATAACCTTTGACCCTCTTCTGGTAAGTTGAACTATTGCTGAATACCTGGCACACCCGGGAAATAAAGACACCAAGACTGAGTCAACAGCTTTCACCAGTACACTGTGAGTTCACTGTGACCAGAATGCACTACGGAAAGCTGATAACGGCAGCCAATATTCTCTCAGGGGACAATGAAGACTCAGGACCCATTAACAGAACTGACACTTCCTACTATACATGTGCTTTTTTACTGGGAAAATGTTGGATGCTATTATTTTGTTTCATTAGCCCTGGGACACTCTATCCTGATAGCCAGAGGTCATCTGCAGTTCCCAGTCAAACTGTTCTCTATGCATAAGGCAATGAACTACATGTAAAACATCTGCTCATACAACTTTATCATCCAGGGCTTTTATTCCACTTTGCACAGGAAATATAGTTTAAGAAACCGAGTTCAGTGTATGGATAATGTAATATAATATACTGTACACTGGTATAGCATGTTGAAAGGAGTTCTGGCTTGGAAAAATATAACTATGCATAGCCATACGTATAAAAGTGTAGTAAACAGGATTTGATGCTTGGAAAAATATAGGTACATACATCCATATGCACATGCAGGTAAGTGTAGCAGGGAACAAGAAATAAACAGTCTGAAAACGAGGCTACTGAGAAGCCGGTACCCTAAAGACGATGCCAAACCCATAACATTACAGATCCTGTGAAAATTGTACTTGTAGGGAATGGACAAAATATGCATAGGTTATTGAATTTGCCGGTCTTAATTCTTGACATAAATGGTCTGCAGGACTTGGCTTCCATACATTTTGTAAATATACACTTCTCATGTTGCAATCGATGATCTTAAAAAAAAAAAAAAATCTTTCCACACTTACTTTTTTTTATCATTATATGCATGTATGTCTACATGATCATGATGGTAGCAATGTACCTGATGGAGGGAGCAGCAATTTACATGTTTGTTTTCAGTCATCAAAATGCAACAAAACAGGAATGTAAATAGGTGAACTGTATTTTGGGATGTGTATCCCTTCATCAGGGGCAGAGGGACCCAACATATTGTTAGTATGAAAGCTTTGCAGTGGTCCCCCTCTTATAAGGCCCCCTGAGGAGAGGCCACCCCCTCTAGAAAGGCCACTTCTCCAGGCAGCAAGTATTGGATTTCTATAATATACTCCCCCTCAAGAGAGGCCACCCCTCTTATAAGGCCACATTTCTTGCGCATTTGGGGTGGCCTTATAAGAGGGGGGCCACTGTAATCGTATAAAGGAGGATATAGGCAAGAGGACTTCATATGTTCAAATGTTTGGGGCATTCAGTATGATGTCACATTATATACAAAATGTCAAGATTTTTTCTGCTTTAAGGATCTATAACTGGTTCATGAAGACATGTAGAAATTACTCCACCCATCAATAGATTTAATCAAAAAGTGCTACAAATTATATATTTTGGGAAAGCTAACAAACCAGTGATTTGTTTTCTGACACAGTCATATGCATCCTTTGCCTGTGTTCATACAGCAATCAGAGAAATACTTCAATCAGAGAAATACTTCATCCCATTTTTCAAAGAAATACGGATGTAACTTTTTTATTCAAAGGAGTATTGTTATAGTTTTTGTAAAAAAAATAAATAAATAAATAAACTTCATATATATGTCTATTCAATTCTTTTGTAACTGTTAGTCCCCAGTGGGCAGAACTGGTTAAATAAAGAACTTGAACTTGTCTAAAAGAGCCAGTTTTGTTTTTCATATTTTTTGTTTTATTACCAAGATATAAACATTTGAAGTTGAATAGGCAACCCCCTACACACTAAAAAGCATCCTGTGAAAATTCAATCTATGTTCTTTTTTGAATGCATGCCTACAGCATTTGCTCTACTTGCACATGTTGTAGCTACAGTACATTCACCTTACTTTCAGTCTAAATATAATATAAACTATTCAGCTTGAACATGAATATGCATACACTGGTCATTATCCAAAGTTTTGCACCATGGGTCTTTGATGTGATCAAGGTAAAATAAATTGCAGTTCTGGACATATGCAACTCTCAACTAACACTTTTACCAACTCAGTATTATTTTAAGCAAGAGGGAAAGGAGCATACATGTATGCAGTTTAGCACCAAACTTGCCAGTCTTGATGCAATAGCATATTGCATACAATTATGTAACACAGGACTTCTAAGATTAACGTAAATTGTAATATTTCTTGCTCCTTGTACATTTTGTATGCATGTTGGACACATGCATTATTAATGTGCATGTGCATAAATATTCCAGCTTTTGGAACAGTGAAAATGGACCCTTTAATATGTCACATTAGTCTTTCCTTTGACAGACCACCCCTATGACAGGTCCAAAAGTGGTCATATAAAGTAGGTGGTCTCTCAATAGAGGTCAAACTACATGGGAAGGCAGCAGTAGGAAATTGATGTAGTCTTACGAGACAGGTGGTCTTTCATTGGACTTTCCACATAAAGACTGCTACAAATGCAATATATTCTATAAGGGACAGTTGTGGTGAATTTCAAGTGCATGTGTCTCAGCAAAAGTGGGTCAAGAAGACTACACTGACTACAGGTTATCAGGTCATGAGATTAGATTATTCCATTCATTTGTACCATCAACAGGTTAACAATGCATTAAAATCGGAGCACAACAAAAATCAAAAAAAGCAATTAGACACATGCCTGCTGTGTTCCTTTCAGTGAGAATTGTAACTGTGTAAACCAGCACCAGTGCTCGAGTAGAAGCATTTCAATTACAACTGTTTTTAATTGAATTATAGCATTTGCATTAAAAGAACCACGCTGTTTATTCATGACTTTCAGAGCATGACCTAAACATGTTGAAACTTGTAAGTGCAACTTGCTACCAACACAGCAATTTTGGACACATACATGCAATGAATCAATATTAAGTCTCCAGAAAACCTTTGTAATCCTAATGCAACAATATACTTTTTTTCAGTAAAAGGGCTGGCATGGAGTGCTGACTTTGGTAGGGAAGTTTTGACAGCAGAATTGTATGTGCATACCCATCTGCCAGAATGAGATAAGCTGAATAAATTAACAAAGTTTAAGAAAGTAAATCAATGAAAACATCAAAACATGTGTCGAGAAATTTCTGAGTGAGTGAGTGAGTGAGTGAGTGAGTGAGTGAGTGAGTGAGTGAGTCCCAGCTCTCTTTATAATCAGAATTGAGTTGTTGACAAATTGGGAAATCATTTGTTGCTAAAAACAAGGCAAAATGCCTATGTTCATTTGAAATCCTGACATATATACATGAAGAAGTAAAGCATATCTGTGATTGCGCAGTTTAACCATATCCTCAAATCCTGCAGATGCATGTATAGGCATCCCTTTCTCAAACACTTTTACAAATATTCAACAGTTAAATTTTCTGAGTGTGCCAAATTATCATAAATAAAATTGCAAAAACTTTCATTACAATTTCATAGAATGTGTTGTCCATAAGACAAGCTGTCTACTTCAAGTTAGATTGACATTTCAATCTACAATACTTTCAATATTCAATAGTTAACTTTTCCAAGTGTATCTAATTTGCATCAAATAGGTTTACAACATTCATTTTCATTTCATTGGATGCACCTACATGTACATGCATAGCACAAACCTATGCATTGAAGGTGTATGACACCTCTATCTATCATAAGTTTGAAGATATTCAATATTTAAACTTTCTGAGTGTGCCTAATTATCACAAATTAAATTGCTACAGCTTCCATTTTCATTTCCCAGGATGTGATTTCACTGGATGTGCTATAGCACAAGCCTATTAATTGAACTGTGATTGACACTTGAAACTAGGATAGTTTTGAATGTGTGGAATATTAAAAAATAAAATTAGTCCGTAATTGCATAATTTTGAAAATATCAGTTGCTCCACATCAGAGGATCGAAAAAAATAAAGCTATGGGCAATCAAAATTAGGCTTTTTAGCTACAGGAGTCTCTGGAAAAAGCTCTGCACACAACTCAGTCGGTCAGTCGGTCAGTCAGTCAGTCAGTCAGTCAGTCAGGAAGGAAGGAAGGAAGGAAGGAAGGAAGGAAGGAAGGAAGGAAGGAAGGAAGGAAGGAAGGAAGGAAGGAAGGAAGGAAGGAAGGAAGGAAGGAAGGAAGGAAGGAAGGAAGGAAGGAAGGAAGGAAGGAAGGAGGAAAGAAAGAAAGATTGAGAAAACAGATTGCCTATGGTTGAGAGAGATTAAGATCTGCAGACTTTTCTTCTCTGGTGTTTTTGTCCAATCAAAAACAGCCAATGCTGCCACCAAGCAAATATTGACTCATCTGAATACACACTCCTCTGCTTTTCATGATTTTGCTGATATTCAACATTTAATGTCTATATTAAACATGTTAATATGGGTTTAAGGGGCCCAAGTAATTGCATGGGTGGATGTGGGGTGCAGGCCTCCTTTGTATTACTACGCAAACGCGACAGTCATGGGTTTGGAAGGACACAGTGGAAAGGTCAAGTGGCCAAGTGTTATATAATTGGCTTGGTGCCCTTTCCACTCAGTTTCTCTAGCTTTGCTGCTGCAGCAATGAGCATCACAAGTATTGTTCACAACGGGTTTGCTCAAAGATGTGTGTTCAAGTTTGAATTTCGATCTCGAAATCCGGCGTTAACCAACTAGCTCATAATAATCCCGGGTTACACCTGCCCAGCACAACTTGACAAGGGCAAACCACGCCTGGACACTTTGCCTGCAGGAAAAGGCCTCAATGCCCCCAGGGAAGATGCGTGTGTTTCAGACCACGATCGACTTGGGGATCCGACTGCATGGCACACTCCAACACACAAGAAATGGTGTTCAAACCAACCAGACCCGCAACAGCCCCCATTAACCCAAGGATCACCCAACCACCAACTCCAGGGTGTAGCGATTAAGGCATATTCTTTCACAACAGTAACCGCTGGGTATACACCATTTTGAACACTTGAACCTACTACGTATGCATGAAAACGGACTATGTATGCACGAAAACCCAAAACAAAACAAACGAGCAATCAAGGCTCTGAACTATCTTCTGCAAAACGCCAGGCTCCAGCAAAGAAATGAACAACCGGCCAATCCGGGGAAGGAGAGGGCCACTCGCCTGACAATACCATGGAAGTTGACTTCCAAACCTGGGCCACAATTCTACAACTTTTGTTTTTGGTTCTGTGGATGCACCTATGGCACAAAACTATGAATTAAAGTTCGAATGGTAGCATTACCTTTAATAGTTTTGAAGATATTAAACATTTTAACTTTAGTGTGGCCCTAATTTACATAAATTAAAATGTTACAATTTTCTAGTTTATTTTCATTGGATGTGTCATTGAAGTTTGATTGGCACAGGTCTCCATCTATACTAGTCTTTAAACTATTCAAGATTTGAATTTTGTGTATTCACCTAATCTGCATAAATTAAAATCCTACAACTTTGGTTCATGATGCAGTGGATGTGGCTGTGTCATAAACCTGTAAATTGGAAGTTGGAATGGTACTTCTGTCTATAATAGGTTTGGAGATACTTAACTTCTAAATTTTTCAATACTCCCAAATTTGCATAATTAAAAATTCGATCATTTCTGTGTTGACTGTCCATCAGATTGGCAGGTGTCATTCATGTGTAAAACTTGGAATTTTGTGTTTATTTGTAATGTCTTTCCAGATATTGTCGAGATTTTAAAATTTTATTTGCCCCTTAATTTGCGTAAATTATCAAGCACCATCACGGCATGGCAAGTTCGGTGCTTTTTGGAAGTATAATCGCGTCCCAGAAGGATTGCGTTAAAAATTGGCTGTAAAAATAAATAAATAAATAAATAAATAAATAAATAAATCATGGGCAAACAATATATCTGGGTTAGCACATGGGCATGATCACAAAATTTTGAACAATGACTCGAATGACTTCAACTGCGCATTGCCAATGTGCAGCTGTGCTACTGCTCCCCCATTGTGGAGCACAGTAGCATAGCAATTGTTATTATCATATCTTTGTATGTGAACAAGCGAATAGCCACGTTTACCACCAAGTTGGAACTTATTATTACTTCTTAAACTTACCTTTCTTTTTTCTTTCTTTCTTTAATGACACAATCAACACTTCCTGATAACTTTTGTCGCTGGCAGCACCTGTCAGTGTCAGCGCTGCAAAGTTGTTGATGTGCAGGGAAAGTCACGTGTTTGTTCGTGTCCGGAAACTGGCATGACGGTGTTTTTAAACGTTAATCTATTTATCAAGTTTATTTAACTTTCATTGAAAATCATCTCTTAGAAAGGCAATAAAAATCATTAAATACATCGTATCTTAAAAAATACTTTATATAGTGATTTTATTGTTCATATTTCCATTTTGCGACAGTCGGAAATGATATCTTGACAACATCATGGCTTCTGTCGTCTGGTTGCGTGTGTATCGAATTCTAGAACAACGTGGAGACTACATCGTTTCCGCGACCAGGAGATATTGTGAACAATGTAAAAGATGTATAAGAAGCCCCAGATACAACTTAACGCAACAAAGGGCTTATTGGCGATATCAGCCGTTTGTGCCGGGGTTGAACAGCCTGGGAAGCAAGCGGAATTTGTGGACATTCTCGTCCTGGCCGTTTCGCCCCCTCAGCCTGAGTCTTGCTGTGGTGGGAACAGCACTTACTTTGTGTGCAGCTGGACGGAGCAACGGTGATGATTATACATTATGATTTCATTAAAAATAGCATGCGTCGCAAAGTATTATTATTCAAAGTTTAGCCATAGTTAGCGGTGTTCTTTATATATATAGGAAACATTAAATTGTAGCACTGGTGCTGGCAGTGTTTACTATCACACTCATGAGTCTGACAATGTACGGTATTGCATCAGACATACTCTTTATGAAGATGATGCAATTTTATATATATATATATATATATATATATATATATATATATATATATATATATATATATATATATATATATATATATAGGCCTATCAATAAATAACAAAAAATGATAGATTTGTAGTCACTAACATAGATAAGGCAGGTAACAATTTTGGGATCATCTGCAAAAAATATTATTTGGATGTTTTGAAAAAGGAACTTGGTATAAACAATATTTCAGACATAAGAGGAAATGACGTTTATAAATTACACAAACAATCCATTGATAATTTGATAGATACACATAAAGATGAGATGAAAAGGAATTTTAATATCACAATTTCTGAAGAGGACTCCTCTATTCCACTTTTGTTCTGGATACCCAAATTACATAAAAACCCTTTTAAATCTAGATTCATAGCTGGTGCTTCAAAATGTACTACAAAGCAATTATCAAAAGAAGTAACATTGTGTTTGACTGCAATTAGGAATCATTTTTGTAAATACTGTAATGCAATTTCTAGAAACTGTGAAATAAATTGTTTTTGGAGTATTAACAATTCTTCCCAGTTTGTATCCAAAATCAAAGATGTAAAGGCAAAAAATATCAAATGTTTTGATTTTTCTACACTGTACACAAATCTACCCATAAATGAAGTCAAAAGTTCACTTTCAGAATTAATTAGCAAAATGTTTAAACATAATGGTAAACCATACATAAATATTAATTCATATACAAAGAAAGCATATTGGTCACACTATAAATATTCAAAAAGTAACGTTAAATCTTACACTGTTGAAACTTTGATAGATGCTATAAAATTTCTCTTGGATAATACTTTTGTTCAATGCGGACCATTGGTTTTTCAACAAATAAAAGGCATTCCAATGGGTAGCAACTGCTCCCCTTTACTGGCAGATTTATATTTAACCTGGCTTGAATTTAAGTATATGAATAAATTGATGAAAAAGGACTTTCAAATGGCTACAAAATTATCAAACAACGCAAGATATATTGATGACATTGCTTGCGTAAATGTACAAAATTTCAGTGAAATTGCTAAAGAAATTTACCCAAAAGATATCCCTTTGGAGGGTAACAATTCAGATGGTTTCAGAGATGTGTTTTTGGACTTGGATATTCAGGTCACTAATGACAGGTTTTGTATTAAAGTCTATCACAAAATAGATGAGTTTAACTTTGAAGTGGTTAATTATCCTTTCCCGGACAGTAATATTTCGGAAACTATTGGATATAATACGTTTTTGTCACAGATTTTGAGATTTGGTCGTATTTGTTCTAAATTTCAGGACTTTGCATCTAGAACCAAATTTATTTACAATAAACTTGAGTCAAGAGGATTCAAAGATGTACTTTTGATCAAATATTTCTACAAATTTTGCTGTAAATATCCCGAGATGGTTAGAAAGTTTGGCTTCAATAATTTTAGAGATTTTAGACTTGCCTGTTTTGCTACTTAATTTTATCTTTTGGCATCATTCTGTTTTAATGTTCACCTTTCAGACATTTTAGGCTAGCTTGTTTTCTGTTAGGTCAAACCCCCAGGCGCTATAGGTAGCAAGCAGCTACTGACGACAGTTACAAGCTAGCCTAATTGTGCTTGATATCTGTTTAAGAAATATTACATTTTCGTTGCATTCTCTTGACTTAAGTACAAATAATGACTTTCATTCTTTTCTGACTTGTCCTATAATTTAGCTGTTAATATCCTAAGATTATTAGAAAGTTTGGCTACAATAATTTACAGTTTTTAGACTTGTCGGTTTTGCTACTTAATTTTATCTTTTGGCATCATTCTGTTTTAATGTTCACCTTTCAGACATTTTAGGCTAGCTTGTTTTCTGTTAGGTCAAACCCCCACGGGCTATAGGTAGCAAGCAGCTACTGACGACAGTTACAAGCTCGCCTAATTGTGCTTGATATCTGTTTAAGAAATATTACATTTCCGTTGCATTCTCTTGACTTAAGTACAAATAATGACTTTCATTCTTTTCTGACTTTCCTATAATTTAGCTGTTAATATCCAAAGATTATTAGAAAGTTTGGCTACAATAATTTACAGTTTTTAGACTTGTCGGTTTTGCTACTTAACTTTATCTTTTGGCATCATTCTGTTTTAATGTTCACCTTTCAGACATTTTAGGCTAGCTTGTTTTCTGTTAGGTCAAACCCCCACGGGCTATAGGTAGCAAGCAGCTACTGACGACAGTTACAAGCTTGCCTAATTGTACTCAAAATCCTGTTAAGAAAAATTGTTTTGATTACATGTTTTTTGACATAAATGCTAATGACTTTTATTCTTTTCTGACATGCCTAAATGCACATTTACTCAAAATTGACAGTATTTTCTTAAATATCACAAACCTGACACATTAAGTTGATACATTGACTCAGAGTTGGCAGTTAAATAGAGCTTAATTGTTTGGGGGGTAGGTGTCATCACAGAGTTTGTTTTACATTTCTGGTGCAGGATGTCCATTGTTACAGTCCTTGTTGGGATTTCCCTTGGTTTGTACAGGTGGTCTAGTTGCAACTGTTTATTTTACTATCACTGGGACTGAATATAAGGCCCCAGCTTGTTTCCACTTCAGTTATACACTGGCGGGTGGTTTAACTGGGATAAACTGTCCAGCCAGAAAGGGTACATATTGGTTCAGGGGTAAGTCAAATTGTTCTTATCAGAACCTGTACTATACAAATTTAGTAATTATGGTTTGTTTGACAGGGGTTCTTCTTTCATAACGAAGCTCTGCATTTATAAGCAAAACTTCACGTATTTAGCTAATTCATCATTTGCCACGTTCCTATTTATTCTTTATTATGTGGGTTGTCTTTGCTGAATATTTAGCTTAGACAAGGAGCCGCTACTCAGAGAGACATGTACGGGTAAAAGGCTCCGAAACATGTTGAGTAGTTACCCGCTGAAGACCCTTTAATTTATTTGGGCTGATACAGCCTATGTCAAAATTTTACAGAGGAACGTGTGCAATATAGACAATAGTAATTCCATATGTATACAGGTTAGACAGGGACAGGTTAGCTTATGGAGAGTAAAGAGTTCGAACTGCGGAATAGGATATTGACTACTAGGAAGTGGTTCTGGGCAAAAAGACACAAATACAAAAAATTAAAAACCCCAAAAGAATAAAAAAAAAGTGTTGTTGCAGCCATTATCATGAGTCCCTGAAGAGCCCCTCGACTTGCAAAACTGGTCGGACTATCAACAGCGGGCATCACAGGGAGTTCTGCCCTCGCCGATGTCATTTAATTCATACTTAAATTTCACTGTATATAATGTGCAGTAAAACAACTAAATGGCATAACTTCAGAACCTTTGAATGGAGTATAAATGTCTTTACACCCATATTTGGTAATGACGTGTTTCAGCAAAAAAAAAAACAAAAACAAAACAAAAAAAAACTCCCTGCCTCATCACGTTTGTTCCCAGAGGAAACAAGTTATTTTATTTATGTGGCCTTAACTTGTGTACTAAAGCATGTGGTTAATAATTATCTTGTTCACTCATTAGTTGCACTATTGCTGACTTCTTGAGCTATTTTATTGCATAATCATGACTGGGTGTGGATGTTATGATATATGTGAGTGATTTTTTTCTTTAATTGTGATCATGTATATTTCAGCTTATTTTAGGGATCATGCATTTTATTAAGTAATAATCTTATAATACTGTGAATACATTTATTCCCAAGGCTGTTGCATTTTGGACCTGTCACTGAGACTTCAATTCACTATTTTAGTTTTACTTCCAGTCAGTGTCATGTTAAAAATGTTTTTTCACTGTGTTCTTAATTTCACAGTTTTTAAGCATCAGCAAAATGACTGAAAGTAAGAACACAACAAAATTAACTAAATTCGCAGTAGCTACTAGGCTAGTGCTCCTGAAAATTAACTGATTCAAATATCCAGCAGACAGAAGCCAGATAGTGTTGGTACAGGTCTAACTTTGTGTGTTGCAGATGATGTGTTATTTCATGCTGCCAGGACCAATAATTATGATGAAATCTTAAGGTGAGACATTACCCAAATATAAATTGCATGTGTGAAAACTTTGTAAAACCAGGTGGAGAGAAATCCTCTGTTACAAATGCTTGTGACAGTATGCACATGATGATACTTGTGTTGGAATATAAACATAAATTTTGATTGTTTTGCAGTGTTAATTTAGGTCACATATTTAAGTTGACATTGTACTTTACGTTTTCCATACAATTTCTATGCATGTGCAGTTTTTCCAAAAGTAATTTTTTATCATGTTTTACTAATAAAATGTTTTTAAACAAATATAAAATACCATCTTCATTCTAATACTGTATGTGCGAGTATGGCGGCGGAGTCCCCGGATGTGCTAATCTGGCCCTAGCGACGCTACACCTCCGGCAAACAATGCGTGTTCCGCCATCTTGCCTATGCAAGATATACTGGCAAAGTCGTATTTAGCAGCGTAATAAAGTTAATATTTTTGGCAAACATCTTCAATTAAATTAGCCTGAACTTTGTCAACAACATGACGAAAACGTGCTCGTATGGCACGTGCAATTCAGACCAACGGTATATTGACAAAAGGGATGATATGAAGGGGGTATTCTTCATCCTATTTCCCAAGCCTAAGACAAAGTTAGATAAGTCTTTGCGATGGATCAAATGTTGTGGTCGCAAAAATTTTGGGGCACAAAACATTACCAAACATACCTACGTTTGTTCCAAACATTTCGTCGGTGGAAAAGAGCCAACATTAGAGTTCCCTGACCCAATACCTGCTGTGGCAACCGAGTTGGAAAAGAGCATTTTCTTGAAAAGAAAAGCAAGACCGGCACCTAAAGAAAGGACAACCCCCACTCCCAGTAAAAAGTCTCGTCGTAGTGTCGACACAGAAGAAATGAAAGATCAGTACTAGTTCTTGGTTCTCATCTGTGTCATGAAAGTATTAATTTATACATGTATTTCGAATGGATAATTAATGTTAAATGCAACTTCAGAAAACATCGTTTCGATCGTATTTGGCCGCCATGTTGGAAGATTGTTTACGATGTCGATGTCTTGATGAAGGTAACTTTAGAACTGAGTCTTAGAGCGTAGCTGACATAAGACAATCGCATACCTACCTGTTAACATCATAAAAATGTTTTTAAATAGCATGAAACAGTAAATATATTAGTATAAATAAGACACGGATGACCACAATACGTTAAGGAAAGCCTGCCTGCGTAGGCAAAGTTATTGACACTGCCGAACATGGCTTCATTCATGATCGGTGTTCTGAGGTTTCCAGACTTGGTTGACTTACTACTACTTATACATGCTCAGTTTTTCATCCAAATGAGAAACAAATCTATGTAAAACAAAAAAAAAAATATTTTCATTTATTGTTTATTTCCAGTTTCTTCCCAGTCAGAACAGACAGACTCGGAGGTGACGAACCTAACGTTACAACCTGCTGAAGTAGGCTTAGATACACAGGTTGCCGTTACCCAAGTATACAAGTCGCTGTTTTCTGTAGCCTGTTACGCTTATTCCTTTAGTTTTCAAATAATCTTTCAACCTTGGCACGGTGTAGCCAGCAAAATCTTCCATTTTTGACGAAAACTTTCCGCGAATTTCAATATAGCGTCACCCTGAGTGCTGTCAAAACACAGGTAAAACCCGCGGAGAAAACATGGCGGAGCTCAATGTTTGCCGGGCATAGCAACAACGATTACGCGCGCCGTCTGGCGGACGCTGGTTGAAACTGCTCTCTCGCACACGGGTTATTAGCACTCCCCCCCCCTCAACTTTTTTCCACCCAGGGGGGTTGCTCCTGCTAGCAGTACAGAGGGCAATGTGTACGACAAGTTATGCCATGGATGGCCTGAGGCAACAGGATCCTGATTCTGAATGAAATTGTTAGCGACTTTGGTTGAGCTGTCCTTTTTAAGCCCATAAACATACAGTGTTAAGAGCAGAAAATTCTTATCCCAGTCAACACTGTTGACTTTTTTCTTAATTTTGTATTACCTCATCATGTTCATATAGTCATGATGCAATGGGTAACAATCATCTGCAACATGCAGATTTTTACATGTATGCATTGAGAGGAATTTCATGAGGCAGAGATTCCCAAATTTGCATCCAGATTCTGAATTCAATTTGAGAAAACTGTTAAATTTTAATTCAGTAGAGGTTCTTTTAATGTCCACAGTAACATAGTCCAGTCTTAGTATAAAGGTATCAAACTCCCCCCCCCCCCCCCCCCCCCGCCCAATAAAAAAAGAAAATCTGTTTTCTCAGCGCCCAGGGTGCTAATTAAAACAAATATGGTAAGTGCAAGTCAAGTTAAATGTGTAAGGTTATGGGCTTATGAACTTTCACCCAAGTGATGGATAAGAGGTAAAACCTTTTGGAAAGCCCAACATGTGAATGTTGAGGGTACAATGCAACAAGTGTAATGACAATCTGTTGGCCATGTCTGTATCAGTGATTAAGAAAATGTTGCTTGTCTTTTTAGGGTAATTAAACTTGGTGTAGATGTTAACAAAAGGCATGAGTTGGGATGGACAGCACTTCAAGTTGCCGCCATTAACAAAAATCTGCAGTGAGTACAACTACAAAACATGTACATGCACTTCAAATGACACATATACATGTACAGCCCCTTCCATCAATGGTAATGAGGACACAAATCTTGATTTTGTTATACATGTAGTTCTAACCTCTCATAAAAAATACATGATTGTATGTTAAAAAAAAAAACAACAAAAAAAAACTTTCTGTTTGAGTAAAATGCATTGTTGGCCAGTTGTACTTGTAGTTGCTAGCATAAAAATGTTTAATTAAGCCACCAGTCCATCATCCAACAATGGACTCATGTTCTCTATTTTTTTAGTTTGAAGAGCCATACTGCATGAACATACATCTATTTGTCATGCTATATGTACATATAAGATTTTTTCTTTTCAGATCTGTAGAAGTACTGTTAAAGGCAGGAGCAGATCCCAACTTGGGTGACAAGTTTAGCAATGTGTACCAAGTGGCACGGGAAAAGGACCTGAATTCTCTGCATGGTTAGTTTCTTAATGATCATGTTAACTGTTTCAGTGCCAATCACATCTTAAATCGATCTACTAAATTCAGACTAGTCTGGATTACCATTAGGATCCCAGATTTGTTTTCCTCTTAAAAAGACCTTTCATTCAAGTACCACTATGCCTCTAGTTCCAGAAAAAATATCCCAGGTCAATAGCTTTTCTCGGTGTGCATCGGTCGCATTGCCCCCAATGTGTGCCGAGAAATCCTGTTGACTCAGTCCAAAATTTGGCACTTGAAGAGTTAATTTGTGTTGGGTACAGTAAAACATTAATTTGTCCCGATCACTAGGAATCCACTGCTGTATAGGCCTAGATTTTTTAATGTATATATTGGACAGAGATTACTGAGACCTTTTCCCACATATCCACGGTGGCATCTCAACATATTGAAAAATATTCCTATTAACAGAAATGATTTATATTTATATTTATAAGACGAAGAAGAAGAATGTCCTTCAACCCCACCACCACTTAACTGAACTTTTGATGGTTTATCATTTCAGTTGATGAGCCAGTCAAACATTCAGGGGTGAACTGACACAGATAGAGACAGAGTAAACACAGTTGGCAAGAAACAACAGAGACTTGTATATATTATTTTGAAAAAAAAAAATTAATGCAATGAACTCGTATACAGTAAGGCAAAATATACTTTAAAGATGCTACACATTCTTATGTAAACCACAGTGAATCTCTTACCTCAACACGGTTAACATATATGTAACATAACTCAATAAGACGCACAATGATGACCACAGAGGGCAGCACCAGTCTCATGGAACTTTTGATATGAACATTTGCCAAAACGAGCCTCAATAACTGCACCTTATGTGTATGATTAGCCTTAATAAAGCGGAGCAGCCTCCCATCCCCATTTTGGGCCTGAAATGCATCGGGAGAGGCTGCCCTAGATTTTTCTTTATTCAGATTCAACACACTTCTCGACTTGTGGGGGTTTTTTCTGGATACCTAGGTGTTGTTCGCTCCTTTTTACTCCATTTTGATTTGTCAATTCCATGCAAGAAGGAGAATGGACAAATCAAAACATTGTGGTCTTTATTTATTTATTTTATGTGCATGTTTGTTTGTATGATGTATCTGTTTTTCTGGACCCATAATGGTCTGAAATGTAATGATCTTGTCATATTTTGAAATCAGTTTGGTGTTGTGGAAATAATTAGAGGTGCTGTGTGATACTGCTGGTGGGAGATCACATAATGACATTCACTCAGCCTCCATTGTAAGTGCAAGTGGAAGGCATAAAAAAAGGAATCTCTCCCCACATTCTTATCAACCTAAAGTGGAACATACATATTTGATCAGTTCTACCACCATCTTACAGTAGAACAAAATTTTGCCTGCAGATCAAATAATTCATTTTTTTCCCAATCTGAAGTTGTCTTTGCATACCTGCATGCACATATAGGTCCTGTTGATTAACATAAACATGTCAGCTGCACAACTTAATGCTCATCAAAAAGTCCTAAGGGATGGTTCAACATTATCATCATTTTTGAATTAGTACTTAGGGTACTAAATTTCATGACCCCCCTCCCTCCTCCCAAATTAGTACTTTAAAAATGATGATCCCCCCCCCCCAAATCATAGCAAAATTGCACAAAACAGGCCAAAAATTGACCATCATTTTCCATATCCTGTGAAAGTGTACAGACCCATTTAACCCCCTCCCCCCTTGCGTACTGTAAGTACTAATTAAAAAATGATGAAAATGTTGAACCATCCCTAAGGCTTTGAGGTGTTTACAGTACATTGTGATTGAAGTGCTATTGGCTAGAGAAGAGGAATTCAGTAGCAGACTGAACAACCGTGCCAGTTTCCTGGGCTGCACCAGTCTACACTATGCTGTCCTGGCAGATGATTTAAAGATTGTGCAATTACTGCTTGATGCAGGTGAGCTGCCATGTGATCTGCAGTACGTGTATGTGTGAACCCCAGAATTCTACTTCAGTGAGAAGCTTTTCATATGTGTTTCTGGCTGACATTATTAAGGTGTCTTGGGAGACCTACTGTGGTTATAGTATCACACATCTTGATGTTATGTGGTACAGTGGTCCCCTTTTTATAAGGCCACCCCCAAATGCACAGAAAATGTGGCCTCACAGAAGGAGTGACCTTTCTAGAAGTTAAAATGACATCTCTGTGTATTATATTCTTTTGGTGTTGTTCATTTTGACTTTTAATAACCTGGAAAGATCAAACTGACATATTGGCTTATATCTTGACATTATCAAACTTTTGGTCAGCTATTGGTAAGCACCTACACAGTACATATACGGAGCAGCAAACTCTGCAGTTGCAGAAGCAGCAAATTCCAGTCATCAGAGCACAAAGACATTATGATCCTTGTGTTTTTCCCTACTGTCTATGCATAAGCAGAACAAGGATACCAAAAAGTATGGTTTTATAGGTATGAAGGTGAAAATGCAGATACAATGTACACTGACTGCTTGCTGAAACTGCTGTGTTATCTTTACAGCAACACACCTTCACCCATCCCAAAAACCAAAGTGTTACCCAGCTTATTACATGTAATAGCTTCCTTAACCCTGTGAAACTGAATCAACAGCTTTCCTCAGCACATTCTTTTGGGTGTATTTTGCAAAGTAATTATCACTAAGCTTTTACCATGTTCAAAATAGTTTGAAAGTCTTTTGAGCAGTCAAGGATAATATGAGAACGTTATTTTACACGTATAGCCTGCAATTACAAGCTCTAACCGTTTCACTGTGGAGCTAATTTTGGTCATGTTTGATGCAAGATGGCTATTCACCATCATGGGAATATCTAATGTTGCATAACTGTTTAATCTGGTTTGATTCATTCTGAAATACAATGCATATGAGTTAATTGCAAAGTATACTATTTGTACATGTATATACACATCAATTGGTTTTCTATGTTTGATATTTCTTTTCTTTTTTTTTTTTTTTTTTGGTCCTGTGTAGGGGCAAACCCAATTCAGGAGAACAGCAGTGGACACCGACCAGTGGCGTATGTACGAAGCCCAGAGATCAGACAATTGCTGAAAGAACACGAAAGCACAGTGAGTCATAAGTTCAGCCTCAGATTTCCCTGTTAAACCAGCTGGAGGTCCAATGTCATCTACTTCAATGTTTTCAACTAATTTCAACAATAATGAAGTACAAGTTGACTGAGAATTGTAGATGAGACCTATCAAGATCACATGCTGTACATCAACAGCTTTCCCTGGCATGGGTAAGTGCCCAACCCATGCCAGGGAAAGCTGTTGATTCAGTCTTAATTCAAGGAGGAAAGGGTTGATATAAAATCAAATACATCATGACCTTTTAAAGGAAGATTTAGTCTGTTATTGCTCAAAGATCATGAAGGTGCAGGGAGTCAGAATTTCAGGATGTTCAGTCCTTTAAACTTACGGCATTCTGGATGTTCTTAGATCAATCATCATATTTCTGTAATGCAACATTTTATTTTTGTATAAAGTTTGCATTGAAACAGAAAGAGAGGGAGGCTGAGGAAAGGCGAAAGTTTCCTCTGGAACAAAGAATCAAGGAACATATAATAGGTCAGGAAGGGGCTATTACTACAGTGGCAGCTGGTAACTATTGTATTCTTTTATTATTATACATGTACTGTTGTATTTTTGGTCTGAGTCATGTCTGACAAATGAACTAGGCCATTGAATTCAGAATTACAAACTCCCAGGAGAATGTCTGCAGAGAAACATGAGTACATATATTATCCATGTTGAAATTTCTTGTGCATTTATATGAACTAAGAAAAAACGTTAATGCATGAAGAATAAATGACATTGATCAGATATACTAAATATACTTAACCTCTGAATAGTTTAAATTGACATTTTAATTTGGCGGAGGCCTGGGGCGGGGGGGCTTGTATTGTAAGCATCAATGTTTCAGCGTAGTGAATGATACTTAAGTATACAGTAAAACCTGTGTTAAGTGGGTGCCCTTGGGACCAGATGAAAGTGCCCACTTTGTGCAGGTCCATTGACATGGGGAATATAGGGAACTGGGCTAGGCAACAGTGCCCATTTAGCAGAGGTGCCCACTCGGACAGGTTTTACTGTACATGTACATGTAGTATATATGTCCTTATGTATGTGTTGTCAGCCATCAGGAGGAAGGAGAATGGCTGGTATGATGAGGAGCACCCCCTGGTGTTCCTCTTCCTTGGCTCCTCCGGCATTGGTGAGTACACAGACAAATACAGCACATATGTGTACAAATACAGCACATATGTGTACAAACACAGCACATATGTGTACCACATATATGTACAAATACAGCACATGTGTACAAATACAGCACATACATGTACAAATACAGGACATATGTACAAATACTGGACATATGTGTACAAATACAGCACATATGTGTACAAATACAGCACGTGTACAAATACAGCACATATGTGTACAAATGCAGCACATACATGTACAAATACAGCACATACGTGTACAAATACAGCACATACATGTACAAATACAGCACATATGTGTACAAACACAGCATATATGTGTACCACATACATGTACAAATACAGCACATACATGTACAAATACAGGACATGTGTACAAATACAGCACAAACATGTACAAATACAGCACATACATGTACAAATACAGCACATACCTGTACAAATACAGCACATACCTGTACAAATACAGCACACACATATACAAATACAGCAATTTAAATTGTCCAAGAGACCTGGACATACATGTAAGATGGTGGGTATCAGAATAATATGCAGGTGTGGCCATTGCAAACAAGACATGTTCCTTATGTTTTGTTTGTTTATTATTTTTTTTTTTCATCTGTTTCAATTAGTTTCTGACTTCTGACTAAAATTGAAAGAGAAGATTGTTGCATGCATGTACATAATTCTGTCCTATTTTAATAATGCCATTCTTGCATATATTCGTAAGTTTTGTCTCTGAGTAATTGACTGTAATAATGTATGCTTCTCAAAAGTTGAATGCAGTGAGCCCTGTTTGGAGGGAGTTCCTTAGAGTCGGTGCTTTCTTGCTAACTATTCCTTCAGCATATGTGATGTGCCCTTGACCTTATTTTTTTTAGATATACATGTACATATACAGTGGTACCTGCTGTATGCAGCCACTGCCATGACAGGTCACTTGCTCTTCATGGCCACATTTTTGCTGGCAACAAGAGTCAATTTTATTATTAATTTATCTGTGGTGGTAGGTCACCTGCTGAAGGGACCACTTTTCTCACAGAAAGGGTGCCCACATATAATAGGTACCACTGTATTGCAAATTAGAAAAGGTTATGCCATGAGCTAGACTATCCAGAGTTCAACTTTTTGCAAATTGTTTAATAACATTTCTAGTTATTAGCAAAATTGAGAGAGAAAAAATCTCACAAGTGTTCAAGATTGATTTTTTGTAAGCCAGTGTAATTCAAACACATTACATGTCCATGTAGGTCTTGAAAATATTTACATGTATATGAGTCCAACAGAAGTGCAGACTCACCATTCATGGGGGTGGTTTAACAAAGTTGTGCTGATATGGATTTGTGGTCCAGGGGACCCATCCAATTAAAAAAAATATATTGTAAGTTGGGGCAATCACTAATTATTGTAGAAAGAAAGTTTTCAATTCTGATAAGCCTTCCCCTATTGGCACAGCTTAAAGATTTTTCATGTGTGCATGAAATATATTTCTGGCAAGCTCTAGCTTACAGCTTGCAAATGTTACATAATTAACAAGATAAATGCACCTTGTGTTTCAGGCAAAACTGAGCTGGCTAAACAGGTTGCTAGCTATCTCCACAAAGACCCCAAAAAGGTATGGTTAAGCAGAAAATTACCGGTTAAATATTTAACATAACATATATTTAGAATCAGCTATGATATTCTAATAACATATCAGTAAAAGGAAAGCAGGTAGATGTGTATGATGGGGATCTAATCCACTCTGGTGTGTAGTGCTGTGTAATGGTGTGGAAAATGGAGATTGGCTGGAGACCCTTCTTGTTATTAAGATAATGAGCCTTGACTAATGCAATTAATTCTTAGTTTTGGTTTGTTGCCATTGGTACATGTATACGGAGATTAAAGCATCAAGGACTCAAATAGCTTTATTTGATAACTGTATGAACATATCAGGACAGAATGTTATTCGAGTCAGATAAAAATACATTGACAAAACAGTACAGTACACAAAATAACATGCAAATATATATACTGTCAGGATAACTCCAGGTAAGAAATATATAATTCCGCTATCATTGGAGCTACCTAGAAAACATAGGATCACAACATTAGCACCTGGTTGTATATAATATAAACACTGGTTATCTGGGACTGAGGGAGAAAAAGTAATTCAGGCCATGGTGGGACTGAAAAAAACAAAACAAGAAAAAAACAGAAACATAAACATAAATAAAATAAAAAAATGTGCCATGTCGAACTTTCGGTTAATTTCTGTTACATATATAGCAATTTACAACTGAACATATTTCGGAGTATTCATTGATAAACTGCAATTTTACATACTTTGAAAATCCAGTGTAAGAGTGAGTAGAGACTTTGTCTGTTATAGTTGAAGAAGTTGCTTTTATCAAATAAAGGATGTAGAAACGTACGGAGTTTTGTGTGGAATTAGTCAATAATGAATTGGCAGGGTTGCTTGCAGTTTGCAGACTGAGCCTGCTTAGATCATAAACGACTTGCTTTTTATTGTGAGAAAATTCCTGCAAGTAGGAAGGCAATATGTCCATAATACTGTAGCCTTTCTGCCCAGTGGCATCCAGATCTGAATGGCATTATTTCCTGATCATCCAACTCCATCAGCTTGTCACACTTTGGAATCAGATTAGCATACAGAACATATTGAAAATAACTTGATGGAACTTGAGAGTGTAGGTACCTGTAGTTGTACACTTACACTCAAACCCCATGCAGCCACCTATTAACACTCACATCTGGTTTCCATTTTATGTCATACAATATTAATGTAACAGTGTGATTTTTTAGGGCAGTATGATTTTTTGATAGGTGTGACATGAGTGATAAGCAGCATAGTGATTAGTGCCAGAGGCTTTGTAAAGGGCACTAATTACTGTGGAGCGCTGCTGATCACTGATGAAAGATCCATCAAAAACGAAACTGCCCAAAATGAATACATCTATACATGTTGTTGAGTGATAGTGTATTGATT
The DNA here is from genome assembly GCA_964020975.1 of Hermodice carunculata. Lineage (NCBI taxonomy): Eukaryota > Metazoa > Annelida > Polychaeta > Eunicida > Amphinomidae > Hermodice > Hermodice carunculata. Next base: position 48,847,208 of record OZ026619.1, read on the forward strand.
TTAAATATTTTTGTTTATGTACACATATATTTATTTGTTCATTTCAGGGCTTCATTAGAATTGACATGTCAGAATACCAAGAAAAGCATGAGGTTTGTGGGCAGTACATGCATCTTAATTAGTACTTTTTAGTACAGTACTTGACGATTCTTTGTCAAAAATAGACCTGGCAGTATGCAAAAATGTTTTCATTTAAAAAGCATGGAAGGGTAAGGAAAACACAATGTTTGGGAGAAATGCATTCTTCAAGTTTCAGTACATTATAAAATGATTAAAAGTTGACACTTGTTGACTTCATCTTTTTTATGGGAAACTTAAAAAAAAAACAAGTTACTATTGTCCCCCCCCCACACCCCACCATGATACAATGCAAACTGCAGTGAAGTGTAGTAGACACATGTGACATATATGTATTCAACATTGCTTTGAAAGTTTATTTAGTAGGTGCTTTATTTCAAACAAAGCAAATAAGAAAGTCTTAGGAAGAGTTTTAGCCATAGAAGTAATAGTAGTTCTGCTTAACCCTTCCCGCTGAAACCAACTGAAGCTGACTGGTGCTCAAATGTCTTCTGCTTCAATGTTTTTTACTAATTTCAACAGTAATGAAAAAAAAATAAATGAGAAGGAGATGAGACCTACCACCATAACATGCCCCCAGGTCAAGAGTGTTCCCTGGCATGAGTTAGGAAGCTCTTCATCCAATCTTAAACTGAGTTGTAATTCAAAGGGGGCAAGTTTAGGAGAGGCAAGGTTTTCCAATAAAATCTAATCTAGATGCCAAGGATTTGCACTGCAAAGTCTTTAATCTTATCTTGCTGAATTCAGCCAGAGGTGCCAAGATGTCTAGTATTGTGTTCTTCAATCTTCTTTTAAGTTGAAATGTTTCATCAGTGGAAAATAGTTAAAATGCAAGCTGGATGAGACATACATATATCAAGTAAGTAGGACCAGGACTTCCTGCCATCATGCTGAAGAAAATTAGGATGTTAATTGTCCAACCTATGCCAAGGAAAATTGCTGACTTCAACTCATTGTGAACACAGAATGTTAATAAGGATTTACTGGTATGATTTCTAAAATATAAGGAACATCATCCAAAAAAGGCTCATATAAATGTATCAGTTGGAAAAAGTTTGCTTCAGAAATGGTCTCCATGAATACTATAAGTATGCCTGACAATCAATATCTACATGTATGTTGTAAATAATTATCAGGTAGCCAAGTTCATAGGATCACCTCCTGGGTATGTGGGTCATGAAGAGGGAGGACAGCTGACGAAAAAACTGCGTGCAAACCCAAAAGCAGTGGTGTTGTTTGATGAAGTAGACAAGGCACACCCTGACGTTCTTACCATCATGCTGCAACTCTTTGATGAGGTGAGTAGTATATGTACTTGGGGGTACTGGAACACGGGGGATGGAGACCGCAAAAAGCCTTTAAACCCTCGGGGCGTCCTCCCATCAGTTGCCGCAGGTTGTCATCCCAGTATACACTTGGGGGTACTGGAACACGGGGATGGAGACCGCAAAAAAACTTTAAAACCTCGGGGCGTCCTCCCATCAGTTGCCGTAGGTTGTCATCCCAGTACCTGCTAAGGGTTTTATGTAGTCCAGTGGTTAATCTCGTGGGGCCCAAAATAAGTTCCCTTAACTGATGAATTTATGAAAGTATCACCACCAGTCATCAGGGAATTATGTATGACCTTCCTCGAGCGTGTCTTGAAGTGCCTCAGCCCGCCTGCTTTCACGCGTGTGGCGACCCAACACTCAAGTCCGGATCCCCCGGTATTTCATATAATAAAAATTGGTTATATATATATATATATATAGCAAAAAGCAGGGAGAATCAGTAATATTTTGTACTATTCTGCTATTATGTGTCTTTGGGGATGTGTAGACACATGGAGGACCGGTTATTGTAACTCTTGTGAATAAAGATTATTTTCAATAAATGTTGTATACAGTAAAACGCAAGATTCCTCACTATAAAACACTTGTGAAAAGTTCACTTTTGAATTCATGATCTAAACATGAACGTTAGCATCAGAAGCTGCTGGTCACATATTTAAGATGAGTCCACCGGTGTGACACAAATAAAATTATTGACCACAATTTTAACAATAAAAACAGTTGTATACTTCAATTTAAAGGTCTGGAATAACGACAATTCCCTTAATGTTCACAATATTAATGGCAGGTAGACAACCTGCTTTAGCTTTGCAGGCAAAACTGATGTGGAAGACTATATTTAACACGCTCTGTCCTCATATCACCTTGCCAAAAAATGTGGAAGACTATATTTAACACGCTCTGTCCTCGTATCACCTTGCCAAAAGTGTATCTCCTTGGTGCTTCGTACGGTACAAGTTCCTGGTCTTGTCAGTCGCAATGAAAATAAGGTTGAACTTCACCTTGATCATATTTATTACCTCCACTTGTATACGCATTACATTTAGCGACTTCACGGGTCGCCTAAGTGCTTTTTATGTGGTTGCTTCAATTGGCAAGTTCCTGGTCTTGTAAGTCGCAATAAAAATAAGGTTGAATTTTTCTCCACCTTGATCATGTTTCTTACTTGCATTTAGCGACTTCAAGACTATTTCTGGACCACCACAAAATTTTGGTATCCAGTGCATTGTCAGCTAGGTTTAACACAGAAAAAATCCATTGAGGTAACACCTGGTAGACTAAAATTTATACTGCATAGTGTCAAGCAGAGTTGATCGCGACGCGATAGGAAACTGATGATCGGCAATAAACAATGTGCATTTAATTGTTCAAATTCAATGCTAAATGCACAATCCGATTGAGACAAAAAGCATGTCTTGCGGATTGACATATATATATATGTATACATTCTCTCCCGTATCATGCAAAGTTCATACCCGTCTTTTCACGACGATAACGTTTAAATAAAAGATAACAAAAATGATGTAAAATGCTCAATCCTATTGAGACATAAAGCATGTCTTGCGGATTGACATATATATATATATATACATACATATATATGTATACATTCTCTCCCGTATCATGCAAAGTTCATACCCGTCGTTTCACGATGATAACGTTTAAATAAAAGATACAAAAATAATGTAAAATGCACAATCCGATTGAGACATAAAGCACGTCTTGCGGATTGACATATATATATATATATATATACAAATGACTTTTGGCCAGTCTGCTTTAGCTTTGCCGGCAAAACTGATGTGGAAGACTATATTTAACACGCTCTGTCCTCATATCACCTTGCCAAAAATGTATCTCCTTGGTGCTTCGTACGGTACAAGTTCCTGGTGTTGTCAGTCGCAATAAAAATAAGGTTGAACTTTACCTTGATCACATTTCTTACCTCCACCTGCATACGCATTACATTTAGCGACTTCACGAGTCGCCTTAGTGCTTTTTATAGTGTGTGCTCATGGTTGCTTCCTAAATTGGCAAGTCCTTGGTCTTGAAAGTCGCAATCAAAATAAGGCTGAATTTTTCTCCACCTTGATCCTGTTTCTTACTTGCATTTAGCGACTTCAAGACTATTTCTGGACCACCACAAAATTTGGCATCTAGTACATTGTCACGTTGGTTTAACACATATTTGCATTTTTGTCTTTTGGATATATATAACATGCAGAGATAGATACAGTATTGACAACAGAATACATGAAATATAACTGCGGTAACAATATTAAATTGTCAGGTCAATGATTTTTTGCAGGTAATTTCCACGATAATTATCATACAAGCTTGTTTGTTTTTCACTTATTCTGTTTAACATTTATTGTTTTTACGGGTCGCACGGTATGTAGATTTTTTTAAAAATCGGTTTTACCAAAAAAAAAAATGCTTTACTGTGGCGTTATATCAGTAGCTGTTGTGAATGTAAGAAGGCACACGAACGTCGTGGTGGATGTGTCGAGGGGTCTTGGGGAACTATAGCGGGGACGAGTCAGTTATGTCGTCCCCTCGATTAACAACGCTGACTCCGCCCTAAGTTCCTTACCAGTTTTCACCACGTACAATTCCCAACTTTTGCGACAATTTTCTCATGTGTATGTAAGAAACGGCTAGTCTCAGGAAAATTGGAAGTTCAAATGCACAACTCGCATTACCTAGCGTTTATTCATAATCGTTTACTTGGAAATAGCTAGCGCAGATATATGTAGACGGGGATCGAAAACGAAGCATTGTGGAGCTGCCATTTACTGTTTTATATTTTTAATTTTTTCTTTTCTGAATTTCTTAGCAAATTTTTAGAGGTGGATACAACATCTTCTTGGGTGGAGTTTGTTAGAGGCGCGTACAATCCCAACATTTGCTATAGTTGTATCGTGTGTATGTACATAAGAAACGGCTTGTCTCAGGAAAATTTAACGTTCAAATTCATAAGTCGTATTACCCAGGGATTATTGGTAATTTTCATCATTTACTTGGAAATAGTTAGCTCAGATATATGTGGGCGCGGATTGAAAACGAAAGGTTTGAGAAGTTGGCAGATTTTGGGTCTTTTTTCGTTTCTCTTCTGCATTCCTTACCAAATTTGGCAGAGCCGGATACGTCATCTTATTGGTGGGACTTGCCAGAGGGGTGTAAGGTAAGTGTGATTTCATTGGATCATGTACTGCTTGTGGAGCCCAACAACCACTTTTCGTCCCTTTACTTTCATTTTGAAATGTTCCAGATACATTATAAAAGACGGCGCACTTCGAAGCGCCTTCACTTGTTGAACAGTTGACAACACAAGAAGAACGAACTCTCCGAAATATCCACAGTCGACTTGCATCAGTCGTTGCAGTAACTTGGTAAGTTTGCACGTTGTAAAAGTTTTGAATTAATTTATCTCTGAGTGTGCATGGCAGTTTTTTTTTTTTTTTTTTTTTTGTGAGCATGTTATGTAAATTCGATTCCACTTTGTTTCAGATATTTGATGGACCAGCGAATGAATTGCGTGGTGCAAACGGCTATGGCTGAATAGTGTGAGTATACTTTAACACATTATTTGCCGAATTACTTCATTGTATTGGCTAGGTAAATTTCATATCATTTTGTTCTGATTTAACAGTATTGTGGCACTTACTTTTAGGTTTCTGTCTTTGTTTCAGGTTGGGGGATCCGTTGAATCTCGTTCAATAAGCAAATGTAATATGTATAATCTTCTGGATGTTTTCTGAGATTTAAATGCAGGTTTCATGTTAAGTACCAACTTGGTGATAATTAGAGGGAGATTGCTTGATAGTCAAGGAAAAAATTTCAATGTGAACATATCAAAGTTCACAGGACCCGGTCAAAATTCGTTGGCGAACAAGTACATTACTTCGCTAAATGGTCGGATAGATTTTTTCCATTTTGGTAATAAGTTTAGCCTCACTAAACGTGGTAATTTCGTTTTTTATTTGACTAAAGAAATTAAAAAAACTTTGCTTGATATTCACATTTTGTTGCAAAGACTAGCCGTTGTTGTTGAATTGTTGATGAAAGAAAAAGTTTGGAAAGTTGTGTATGGAATAAATAACGTACAATTGAGTGGTGCTGGTATCAAGCGCGGTTGGGAGCTATTAAAACAAGTGTGTAGCACATTTTTAAGAAAGTTCAAGGAGTTTGAATTATGTCAGTTTAGTAATGATCTGGTTAAAGTTTTTACTGATATTTCTGTCACCAATACACAATATTTATATATAAGATTAAAACTACCTACTAGAGGGCTACTCAAGATAATACCTAGTGGGAAATACACCGTGATAACTTCATCTATAGCAAATATTCCTTTTTGGGAGGATTTGATCAAAGAACTAAAATGATTTCCAAAATATTAGATTGTTTTGTTTCAATGCTTGAAAAAAATTACATACATAGAACAAATTACGCGCTCACAACAAAATTAGGAAAAAGACAATTAGTGGACATCATTGGACAGACTGAAGCATCTTCAAAATGTCAAGAATTACTAAAAGTAAATTTAACTACATTCTTAAAACTCATGAATTCAGAATTTCGTAAGATATTATATAACAAAGGCAGCTTTACTGAACACCAGCTAAACTCGGTCTGCTCAACCTTAAGTGCCTACTTGCAGGTCGGGATACGAATTCAGTACGATGCTAAATCGCCAATATATTTTGGCGTCGAAAACCCAGAGGTAACTGTTATGTTAATTTTAAAAAGTCTGAAATTAGCTGATTGGTCAGTTAAAGATCTGGTACCGGCTAGTCCAAGAAAACGACTTTCAACCGAGAGCATTAGCGAAGATGACGACGTTTTTCTGTCGGACAGTGCACCAGCCAAAAGGCCGCGAAAAAACACGCCAGAACCGGCGCAATGTTTGTCCATGCCGGCAACCTTGCCAGCGGCTGTTCCCACTTCAATTGAAGCCGCTGATCCGTCTTCGTCTAAAGAAGCTATAAATAACTCAGCGCATCGTGTCCATGAAACCGATTGCAATTCTGCTGAGATTAAGCGGCAAATCAACAAAATATTGATGACTCATGTAGGCTGGTTACACAAACAAAATAAAATGTTATTGGCGAACATAGATTGGCTGCAAAAACATATAGATTGGGTAGAAAAACAGGACGAGTGGCTCCAAAAGCTGGATAACTCACTTTTTAAACAGACGACTGATTGTCTGTTATGTCCGAGACACTGTCTCAGTATTTTGTCAAAAAGCACAGTAGCCCCTGTAGGAAGGAAAACCAAGCCAAAAGAATAAACATAATTACATTTGTTGTTGTACAAGAAATGATAACGGGCATCAATTAACAAGATATAGAAAGGTAAGTAATATCGATTTGTGTCTTATTCAGATATTGTTGCTTGTCTCGTGTTTCCGTGTGTTAATCAGCCTTTTTTAATTTGCAGAATGGAAACTAAGAAACTTGAAAACACAGTGGAAAGTACCCAATTCAGGCTTGCCTCGCACTAGGAAAAAGGTCAGTTGCATACGCTATATCGCTCAATTATTTATGTTTGTCGTGCTGAGTTAGTTGATGGTGTAGACGAACGGGAATGTTGCTGTGACACAGGAGTATCCAGCTCGGGGAAGGTCTTCTGCGCTTGGATGTGTTTGTAAATACGACTTTTGTGACACGTTGTGTAATTGGTGTTCGAGTTATTTCCGTCAGTAGACATGCGCTGGAGGGGATATAAGACTGCTTTGAAAGAGTCGGTGCTTGAGTACTGCTATGTGCCCCCGAAATCTCTTAGACGCGATTTAGACCTATTTTTGAGTCATACGTTCAAGCCAATAGTTAAAACTGTACGGAATATGTTGCTGAAGTGTCCCTCCTTAAAATGTCAACTTAGTGTCTTGGTTAAACTGGGTAAGGTGGTCTACCCGGACCTAAAATTCATCACAATTGAACCATGGTTTACCACTTCTATTGTTCACATCCTCTCCAGAAATCGGTTAAGGCTGGCAGCAAGCATAAAGACATTGATGCGACAAATAATAGCGTCGTATGATTCATTTATTCAAAGAGGTTCAGGGTGGGTTTTAACTCGCATATTGGAGCTGAGACTAAAATTGAATAAGACTATTCTATTCAGTGGCGGCTGCTGCGAAATGTCTCTACCCAAGTACATAGCTGATAAAAAGGCATGCGTCAGTGTAAACGCGACAGATAAAAAATGTTTCATTAGTTCCGTTCTGGCAGCGGTATTTCCTGTGAAGGATAATCCTCACAGATGGCGTCACTATTCAAAGCATTTAGACAAACTAAATTTAAAAGGCATCACTTTTCCCGTGAATGTGCGTGGTATAAGACGTTTTGAAATGCAGAATGACATTTCAATTAATGTGTTTGCTTATGATAAAATAGTGTACCCATATTACGTGACAGAGTACAGAGACAAGAGATTTCATGTTAATTTACTGCTTTATAAAAGTCATTTCTATTGTATTAAGAACTTATCGGCCTTGATATGTCGCCAAGGTCAAAAGAATAAGCGCAATAAAGTTCACATATGTAGCTTCTGCCTTTGTACATTCCGCACTTCGGAAAGACTCCAGTTACATAGTCAGCTATGTTCCGCGCAAGGCCAGGTCTATGAACTTCCCGTCAGAGGGACACAATTGATGTTTTCAAATTATTCTAAGCAAATTATGTCTCCTTTCGTGATATATGCAGATTTCGAAGCTGTCAATTCCAAGTCGATACGACCATTTCGGCAGGCTACAAAAACTTTAAGCCAAAGATCTCATCACCCTGCCAGTTTTTGCATGTTGAGAGTCAGCGTAGCAGACGAGCTGAATAGTGGGCTTATATTATACCGTGGTAAAGACTGCGTTAAGCGGTTTTATAAATGCTTGAGAGATCAGGAGCGTTATATATTCAAAACTTTGTGTACGCGTTACAAACCAATGCTCTGGGACGCGGCAGCTAAACATAAATTTGCTTTAGAATATAAATGTTACATTTGCGGGAAGCATTTAAAGTCGGGCTGCAGGGATCATTGTCATTTGACGGGAATTTACCGTGGCTTAACATGCAATGCATGCAATCTTACCTACGCCAGTTTAAATAACATAAAAATTCCTGTAGTGATTCATAATGCATCAAATTACGATTTGCACTTTCTGATTAGTGAAATGGAGCGATTGTGCGAAAAACAGATCAAAGTAATTCCGAAAAATTCTGAAAAATACTTAGCATTACAAATAGGAGACTTCCTATTTATTGACTCTTACCAGTTTATGGATGCCAGTCTGGGGGAGCTGGCGAAAAACCTTATGGATAAAGGAGTAAATGCCTTCAGACTAACCAGAAAGTATTTTCCAAATGTGGAACAAATGAAATTAATTACGAAAAAGGGAATATTTTGTTACGATTATTTAGATTGTTTTGAAAAGTTAAACGAAAATTCCCTACCACCGAAAGAACAATTTTTCAATAAATTAACAAACAGTCATATTTCCGAAGATGATTACACCCACGCAAAAACAGTTTGGAGTACTTTTAATTGCAAAACCTTGGGAGATTATCATGATGTCTACCTGAAATCTGATGTACTGTTGTTGTCTGATATTTTTGAGAACTTTAGGGAAACCTGCATGCGGTATTATGGATTAGACCCGTCAAAGTACTTTAGTTCACCACAGTTGAGTTGGGATGCGTGTCTTAAAATGACAAAAGTAAAATTAGATCTTCTGTGCGATATTGATCAATACAACTTGGTGGAATCTGCAATAAAGGGGGGTATTTCTTCTGTGACAACTAGGTATAGTGAAGCCAATAATCCCTACAGCGAAAAATATGACCCGTCAAAAGAAAATAGTTACATATTGTACACCGACTGTACTGCCTTGTACAGCTACTGCATGAAGCAGCCGTTGGGTGTTGGGAACTTCCGATGGCTGTCGAAGAAAGAGATCGAACAATTGAATTTAATTAAGGTGCCCGACGAGTCTAAAATAGGATACATTCTGGAAGTAGATCTCGAATATCCACCATCACTGCACGATGCGCATAACTGCTATCCTTTGGCGCCAGAAAAAATACGAGTGTCTACTGACATGCTTTCTCCAGCAGCAAAACGAATATGTGCCAAATTAAAATTGAAATTAAGCACAAATTCTCTGAAATTAATTCCCAACTTGCACGATAAAACGAAGTACGTCGTTCATTATCGTAATTTGAAATTGTATCTTGAATTAGGACTCCGACTCAAGACTATCTACAGAGTACTCGCGTTTCATCAAAGTCCTTGGATGCGTCCTTATATAGATTTTAATATGCTCATGAGGCAGAAATCAACGAATGATTTTGAATCTAATTTCTTTAAGCTCATGTCGAATAGTGCTTACGGGAAAACCTTAGAGAATGTCAAAAAGAGAATAAATGTGCGCCTGGTGAACAGTCCAGCGACATTTAAAACCTTGTCATCAAAACCAACGTTTCATTCCAGCAAAATAATTAACAAAAATTTAGTAGGAGTCCAAATGAAACATTCTGAAGTCTGTTTAAACAAACCTATTTATGTTGGATTGTGCATACTGGAGTTAAGCAAGCTCAAAATGTACGAATTCCATTACAAATGCATATACCCCAAATATGGCAATCGCGTAAAATTGTTGTATACCGATACGGATTCTCTTATGTACCACATCAAAACACACGATATCTATCGAGATCTCACAGAAATGAAAAGATATTTCGACTTTTCGAACTACCCTAAAGATCATTTTTTATATGATGACCGCCATAGAAAGAAGCCGGGATTGTTTAAAGACGAAACAGCAGGTGTTCCGCTAATCGAGTTTTGTGGTTTGAAGTCAAAGATGTACTCATTTAAAACTTTTGATGATAAACTAACGAAAAAAGCCAAAGGTGTACCACAATCTACTATGAAACAAATATCCCATGAAAACTACATAAATTGTTTGAAGACTGTGATGTTGATGGAACACGAATTTCATGCCATTCAGAGTAAAAATCACCATTTATATACCGTCCACAGAAAGAAATTGACCTTAAGTGCTTTTGATGACAAAAGATATTTGTTAGACGACAATATAAATACGCTAGCCTATGGTCATTATAGAATAAGGAGAAAAAGAGCTTTTGATGAAAAAGATAATGCGTCACGGAAGGAAAGGAAAATTGGCATCTTGACATGATGAATGGAGAGAGATTATATTGCCTGTGGAAACCTTCCTGTGAATGCGGCTGCACAGCGTCCCAGAGGAGCAGCTGGCAGCCAACCCTCATATTTTGCTGTGAATAAGAGACTAACGTGTAGGTGTGTGGGTAAACCGTGTTGGATACACAACCGTACCATACCATGGGCAAGTCTTCAAAACAAGGCGCAAGTGCTAGGAAATCTGGTAAAAGACTGAGAATGAAAATTGGAAAGCGGTATAGGGTTGACGTCTCGGCTTTTAACGGTCAAGTTTATCTTCACTTAACAGATTCAAATAAGGGTAAATCAGTTAGCTTGTCGAAAAAAAATTTTGTCAGGTTTTTGAAACAAGTTGATCAATTACAAACCCTGATTCATTCTTGCGAAAAACAAAATAAGTTACAAAAACTTAATGCGCGTGACTCTTCTTCAGAGAATACCTCCGATTCTGGTTCTGACACAGGAACTGATAACGAAGAAAAATGAGCTTATATGTTGCCGTCGAGGGCGTAGTAGCTGCAGGGAAAACTACTTTGTTAAGGCAGTTATCATCGAAATTAAATTCATCAGGAAATATGTATTACATACTAGAACCGGTATCATCATTTATGTCTTATAAAACGCATAATCCGCTCCAACTCCTCTATGCAAATCCAGGAAAATATGCGGCTATTGTTCAGGCATATTTTTCCAGAACCGTGAAAGAATATTACCAAAAAGAGTTTCAAAAAGCAAAACATGCTAATATAATAATTTCAGAACGTTCTCCCGACTCGGGTATTGTGTTTGTACGCACTTTATACGAGTCAGGTCACATTACCGACTTTGCCCATGATTTTTTATTAGACGAATATTCCCGCCAAGAACTTAGGAAACCGGATAGGGTGTTCTATATTAATACTCCTCTACACGTGTGTGAACAGCGTATACAAAATAGAGCCAGACCCGGTGAACTGCCTTGTGATCGGGAACACCTGAGAGTACTCGCAAGAAATTATTTAGACTATATCCACTCATTTCAGCTGGCAAAAAGCCACCAGGCAGTTCATATCACTGACAAGACAAGCTTAGGTGAGCTTGAGTATGAACTAACGAAATTTATTAATTTCCTGTGATGCCACAAACAGGGTGTCAGTCTTGCTCCGAAGCAGGAAGACAAGCTTAAGTAGAGACTAGCAAAGCTTGTAAATCTCCTATGATGAGATGAACTCTAATAGCGGTAGCGACGCAAGTTCTGACAGTTGGAGCAAGACCAGGAAAGTTTGCATCTGGTGCCGAAGGTACGCTGACCTAGTGCCAAACAAAAAATATTGTATTAGTTGCAAAGCTAAATGTTTTAGGGAGTGTGTTCGCTGCCAGACCATTGTCCACGCAGACACAATTTATCACACTTTGCATGCCAATGTCTGGTATTTTATTAGCTGACATTTTTTTTTAAGAATTTCAGAAAAACCTGCATGCGGTTTTATGGGTTAGACCCGCGAAGTAATTTAGTTTACCACCATCGAGTTGGGTTGCGTTATTGAAAACGGCAGACACAAAATTAGTTCTTTTGTGCAATACAGATGAACAGAAGTTCATGGAATCTGCAACAAAAGGATGGAAGCTTTAGCAAGGCCAACAAACCTTACAGCGAAGATATTACTCTGTCAAAGGAAAAAAGTTACATACCATATAGACTGTACTCCTTTAAATAGTTAGTGCATGAAGAAAATGATACCTGTGGGAGGGGGGTAGCAGTGGCTTTGGCAGAAATATATCGAGCAAATGAATCCTGCCTGGAACCCTGATGATTCTGAAACAAGTGATATGTTGAAAACATCTGCCATCAGCGCGCGAGGCAAACAACTGCTACCTTTTAACTCAATTAAACATGCGAATGTCCTCTAAATGCTTTTACCAGCAGCAAAACTTATGTTCAAAGTTTACCTTGTATTAACGACAAATTTCCTCAAATTACACGATACAACAAAGGTCATCATGTATTTACTGCAATTTGAAAACAGTATCTTGAATTGGACCACCGATTCAAGACTTAACAGAGTGCTCGTATTTAAGCACAGTCGGGTGGGTTCTTTTAAGCATTGTAACATGCAAATGAGGCGCAATTCGTCAAACGATTTTGAGTCCTACTTCTGTATGTAAAATGACGCACAAGGGAAAACCTGAGAGAATGTCAACAAAAGAATAAATGTATGGCTGGTGAACTACTCGGTTATATTTTAAACGAAAGTAATCAAAATCAAGATTTCATTGAAGTAATAATAAACAAGAAATTAGCGATAGTTGTAACGAGAGTCCAAAACAAACCTGCCCCCTCGTTTTGCAATACATTGCCGAAAATTGAGTGTGACTGCACAATGATTATAAAGTTTTCATTTCATTCTCGATCGGGAACACTTTTATCTCCGTGCTGTTTGGCCATTGTTAACTAGGACGACCCAGCTAATTATCAAACTTATATAATGGCTCAGGACAGCTTTAGATTTCTGTTGATGTCTTGTATTACAGACTGTGGAACCTCACTTGCACAAGCCTGTCGCTTTTGCCGAGCTAAATTCAACAAATGCTCAAACTGCCACCTTGGCAACGTCTATGGGTTAATGATTATGATGGATGTACAAAATATCTACCCGCCCTCACGACGAAAAATACCGGCGGTAGCACCTGTAAATCATTTATTGCTAGCAAAATTAAAGTACAGCGACCAAAAAAGAGTTTCTTGAGTTGTGAATCACAACCAGATTTGATGATTTCGAAATTAAACTATTTAGTTGCAGTTGAAAATATATATGTCTGAAGAGGTTATGCAAGAAAATAAAAATCTTTCCGGAGCCACCAGGGTGTTTTTTAGGGTTATTTTGCTTTTTTGTACTGGTTTCTTCATTCTCTGACATCTTGGTATATTTTAATAATTTGTATGTAGGTTATAAGCACTTAGGCTCTTTGTATAATTTTTCTTTTGTTCAGAATGTGTACAAAACTCGTTTCGTTTTTTAAAACCTTGTGAATTGTGTATTGTTAATTTCTGAGGCACATATTAGGCCAATTCATTTTTAAAGTTGAATGCTGATTTCGTCTCTAAGCTTCGCTTCAAATAACGGTTGTACTGAAATCACCTTTAACGTGATTGTATTCGTAATAATGATCCAGGAATGGGCCAGATTATATTTTATATATATTATATCATCACCTGGTCGTATATGACTGCCACAGCAGGGAATAGTTGTCACAGACTGCTACAGATGGACTCACGGAGTGTGGTAAGTTGTATGCCATTTAATTGTTTGCAGCCATAAACACCAATACTCATTATCAAGAACACAAACTTACGAGTCTTGGGGATTTTACTCTTGTGGTGAAAATTGGTATGGGACTTAGGGCGGAGTCACTGTTGTCAATCGAGGGGGCAACACAACTGGCTCGTCCCCGATATTGTTCCAGAACACCCCTCGACATATCCACCACTTGAGTGTCGACTCTCGAGCGACATGCTTTAAAGGTATAAAGTTCCCTGCAGCCCCCCTTTGGGGGCAGCCCCAACATTTTGGGAAGACTTGTTCACACATTCACAATAATAACAACACTTATCTATTTGATATTAATTATTGAGATTAAGGACCATGCGTGTAGGGAATGAAAGTGTGAATTTAACAGATATAATATAGTATATACTTATTTTGCTTTCGAACGTAGTCAAGACAAGATGTGTGAAGGTATGGCAGGTAGGCAACATAGGAAAAACATTAGATGTATAAATTTTGTATTTTAAAGGACGTAGTCAGACATGAAGAAATGTAAAGAAATCGCATGGGAAAGCAAATCCATGTGCTATATTTTGAAGTGGCTCAAGAGTTTCATATGATATTTGTAAAGACTGAAGACTCAAGGCAATGAGGCATCAAGAGAAAATTGTGAATAAGCAGTAAGGAGTGTTGATGAAAATAATACCACTGACCTTTGCAAGTCATTCCCAATTTCCTTTATGTGTGGAGCCCATGATAATTAAACTTTCATAAATTTCTCGGCCCAAAGAAGTAAAATTCGACTCCTTAAATTGACACATAGATGACCATAAGATTCAAGTATAAATGTAGTTGTCTTAGTTTTTTAAATGTGTTAAAGACTGCTTGTTAGCATTTAACCAAATTTGAAATTTGTGAATTTGGTGGTAATACTTTCATAAATTGCTTTCATTATTTGTTTGATGACAATAACTGAATGCAGATAACGTAAAATATAAAGATTGGTCAAAGAATCGAAATATGAGTACCGAAGTAGTCGCCGGTAAAATATTTGAACATTTCATGAGACTGTAAATTTTGAGTTTTTCTTTTTTGAATGGCTTTGAAATCATTTCAGCCACAGATTATTTGAACCTATATGTTAGGTTGTGTCAAAAATGTCGTGTTCTAACGTACAAAATGCTTTATTTGAGTCAAAATATATTACTGGATTCGTTTAACGGGCGTCTCCATCATGATAATTTCGTTCACGAAGTTCAAGTATAATTGCTTGCATGTTGAATGTGTTGGGGTTTTTTTTGTGGAACAGTGCATTATTATTAAACTAATCATATAATTGTCCACACGGAACAGTTTTTAGTTGCTCAAGTTATATAGACTGTTCCAATAACATTAATACTAACACACTGTATATTTAAAAGCAAGTGTTATTGCAAAGTGTCCTTTGGATTCAGTGCTACATATATGTCCTATGAGCATAATCCTGTCTGTATCATTGGATTTAGTATATGGTATGTCTCACAGAATAAAGGGGTATATAAATTCATTTTCATCTTATATTTTGACCTTGTCAGAGCGTCTGTACCAGTGCTCCCATGAGACTATCTATTTCAATTATCCAAACAGAAATGCCGGGTAATTGTTATGCCAAGCACGGCCATATGAGGCAATTATTGCGCCCCTACTTATTTTGAAAAATAGGAGCATTTATACATCATGTTAATTGGGTCTCAAATGGTCAGTGGCAAGTTTCATTTCAATTTTAATCTTTTTGTATTGAAGGATTTCTTTGAAAATCAAATTTCCAGATGTTAATTTAAATGACTTTTGATTCCAGCTATGCGGCAGCACATCAATAAGAGCAAGATAACGAAGAAACTTGAAATTGACATCAGACTTTTGTTGAAAGCTGTCAAAGGGGAATTTTTTTCTTGGTTCATTGATTATATCTCGCACAAACATTACACCTTTTTTGATACCAGTCCTAGTAAAATACAGACTTCCCATCCACTTTCATATAATCATTATACCAGACGGAGTCTCTCAATTTATCGTTTTTGTGTTGAGTGAAGATAAACTTTTAAGCACGTTCCATTCACTTAACAATTCAGTATGAAATTGTGGTACATCTTCGTCCTTATAATCATTTGCCCTTGTTTTAAAGAAATCTGTAAGATTAGACTTATTGACTACTGCTTACTTTTTTGGCAGACTGTACGCAAATTTTGATACTCCATCGCATATATTGTCAATAAAAATACATCGTTTTAACACATGTCTTTCTTAGATTTATAGTAACCTCAGCCAATCACTACACGAAAAGTTATGTACGACATTCATGATTTTGACCATGCGCAGAACTTACACATGCGATCCCGCGCACATGTCCCATACTCCATAATCACATTGACCCTGTAAATGGCATACTGAGTGATCCTTTTATACCAGTCAAGTCTGGTTACTTCTCAGAAGGAAACTTGTGATATTTTAAACTGCTCTGTGTCAGCAGTCGCTTGACCCATGATAAGTTAAGAACTGCATTGAACTTCAAAATTTATGGCTATTTAGTCTGCCGCTTTCGATGCTTTGAAAAGTCACTTTATTTGTTACTTTGGCAATTTTTTTATCCCAGGTAAATTCATTTATCAACTCTTGAGTTTTTTCCTCATGCTTTCTGAAACTACATACAACTTACATGTGTTTCAATTAATACTGATTTAACAACCAGTCGTGCACCTTTTGCGTGTATTTCAATGCTTATGGTTCTTGTGTTTTACTGTACTTTAAGATGTTAATTTTAGAGTGTAGGTCATGCATTTCACCGTGTATTTTCTAAGTGTGTTTTGATATATTGATCTTGAGTTCCACCATATATTTTTATATATCAGTGGTTATATGTTCGCGACATGTAAACAATATTTACTGGACCCGAATGAAAAACAGCTCAGCTGATTTGAATTCCCATCATCATCATCATCAACTTTTCATTATTTGTTAACACATGATGGAGTGTGAAACTTTTTTTCAAGGAAATCGACGAAAACCGGATGACAATGAAGCAGCCACTGACACCAACCTTGTTAGATCTGTTCCTCGCTTTGTATATGGAGAAAATCTTACATAAATGCAGTAGTCTGTAGTGGAAACGATCACTCTTTCTAACTTATACCTTGTCAGGTTAATAAAAGGAAAAGCAAACGACTCGTTTCCATGATACAAAATACCGCGGGATCCAGACTTGGGTGTATATATAGGTTTACACACGGAAGCACTTTTTGTTATTTATATGACTTGTTTCCCATGATATGAAATACCGGGGGGATCCGGACTTGAGTGTTGGGTCGCCACACGCGTGAAAGCAGGCGGTTATTTTGGGCTCCACGAGATTAACCACTCGACCACATAAAACCCTTAGCAGGCACTGGGATGACAACCTACGGCAACTGATGGGAGGACGCCCCGAGGGTTTAAAGGCTTTTTGCGGTCTCCATCCCCCGTGTTCCAGTACCCCCAAGTGTATACTGGGATGACAACCTGCGGCAACTGATGGGAGGACGCCCCGAGGGTTTAAAGGCTTTTTGCGGTCTCCATCCCCCGTGTTCCAGTACCCCCAAGTGTATACTGGGATGACAACCTACGGCAACTGATGTGAGGACGCCCCGAGGTTTTAAAGGCTTTTTGCGGTCTCCATCCCCCGTGTTCCAGTACCCCCAAGTACATATACTACTGAGGTGTGTGCTCCTACACTGATGATTCCCTTTCAATGTTCTATCAGACTACAGTGGTCCCTGTTCTAAGAGACCACCTGCCTTGAAAGACCACCTTTTCAAGATCTTTACTTGCTACCTTTCATATAATTTATTCTTGCTATGAGAGACCACCTGTCTTGAGAGACCACAATTTGGTCATCCCAAGGGTAGTCTTTTAAGACAGGTTTCATTGAATATTAAACTCTAAAGTAAAGGTAATTCTTAAAATATATAGACTGTATCACAGCCAGTAAATGCCATAGTCTTTTCTTCACTTCATCAATGCTAAAAGTTGCATTTGATCAATGCGTATATTGACCGACTTGACTTGTTCGCTTAAAAGCTGCCATTGGATGTTTTGTCATTTTGGACCTTCTTTCTTGTTAGTTTTGCATTTGAAGTGTAAAAATATTTACATTTTAAACCAGAAAAGTCAAATAAAATTAAGTAACAGATATGTTTACCATCATATTCCTCCAGGGTCGCTTGACTGATGGGAAAGGCAAGACCATTGAGTGTAAGGATGCCATATTTATCATGACCTCTAACCTGGCAAGTGAAAACATTGCCCAGCATGCATTGCAACTGAGAAAAGAGGCCCAAGAGGTTGCAAAGCAGAGGTCAGAAGGAACACTAGGTTAGTACATTGCATTATGGGATTAAAAAGGTGATCTTACTGCTGCCAATATTAAACTCATTAAATTAACTGTATTAAATGAAAACACCGGGTATAGCAGGTATAACTATGAAAAAATATAATAAAGAACAAATTGTTGCAAAGAAGAATGTTGTTTTCACGACATACACACTATACATATATATATATATATATATATATATATATATATATATATATATATATATATATATATATATATATATATATATATATATATATATACACACATATATATATACATATACATATATATACATATATATATACATATATATATATATATATATATATATATATATATATATATATATATATATACACACAGTGGTACCTGCTGTATGTGGTCACTACTGTGAGCAGCCACACTTTTTGTGGTCACACTACTGTGACACAGGAGTCAATTTCTTTGTAAATTTACCTGCAATAACAGGTCACCTGCTGTATGCAGTCACTTTTTCTTGGCAGAAGGGGTGGCCACATACAGCAGGTACCACTGTATACATGTGCATATATATATATATATATATCCATTGCATATGTGAGTAGAGTCTCCGTATTAACCCCTTCCTGCTCCGAGCACAACCAAGTCTGTGGCTTCCCTTGGCAGGGGTTGGGTACATTGCACCCAGGAAAGCTGCTGACCTTGAGTGTGCTGTGATGAATGGTCTTACATGCAAATCTCAGCACAATTGTTTTCCAGCAATGAGAAATTTAAGTAAAAATGTTACAGCAGACATCCAGTTGCGTATGGGCGATTTGAGTGGGAAAGGGTCAAGAGAACTTAAGGACTGAAAAAATATGGCCTTAACATAGAAATATATATTATATGTATATGTATAATGAAATGAAATGAAAATTTACGGAAGTCATTTACAGATTTAATCAGTTTTAGTCCTACTTCAAGCTTGAATAATTTGAAGGTTTTTCTTGTTTTATATATACAGTTATGCGAGTTTGTCTCTGTGTATGTCAGTGTGGATAATAAATGTAGGTTACTTAAGGGTAGACTCTTCATGCAAGTGTTGTGAATAAAGCTTAAATGGAAATTTTGAGAGAGCGAAAAAAAGTAAACTAAAGGAAAGAATCAACTTCCTTTATGTCAGACATGCATAATCTCAAAAAAAATTTTCTAGTGGAACTGTATCAGTGCTGAGGTTATGGACTGATTCAACAGCTTTTCTCAGCACATAGGGTGTAATGTGGCCTATTTATGAGAAATGTGAATCTGGAATCATCATACCACTGTAGATGAGCATGACTTCTGCTGAGATAAGCTCTGAAAGGGTTACAACAAATTAAACATTTGAATTTGCAACATGCTACACACTGATACATGCATTATGCCTCACATTTAGATGATTTAGAATTGACGGAGAAAATAACGATATCAAGGGGATTCAAAGACAAAGTTATAAGACCAATACTGAAGGTGAGTGAAATTTAAAGGTAATACCAAAAAAAAAAACCCCACAGTGTAGTGTGGTGAGAACAGCCTGACTTAAATGTGCAGATCACAATTACATCCTGACTATGCTGCCTTTGTACCTCAGTACCACTTTCAGTATATTTAGCAGTTGTAGGATTTTTTCACAAAAGTATTACCTGATCTTTTTCTTGTTGCAAAGGTAGATTTATACATAACATCAATTCCTTTATCCACCTATCATGTCATGATTAATAACAGTGATGAAATTGTAATGATTATTTGGCAAGTTTCCATCATTACGATAAAAGATCATGCAATTTTGGTAAGAGATGCATCCTGGTATTTGCAGAAACATTTTCGACGAGATGAGTTCCTGGGTCGCATCAATGAGATCGTATATTTCCTACCCTTCTCGCAGTCAGAGCTGACAAAGCTGGTGGCCAGAGAGCTGGATTACTGGGCAAAGAAGGTGCTGCTGATCACATGTATACTTAGCCTAAATTAATCAATACAAGTAAACACTTGTCTTGATCTGTCCCATCAATCTTCTGTACAATCAGAAGTTGTGAGAAAAATACATTTGGTTAAATGTTGCACAGTTGGGTCACCTGAAAGGCTCTATCACCAATGATGACCGTAGAATATGAAGCTGTTGTGTACATACACCTGGAATTCAGTAGTAACTTCTGAGAGGCAATGATTATTTTTTTATTGCAAAAAGCACAATTAGGAAAAGCCTTAAGTGCAAAGAAAATGCAAATGAATAGCATGATACCAACCATAATGATATACTACAGGTCACCATTCTTTATGGCAACATCAAAGTCTGCATCTTTGCAATGGGTTTGCCTTGAAACCTGAAATAAAGAGTCATTTCTACTCAGGGACTGGAACCATCATGACAAAACCACAGTTTTGAGAGGTACCAGCATCAAAATATGCAGCAGTTAACAGTAGAAACTTGCAGACGACAGGAAACAATACTAACCCTCCCTCAGCCAATCAAAGGACAAAATTTATCTTGAAAGTATGATAATAAAGAATCGGTGTCCTTGCTTGAATGGGGCAGGCAGAACTGTGTACGAGAGACATGGACTGTCAACCTGAAGCCCAGTCGAGGCTTGACAGCCTATGCAGAATGTACACAGTTCTACATGGACCTGTCCCACAGAGGCTAGGCACCATTATCTTCACCAGAGAACGAGAAATTAACAAAACAACTGCTTTGTAAAACCTTCCTGAGTGTACCAGTTTGTCTTGTGTACAAACAATCAGTTTGTCTACTTTGAGGGTCAAAGATGAGTCAGATGCATGTAGAGTGTAGCATAATGTGTAGCAGGTCACTGTAACTTCATTGCTTGCAACAGAAACAACTGTTGTGTACCCTTTCAGCCAATTATGAAACTACATTTCTACCTGATGTACTTTTTTTTAATGCCGTGCATACAGTTATGTACAGCATGTACAAATCTACATGTATGCATGTGGATGAGAGGTGCCAGTCACTCACATTTATAGACAAATAATTGGCTCTCATTACAGGCTGAAGAAAGACACAAGATCAAACTGAGTTGGGACAGACAGGTTCTGGATGTGCTCGCTGAAGGTTATGATGTTCACTATGGGGCCAGGTCTATCAAATATGAGGTACGGAAAGAAACCTGTATTATAGCAAAAACACTTGAGCTGTTTGGCAAATTAAATAACTGAAAAAGTGTTGTTCATGTACTCTTTTGCATATTGAACTCTATGAGTGTAAAATTGTTATGCCTGACAAAATAATTTAGGGCATTGCATTTTTAGGTCAACAGACTGGTCAATCTGCTGCCCTAAAATTATGCTGATCTGTCCATTGGCTATCTTTCAAAAATTCACACATGCTTTCCACCCCTGAAATACTGTAGTATATAGCCAGGTCACCAATTTTGGTTATTTTCTTTCTTTCTTTTTTTTTCAATATATATATATATATATATATATATATATATATACATATTTCTTAATATTTTGTTTACTGCAGATGTATGGAACTTTTTGGTCACTTGTTGCATTAATTGCGGGAACATTAAATACAGTTCCTGAAATCTTTTTTGTGCAGAAACACTGTTTTCACTGGTCAGCTCCTGTTCATCTATATTTGCAACTTTAAATATCGGTATCTTTTAACAAGCTAACTAGAAACTACAATTCTCATGTGGTGGGAAATTGTGCAACCTTCTGAAGGCTTGGGCAACTGGTAAAAATGCTTTGGTTGCCCAAGGGAAACTTGAAAAAATAGTTAATCTCTACCCCTGGTATGGTTTGTCACATATGGGATGTATGAACTTTATTTATGCACATTCCGCGTTACTGGAAAAAGTGTTGCTGGTACATATAGCTATCAGAGTGACAGGCCTTGGGATCACAAGAGGCTGAGGACTGATCCTGATGTTTACATTATGCCTGTGGAAGCACAGCACCATGGGAAACATACACCGAGAGTAAAATACCACTATGAACTCAAAACAGAGAGTGGAACTCACATGTATGTGGAGATTTGCACAAAAGCATATTGTTACTGTTGTAATAATACAGCATTATGTTGTCTAGCAGTGATACAATGGTAAAACCAGGAACATGTTTTCAGTTTATGCAACATCACTGGCTTGAAATCTTCCAAGGTTTTAAAGCATTATCTTGAACAGATGGAAATGTTTTCCCTTTGGTTCAGCATCTTAATTTCCCACCAGGTGGTGCTGCAATTTGTTTTCATATTTGGCCAATTTTAGTGCATTATTTGTAACAGTGGCTCTACCTTTCTCATTTACTACCGGGGGAAGGCTTTATCGTGTGTACGTGCAGGATGACCAGCATGTAGACATATATGTACATGTAATCTTTATGGTTACAATTTTGTTGACATAAAAATTGATACAGGGTGCCATGTTACAAAATCTGGAGGTTCTTGCTAATAATGATGTATTGTGGATTTTATTGTAATTCAGGTGGAGCGGCGGGTGGTCACTCAGCTGGCTACAGCACACGAGAGGAAGCTGATCCATCAAGGCTGCTCTCTACGCCTGGCTGTGGATAACCCCAAAGATGTATTGGCCAAATCTGCAGGAGGAAGCCAGTCAGAAGTAGCACCCCAGATAAAGCTACAGATGATAAAGGAAGGGAAGAAGAAGCAATATGTTGACATTGATCTAGATATTACCCAGTTGCAGAGTTATAATGGCTTGTGAAGGTGTACACAGGAGAGACTGAAAAAAAGTTGTAACATGAACATTAGCATGGCATGAGAGGGAGAATATTGTGCGAGTAGTAGCATGTTTGGGATCGGAGTACATTTGTGTGGGAATACTGTACTCCTTATTACCAGCCAAGGTTACTGGCCAAGTCAATTTGTGTTGTCAGATTATCATTGCATACATTTTGGCCATTTGGTGACAAAAAGCCTTGACTTCAGTTTGGTACTTTTTCCGATAATTGCATTTGAAATATTAAATTTTGCCATTCACAAGTACAATTTCTTTTTCAAAGTTTCCAAGGGTTATATTTCATACAATGCACTATCTTTATGTCGTATTCAGAGTATACATTTCTTTACAGAATAAGACAATGCAAACATGAGAAAACATATAGGAAAGAAAATGTAGTGTCCACAATCATTGGATCACATCTCCATCACCCCAGTACGAAAGTACTATCTTCCTCCTGCCAATGGTCAGGATGCTAGACTGGTGAAAGGAGAAAAAGTGAAAAAGGAATAATTAACATGTACATAGGTTTTCAATTAACATTTCTATCTCTGCAGGCTCTAGAATAGCAGTGAGTCTCTGGTCTCTGATATCACACAGCTCTGGGATTGTAGATGCGGTGGCTCTCACTGTATCAGAACTGTGCGTCGCAGGTTTTATTGCATGTAATACAGCTGAAGCATTGCCAAGTAGCTGATCTCTTCTAATGTTATATTAATTTGTGAAGTAGGAAGTTCATGGACCTTCCTACATGTGAAGGAAAGCCATAATAATACTTTATTGTTACTGTTTTCATATCTGGTTATAACATTACTGATTTCTTCCATCAAAATGCATTTTAGCTGTGAATAGACATCTTTACAGTTACTAAACAGTACAGTTTTAAGAGGAGCAATGGAACATTTATGATATGATGTAAACTTGGGGTATTACGTAGCTTATGTGACATGCATTGATGGCAGAAAATTGTATCTGCAATCTTGTTCATGGCAGAAAACTGTATCTTCTTTTGTGCTGATGGCCATAAAAGGCACTAAACATCAAAAACAGGCACCATGTCTGCAATTGCAGTTTTTTGCCATCAACATTAAGGACAGAACAGGAAGTTACAGTCCTTGGTCACCCCTGAAAAAGGGGTAAAATATAACAAATTGAGGCTTCATTTTTCTGGAGGAAAGAAATTGAGCCATTTGAATGTGTTTCATGTAAAAAAAGATTTTGAGGAATTTGTCAGTTAGGGCTTTTTGCCATCAAATGACAGATTTGTAGATAAAGATGGATAACTAGAATAAAGTATCTCTTATGGTGGCATTGGGGTGCTGTATACATAATGTATGCAGTACAGTTGCACACATTCAACACTGTATGGCACTGCATGCACAGCAGAGCAATTCCTCTGATAGCATATGAAAAGCTGATGTGTTTTCAGTGTTGTTATGTTAACTGTCTATTCTACTTGCAATGAGTCATGTCTTTGTATCACAAAAGATAGAGGATAAAAGTTCCTCTCATCTCATTTTTAGCATACATCATGAATCGATCACATGTAAACTCAATGAAATGTGTGTCTTCTTAACATAAATTCAACATTTTGGCTTCAAAATGTCCTGGCGGTATTGCTAACTCATTCATATACATGTACTAAATCCAGGGTCATATGAAAACCAATCAATATAAACCATAATCAGTTTATGATGCAAGGGGTTTATTATGATCTCTTTGTCAATATCATTGTCCATATGTGTGTATTGCCACCACAAGGAGTAATCGATTGACATTACTCAATATTGTAGTGAACATTGAATAATATAATTGTGTAATTCATGGACTCAGTCTTTTTTTCTTTTTTTTAAGGGGACAATCGGCAGATGGGAAAGTTTACCATGACCTGTACATCTTCCATGACCTATTTTCGTGCTTAATACACAAGCAAAAATTTTGTTTGACAGGTTTTTAGCTCAGCTGACTTGTCAGTCATGTGAGCTTGTAGGATGGGTAGTGATCTCTTGTCTGCCTATCCATCATCTGTTCACAATTGCATTTTACAACTTCCTGTCACCATAATTGGCCCCCACATCATGCCACTGCCTCCTCCACATAGGTCATGCTCCACCATGCATCCATCCAGAAATCTCTCTGAAGCCATACGTCTGACCCAGATTTTCCCATCATGGAAATTGAGGCAAAACCTTGACTCATTCAACCACATCACACTCCTCCACTGATCTCTGGTCCAGTCAACAGGTTTCTGACACTATTGTATCCATGCAGCCTTGTGGGTGACACCATTGTATCCATGCAGTCTTGTGGGCAGGACCAACAGGAATGCTGATGGCAGAGCAGTATAACCTCAGTTTGGCCAACACCAGTCTCCTCCTGAGTGTATGCGCTGATGCTGCAGTGTTGCAGGTCTGATGCCACAGCTGACCAAACCCTCTACGCTGAAAGGAACCTGTGTCTCTGTGCATACTACACCAGGCAATGATCATTCCCCCCATCTGAAAGTCTTGGACTTTAAGATCTAGCTTTATTTTGTGTCCTCTTGTTTCTGAAAAACAGTCACACCACCTCTGTACCACTGTCCGGGAGCACCCTATTCTCTTGGCAACCTCACACTGGGAATGACCAGCCCCCAACATGCCAATGATTCTGCCTCAGCCGAATTCAGAGAGCTGTGAGTAACCCATACATCATGTCATTATGAACTCACATTGATCCCTATGTTGCCAGTAGCCCCTCATAAAGCCCATTGGCACCCCAATACCACACATAATTTTCGCAACTTTGTGGTTTTTTTCTCATTTCCAGGATATTTTGTTTTTGTGTGACCATTCAGGCATACTCTTAGTTATCCTGTCCATGTTACATAGCAGTCCATGTGCTCTAATATTGAAAGCCCCATGTTAAACCAATGGGCTCTAATATTTAGAGCAGCCCATGTTAAGCCAATGGTTTTTCCCCCAGGAGTATACATAGTTACAGTGTGTCCTCTGTGTCCGTAGGGCTGGTTACACCAGGTGCAGTTGTGATAAGTCTGTGTCAGTGAACATAAATTTCAGAGACTGAGTGCCAAACAGTGGCAGCATCATCTGTTAAGGCAACTGGTACATGAGCACTTTTGAAAGGTCCAAGACCTCCTCCTATGTATATGGGCTTTTTCATTGTGAACTTCCTTATTCCCACCAAATTTTCATGAAAAATGTGGTGCGACACGTAATTTGGTACTGCTATCTGTCTCATTAGCTTTTTTTTCTGCTTGTGACAAGTTAGTATGTACATCAAATATGGTTGTGAAGATTCTACATTGTTTTGCCAGAAGTGGCATTATTCATCAGTTTATAGAAACGTCCTCTAAATCTGAAGTGGCATCACCCCACAAGTCAGTGGATTTTTTTTTTTTTTATGGCTTGAACCTGGATCCTTCCTTGAAAAGAAGCACTTGATGAACACTTTTTCAACACCATACCATGCCTGAGATATATTTTGGAAGCAGGACCATGAACAATGTATGATTTTCATGGTCCAAGATGTGTTATCAGTTTCCATCCCAAGGGTCCTTTTAATTTTTTTTTTTTCAGCAGATGAGCAGAATGTCAGGAATGTAAGCTAACATTTTCTGATGCCAGAATGATTTCATTGTGTAGTTCATGGAGTTCAGATGGATAATCAAGGTCAACTTCAGCAATGTACATGTAGCTGGTACAATCTTTTGCTAGTGGTGCAGAACTGTTGGAAGTGAATGCCCATATAAATTATTAAAATCAATACAGATGTGTTCACTCTCTTCATCTTTGAAACCACAAGTTGCCTTTTTATGGGTGACTGCCTGTCTGAAGTCAGGAATGAAAATTGTTTCTTCACATTGGTTTTGAAAGTTGGGTGCTGATGTTTGGTAATTCTTGAATCTGCCTTTTGCTGTATTTGACTCTTCTAATTGTTTGGTTGGAATTGATTAATGGGATTAATGTTTTTCTGAACAGCAAAAATAATAAAGCACTCAAGATCTAAAGCATATCTTTATATATTAGAAATATTACCGCCTGTAACTGGTAATAATTCCTTTCTCAACAGTAGGTGAGACTCGGGCTCATTTCCATTCAGGAGTTCTAAATTTCCTCAGAGGGTCATGCTTGTCGACAATATCGTTTCCAGGTATGCCAAATATCATTCATAGAATTAAAACATGCCATTACATCCCAGGGAACTCCATGGAAATCAGAAAGAAATCTATCGGTAGTCAAACATATAAAATTTCTACAGGTAATATAGCAATGGTTAGCCTTTTGTTTGTTTGACTAGAACCAAAAAAATTCACAAGATGGTCTGCCACCAAAATGACCCCAAACTCTAGAACCAAAATTGCTAACATTGGTGATGATCCTTGAAGAAGAGTCTGTTATTTGTGTAGGCACCTTAATAACCTGATTTTAATCCCAAGGAGAAATTGGGTCATTAAATTTTGTCTGCAGGAGAACCAGCATTATGGATATGGGGTACATAAATGTTGAAATCCCCAGTCATGACAGAGTCAGGTTTGGGATTGTCCATAATCATGAACATCGAAATAATCCAAAAAGTTAACTGTAGAATGGAGCTGTCTGCAGAGAACAATTGTGAAGTCAGCCAGTCATTCATTGATCAACATGCACTTCTCAGAGCACAATGGGTGGACTTCAAGCTAAATAGTCTGAATGGTACTGCAGAAGAAACTAGAAAACAAGATTTGCTTCGAAGCAAATATCTGTGCCTTCAAAAGTTGTAAATATGGCTAGATGAAAATTTCAAAGTCTGAAGACCATGACCTTTAGAGGTCACATGTAAATTACAAAAAAGTGCAGTGTTGCAGTACCTGCAATTTGAGCGTAAACATGACTGAAATTGGATGAAAATTGACCAAGTGATGGCTAAATGAAAATGTCAGAAGGCCAAATAACCTTGACATTTGACCTTTAGAGGTCACATGTTAATTACAAAATATGCCCAGTGTTACAATATCAACAATTTAAGCCAGACGTTACAGTATCTAAAATTTAAGCCCAACTTATGACTGGAAGAAAATTTCAAATGCCAAAATGACATTGACCTTTAGCCTTTAGAGGTCACATGTAAATTATAAAAATGTGCAGTGTTCCTATACCTACAATTAGAGTTCAACTACAATTGGATAAAAATTGACCAAGTGATGGCTAGATGAAAATTGCAAAGGTCCCAATGGCCTTGACCTTTGACTTTTAGAGGCAACATATAAATTATCAAAAATATGCAGTGTTGCAATACATACAATTTGGGTCCAGCATGGTTTAAATTGGATGAAAATTGTTCGAGTTATGGCTGGATGAAAATTTCAAAGGTCCAAATGACCTGTAGAGGTCACATGTAAAATTACAAAAATATGCAGTGTTGCAATACCTGCAATTTGGATCCAACATGTTTAAAATTGGATGAAAATTGACAGTCACGGTTGGATGAAAACTTTAAACATCCAAAATGACCTTGACTTTGGACGTAGAGGTCACATATAATTACAAAAATGTGCAGTATTACAATATCTACAATTTGAGCTCAACATGATCAAAATTGCATAATTGACTGAGTTATGGCTAGAAGAAAATTTCAAGTGGCAAAATGACCTTGACCTTTAGAGGTCACATATAAATTACAAAAATGTGTAGTGATAGAAACATATTAATTGAAGTTGGATTGGTCCCCTGTACCTATAATAGTTTTGGAGATATTCAAGATTTAAATTTTCAAATGGCCCCAACTTGCATATTTTTTATAATCACCACCCCTCTTCACAAAAAGGCATGACTTCATGTCTGGAGCTATAATCATGGCAAGTATGGAGTTTCCAAATGTAAAAGTGTCCGAGAAAAAAATTGTCAGATAAAATTGCTGGTAAAGAAGAAAGAAAGAAATAAGGAAAAAAAATAGAACAGATGGTTTGCAGCATAACAAATCAGCGTGTGTGTCTTCCAAGCTTATTGGTATGACAATGTACAATTGGTATTTCAGTACAACAGTGTATTATGGGTACGACAAAGTACAAAGGATACTTCAAGTACAACAATGTTACTACAGTGTGCAATGGGCACTTCAGTACCGTTAATAAAGTGTATGATTGGTATGACAGTGTTAAGACAGTGTACACTGGGCACATCAGTACTACAGTGTATAATCAGTACAACAATGTTTAATGACCTTGCCCCAATCTGAGACTAGAAATTCCTAGTCTCAGCCCCAATTCAGATCTGATGCATGTATACATACACGCAGAAACTGAATTTGCTTTGGCTTCATTTAACTGGATTATTCAGCTACACAGTCATAGAAGATATAAATGGAAGTTAACGGTCGGTCTAACTATTATATTTTTCATCACAGAGTCAACCTTCAGACTCTATTGCATTTTAAATTTCTCTCACCAGGTGTCACCACCTTTCAGAGCTGAACAAATCTGTCTGTTTGCATACTTTTGAAGATATTCAAGATTTGAAATTTCAAATGCCCTTAATTTGCATAATTGAAATTTGTGCAGCTTTCGTTATCAGTTCATCAGATGCATACTAGTCCATAACATAGGAGAAGTTAGAATGACATCTCTATCTATTATAGCTTTGAAGTTATTCAAGATTCAAAATTTCCAATGGTGCTACTTAGCATAATTTAAATTGCTACAACTTTTGTTTTTAATTCATTAGGTGCGCAATGGTCAACAACCCCCAAGTGTAAGTTAGAATGACATCTCTATCTATTATAGTTTTGAAGATATTCAAGATTGAAAATTTCAAATACTGCTAATTAGCATAATTTAAATTGCTACAACTTTCGCTTTAGATTCCTTACATGCACACTGGTCAATAACACTCTAATAGAAGTTGGAATGACATCTCTTTACATTATATATTTGAATATATTCAAGATTTAAAATTTCAAATGTCCCTAATGTGCATAATTTTAAACATCTTCATTCGTCTGCATAAAAAGGCAAAACTCTTTGTATGGAGGTACAATCATGTCAAGTTTGGAGTTTCTGTGCATAACAGCGTCCAAGAAAAGTGTCAGACAAATTCACTTGTCAAGAAAAACTTGATAAGAAGATTTGCTTCACAGCAAGTCTGTCTGGATGCCTTCAAAATGAGAACTGTTTGAAATGCTACAGTTTGCCATGTCTCAGTATAATCTAAACTTTGTATATTAGCCTTTTTTGTATAAGTAAAAATGCTAGAACTTTGGTTCTTGGTTTATTGATTGTGGCTATGTCACAAACTTAAAAACTGAAGCTTGAATGACACCAATACCTACAGTAGTTTTAAAGCTATTCAAAGATTTTAATTTTGTGTGTTTGCCTAATTTACATAAATCAAAAGCTTACAACTATGGTTCATGGTTCATTGGATGTGTTTATGTCACATACCTCAAATTGAACTTGGAATGGTACCTCCATGTGTCATAGTTTTGAAGTTATTCAAGATTTAGATATTGTGTATTCACCTTGTTTGCATAAATTAAAATTGTACAACTTTACTATATGGTCCATTGGATAGGGGTATGTTACAAACCTTTAAATTGAAGTCGGAATGAAACATCTATCTATGATAGTGTTTAGGCTATTTAAGGTTTATATTTTGCATATTCATCTAATTTGCATAAATTGAAATCCTACAACCTTGGTTCATGGTTCATTGGATGTGGCTTTGCCACAAATCTATAATTTTAAGTTGGAATGATATCTCTATCTATGATAGTCGTTTACTTTCCATTGTATTAGCAGGTGTCCCAAACCTATACACAAAGGGAATGTGTTCTTTTTGTATTTGTACATAAACATTTTTATTAGACATTCATGTGACAGGGAAAACAACAGTATTTTTAATGGAGAACAAAACGCACAAGCAAGCAAAAGAGTGTCACAATTCCAGCCAAAGGGGTAGAAAATGGATAAAACATTGGGAAATGTATGAACACAGTTCTCCACTGAAATACAGCAAAGTATAGCAAAGAGGCAAAATTATCAGAGAATTTAGCTTCGGGCCAAGAGAACCAATCACAGGAGACAAGGGATTCACTTGAGGGTCATGACACTTTCTAACACAGTACAGCTAGACAGTTTCATTCTGTGTCCTGGCGGGCGAAATAGACTGAGGGCCCCAGGCGGCAACAGAATAGCATACCCCCCCCCCCCCCGGAGAGTGCTGGCTACTGTCTAACAGTACAACATGCACATTATCCTTTTCACCAATGTAATCACAATCAGTAGGTACAAATTGAATTCACTTTTCTTTTTATATTTATACAAAATGTTGACACTAACATGGGTTGAATGTTTAGACATGGGGGTCATAACTAGAACAGATACAGTATTTTCTTCCCATAAGAAACTCCTGCAAATAGCAGGATTCAAAATTCAGCTTTCACTCTGCAGGATATACTGTAGTGCATCATGGAATTTCTGGAAAAATAAAGAAAAACTAGAGGACTGTGACAGCCCTGTGCTGAGCTGACCTTACATGCATAGACTGAAATGGTCTGTGAACTTCAGAATGATATCAAGGCCACCCTTCTTTAAGACCAACATCATTGTTGCTAACATGATCATATCCCCTTACCAATTTTCCGAATTTTGACAATTGATTAAAAATCAGAAACTGACAGCACCATTTAATGGAGATCAAGTCCACGTATATTCCCAATATAGGTCTGAAGAAGATCTAAATTACGGACTGGGAGAAAAAGTCAACAAAAATGAAAACGCTCAAAAAATCCCCTTAAAGGTGAACAAAAACCACAGCGCCACATGTTGAGCAAATTAAGGTCTAACGGTCAACAAAAGTGCCCCTATGCAATTTCAAAGCAATTGGCTCCATGGTTTCGGAGAAGAATTTTTAGATTTTTCTGAAAAGCAAAAAAAAAAAAAAAAATCCTAATAAAATCTTAAAATCCTTGGAGTTTTATCATTGGAACAAACTTGATGGAGACCCTCCTGAGGTACACCAAGTTCTGAGTGAAACTGAAGTAAAAAAATGTGAATTTCCAATTTATGTATTTGTTTGTTTGATTGTTTATTTATTTTATTTATTTATTTATTTGTTTGTTTGATTGTTTATTTATCTTATTTATTTATTTATTTATTTATTTAATTTAGTGGGTATCTGGTACCTATAAACTCTTAATTATACATGAGGGTGACAGTGTGGATGAAATTGTGGGGTGGGGGGTGTTTTTTCTTTTTTCTATTTTTTTTTTTTTTTTTTTTTTCTTTTTGTGGTTCGGGTTCGGGTTCGGGTTTCGGGTTTCGGGTTTCGGGTTTCGGGTTCGGGTTCGGGTTCGGGTTCGGGTTCGGGTTCGGGTTCGGGTTCGGGTTCGGGTTCGGGTTCGGGTTCGGGTTCGGGTTCGGGTTCGGGTTCGGGTTCGGGTTCGGGTTCGGGTTCGGGTTCGGGTTCGGGTTCGGGTTCGGGTTCGGGTTCGGGTTCGGGTTCGGGTTCGGGTTCGGGTTCGGGTTCGGGTTCGGGTTCGGGTTCGGGTTCGGGTTCGGGTTCGGGTTCGGGTTGGTGCGTTGAGGGGCCCGTACTTCCAGATTCCATATTTTGTCTATAGAGAAAAATTTCCAGGGAGCATTTGCTCACTCATTTCAGTGTAATACGGAATGAATATCAAAATCCGTGTACGTGAAAAAAAGAAACGGATATTTTTTTGTATGATACGTAAGATAGACGTGGGGAACATGGTCCCTGGGGTAATATGGTCCTTTTTGTTGTTGTCAAGGGGCTAAATCTATAACTGTGGAGCCACGAATAGGTGTCATTTGTAATTACACATGTTTGATGCTGCTTAATCATACTGAACTCTATAAACACTTATTGTGTATTATTTTGTCAGATATACGGGGCACTCATCATATACGTGTGGGTGCTTTACAAGAAATGCCACGAGCACATATTGAAATGATTATTTTAGTACTGCACGCGTATCAAAATTCACTCAAAAAAGCCTTGTATTACAATGTCTTGGAGATTAATCTGTAAAACCCAAACGCTTACCGAATATACACGGTCATTTGCTTTTGGATATTTTAGCAGCTCTCTTACATCTGAGATATATACCGCCGGGGCATGAGGTAGCATGGACCCAAGCAAAAAAAATCCAAATTTTAACATTTTCACATGCAACTCAGTATAAAAGGTCGCAAATTAGCATGAATAATCTTGAAATAAGTGTAGATCTCTGCAATCATTCATGTTACGCATGTAGATGTGCAAAGGAACCACAAAAAATGAAGCCAATTTAATAACAGGCCTCCGGCCTAAAAGCGCAATTGTGCACGGTCTTTTCCACCCCCAAAACGTGAATTATCAATCAATCTACTTTTAGCTCATACCCATGTACTAAATTAGTTTATATGCGTTTTTTTCCCTAAAAACATTCAGACAAAGATTTGCCCTGCCACACGGATGTGAAAAGCTTAAAAATATGACGAATCAATCTTCTTTCCAAATAATATTTTAACAGCCAGAAATTATAATGACATACTGTTTTCATGTTATCTGACAATAAACAAATTGAAGCTAAATGAAAGTTTAGATGTAAAGAATTTGAATTAAATTGTTGTCTTTAAAAAAAAAAAGACGCAAAAAAAAAAAAAAAAAGAAAAAAAACACGTTCTGCGAAACTTGAAACTTTCGTTCCCCTGTCAGAGAGATCATGTATATAAATTGACCAATAAACTTAATACAGGTCTGGAAAATGTGTAGGTTGAATCAAAATTATCAATAAAAATCAAATATTTCATAAGTCATTTAATCTCCATAATTTAGCACCATGCATTCAAAAGCTAATTTTGACAATCATACACGGTAATGTATAGCATTTAGTGTTCAGGTAAATATTCATTCAGCGTCACATGTACACAGTGCCAGAGCTAATTGCTAACATGTACAAAGCATGGATGAGATTGCATAATGTACTGCTCAGAAAAGACCTTAAACTTTTTTATTCTGTTCAAGAAATGAGAACAATGTCAGTGTAATATGGCCCTTCCAGAATGTTGACCATCATTGTGAGTTACAATGCATTCACAAAGTGTGGTTTTGACGATAATAGTAAGATATAAAAACTTGCATATCCTTCATAAATGCACACAAATATTAAATACATAATTCTTATCAAGATGTAAAACCGAAGATAATAGAATTCAAAATGAGATTAATCCTTGGTATTCAAATATGTTCGTTTCTCATTTCAGGTTGCCATTTCTGCCAAGGGAGGGGGGGATACTGTCCTCATTGTGATTTTGGCTGTCAAATTGGGTAAAATTAATGCACCCCTCTAAGCATCATCGCTTGTTTTTATCTCATGTATGTAGTGTTATGTTCGTATAGTCTGATAAAGGTACTCTGAAAACAAGCAAAAATATAGTGAAGACACACACCTATAGTTATTTTCATGTCAAACCCTTACATGTAAAGGATTAGAAAGTGCGTCAAACTCTCTCATGTAAAAAAAATGTATGTTAATTGTTCAGAATATGAGTTAAGAATAGAACTTCACTGCAAACTGGGCTACAAGACTTAAGACGCTTAATTAAAATCCGTTTGTATTTTTGAGAAGCTTTAGGGGCCATGAAACCATACGTCCCGCATTTCCTCAGGGGGAGGGGGGGGGGCATGGACGCCCAAAATTGTTAAACTTAATGTACCTTTCCTCGGGAAATTTAAAGCACTCTGGTTTGTGCTAACACATTTTTTGTACATTACTATTAGCGGAAACTGATAAAGGAAAAATAATTCTATAGTTAACAAATAATTATAACATCGAAGTAGATATATATCCTTGAAGTTGAGGGTCCATATTCCCCCGGTCTCCATAAAACAAGAAGTATTAGCGGTTGCCCATTTCCATATTCATAATATGGAATTCCATACTTTTCATAAGTTTCATGGAAAAGATATGGAATAATTGTTGCAGCTTCTTGTAAGTTTCATATTTTGTACGAAGGAATGGTATTTACTGTGGCAACGGGGTTTTGTCATTAAGAACTAAAATTTACACAGTTATGATACCTTAATCATCTTAAAGATTGAGATTTCATAAAAATGGTTCGAATTATTCAAATGAAACCCTTATTTCTTATATGATTAATAATCATTGTTTACACATTTTGATTGCCATTTGAAATTTTGAAATACCACATATTATCAGTAACATATGTTTATAAGAATTCAATGACATATAGATGGAAGGACTGATCCTGGGGTATTCGGACACATGACCTGGTTGCATAGTAATGAGGATTTGGGTGCACAAAGCCCATTATTTTGTGGAGGGTTTTTTTCGTGTTAAAAAATCTGTTTCCATTAATGTATTAGCCTTTTTCCCATGTGAAAAAAGTCCACATCTACATTTAATTTTTTAAAAAGTCGCATATTCCACATTGTCTCCGTGTATATTTTTTTACGTTCACGGTTCCCATGTGTTTTCTCTAAAAGTCCACATTTCCATATAATTTCCATGTTAAGTCGCAAATATCGTATCACCATGTGAAAAAATCTAAGTTCACAGTTTCATGGTTTTTCCATAAAAGTTTTGCTCTGTTAAATTTCCGTGGAGAAAATAAGGAAAATATGTGGAATTCCATCTTTGATAATGAAATGTCACTACGTGAATAAGGATGTTGAAAATCATTCAAATTAGGAATATCTCAAATTGTCAATATTGACTGTTTTCAAAACCATAATAGTTGGACGATGCTATTGCAGCTTACATGTATGTTAAATTTTTTAATAGATCGCTGTGCATATTTTGAATGTTGAACAAAAGTTATCATTTTAAATTAAACAAATTAGGGGCATTTCAAATAATACATCTTGAATATCTTTAAAGGTGTACCACATATCGATGTAATTCCAACTATTGCACGCATTAATAATCAATCAGAGGATCAATTTCAATAATAGAGCTATGGTCATGCAAAATTTTGTACTTTTAGCAGCGGCCTCCTGCAAATGTGGGTCCATTGGATCTATAGTGCGAAATTTCCCGTAACATAGCGACACCTGTTGGCAATACATGTAAGCTTACGGGTGACCTTGGCAAACGGTGTCTGTTAGTCCTTCCTGCTACTCTCCTCCAAGAGCCGAAAGTATGTGGCTTCCATCCTGGGAAGAAATTAATTGTGCCCTCGTGGGTGGTGCAGTTGTAGGAGTTTTGAACATCACAGCAAGAAAACCCGTTATATCACGTAAGTGCATGAAGAAAGTATGTGATGACTGAAAACATGTAAACCTGACCTGTGGCTGTGACAGTGTTTTGTACCGACTCCGAGTACAGACGCCAAGGGAAGTGCCTTTGCCTTAGACTTAGAGGCGGGATCATGTGGGATGGGAAATGAGGGAAAGTAAGATTTTTGTGTCCTAACATATTTCTTTTTCTCCTTTTCAGGTCTCCTGTGCCAACAGGACCGCGGCACAAAAGGGGTTGACCACAGAATTATTATTAATTATTATCATTATTATTATCATTATTATTATTATTATTATTATTATTATTATTATTATTATTATTATTATTATTATAGTATTACACCTACTGTGACCTAGCATAGGCCTAACGTTAGGCCAGCTGGTTAAATTTTAGTGGGTAAAAGTGAAACGCAGACTACTACTGGTCTGCGTGCAGACTAGCCTCGAGGGACCCGCTCACCCCCGTTCTGTTGCCTTAGGCTTGGGGCTAACCCTAACTTCCAAAGCCAACAGAGCAGGGGTGGGGATGGCAGTGGGGGGACAGCGGATAGGTCTCGCTGTCACTTACACTGGGCTGGGTGCAGACTGCCCAACAGTGCAGAGTTTAAACTTTGCAGTGTGTTTTTGGC
The DNA here is from genome assembly GCA_964020975.1 of Hermodice carunculata. Taxonomy (NCBI): domain Eukaryota; kingdom Metazoa; phylum Annelida; class Polychaeta; order Eunicida; family Amphinomidae; genus Hermodice; species Hermodice carunculata. The sequence continues at coordinate 48,884,026 of OZ026619.1, forward strand.
CCGGTGTCCTCAACCCATATGTATTTTTAGCCATACTTTGGAGTACAGTCCAGGTTTTCAACACTGCAACCTTGCAATCACTTGTGCACTCAAGTGTGAAAGGTGTACACATGTGCTTCAATTATTCTGTTTGCTGAAAACCCGGACTGTATTCCAAAGAGGCTCCATATTTTTCCTGGAATTCTGGATACATTAACTTACCATGTATAGTTACGGGATCTAATTTCCAACAGGATCAAATTCCAAACATTCCCCTATTTTTGTGATAAGTAAGTAAGTAATTTTATTGACCTTTGTGGAGTCAACAGGTAAAAGGCTCCGAAACATGTTCAGTAGTTACCCACAGAAGACCCTTTAATTTATTTGGGCTAATATAGCCTATGTCAAAATTTTACAGAGGAACGTGTGCAATATGGACAATAGTACTTCCATATGTGTATAGGTTAGACAGGGACAGGTTAGCTTATGGAGAGTAAAGAGTTTGAACTGCGGAATAGGGTAATGACTATTAGGAAGTGGTTCTGGGCAAAAAGACACAAATGCAATGTTGACTCATGAGTCATGCAAAGAGTACAGTAATCACTGGAATACAAAACAATATAATAATAATGTATAAGCTACGCCAGGAATTACAATCAGTATCACTAATTACAATTAACTATATTTGTCGACATGAAAGATCTAGGAAAACACTGTCCTATACAATTAAATAATAAACAAACAAAATAATAATAATAATAATAATAATAATAATAATAATAATCACCAGGATTTTGCCCTAATCCTGCATGTCCTATTTTGCTGTCGTGAAGTCTATGTCATGAAGTTTTATGACACATTACTTTGGTACAAAATGGGGCAAAAACAGGTATATATACAAAAAGAAACTGGCATAGCCTCATCAGGCCTATACAAGCACAATCGCAACAAAAACGTTGCGCATCAGAATAAAGCCATAAGCCTACACTTTATTCCGTCATGGGCAAACAGATGAGCAGAGCACTTGTGCTCATATATGGAGGTTTTGCAAAATATAGGCTGAAAAAAGGCAAGAATCATGCATGCACAATAGTAAAATCTTTTCTTCATGCTGTAAAGCTGTCTGTGGCCGTTAGATGGGACTGCACATTCTTCAGTCGTGCATCAGTGCACACACATTCAATAATGCAATCCACTGCCTCAAGCTTCAACTGCCGCAATGGCTCAGTCAGCAGCCTGTTGGACTCAAACAGTGGGGAATGCAGGGGTACCGGGTTCTCTCCCCAATTGGTGCAAGCAGTAGAAATACAGGTTGAAATACAGGTGAAGACAGGCGATGAGAGAAAAGGGGGTCTTTTGCAGGGTGGTAGGGGGTTCCCTCCCCCTCCCCCCCTCCCCCCCCCCGGGTCCGTGATGCCTTCTGAAAGACCTCCTCCTTTTCATATACAGTGGTCCGTCAATCATATATAATATTTGTGTTTTGTTAGAACTATCAATTGCAAACAGGTTAGGGGTGGGGATGGTGTAGAATACGAGCCCAGTTGCAAAACTGGGATGGGAAGGAATAAACCTAGTAGTTCTGCTTTATTCCGCATGTACATAAGCGACTTTGGGCTAGAACCCAGCACTCCAGCGCTTTCTTGCAGTATTAGTTATGTATCGGACACGGCCCTCAAACTGTATTTGGCTGGAATACCAGACCCAGCACTCAAGTGATTTATCCCAGGTTCTGGATAGAGTACCGGATCCGCCTTGCCCTGTAAATTGTCTGTGGTACTGGGTCCAGCTCTGTAGTCGCTTCAACAACTGAAACCGGACCCGGTTCAGTGGCCACGTCCTATTATTAAACACTAATTGAACAGTACAGATGGGGTGTCTCTTGATCAATGTTCATTTTGAGCTTTAGAAACCTTGAAAGATCAAACTGACACATTAGCTTATATCTTGGTGACATTGGGTCCTGTCACTTTTCTTGTAAAAATGATTACTCCAGAAATATATGAGGGAAGACTAATATTGCGAACAGTGATGATAGTTTTAAATGACCTTATTATTCTGAAGGACACAGGGCCACCAAAGTCTGTGCTCTTGTATATATTTACTTTTCAGATGGTATGTTGTCAAATAATGTGAAACTGGTGTACCATCCAACTTAACAATGGAAACAGTGGAATGAAGCATGGAAAAAAACAAGTTTCAGTGATAGGGTCCATAGTTTTGTAAAAGCTATGGACATTAAATATTGTTCAAACCACTATAAAAACGTGAAACTCTGAACAATAGGGAGCAAGAACATTATCAGTATCACTTGAGTCACCATTATAACCATAACACTGCATCAGTAGCAAAACTTTGGCATTTAGGTGCAAAGCTTACAAGTGTTTCTGTAAACTGTCAAAGAATAGGGTCAAATGTCATGAAATTCAGCAGGTTTAGTTAAAGTTAAAGTGTGAGGACTCTTAGAGTCCAGAGTTTTGCATAGAAGTGAGGAACAAGTTGATAATTTCCCAGCCAGATATAGATCAAAATTTGGTACAAGTTCAACTTTCAGTTTGCACACAATGAAGAACAATGTACATATGTATTAAAAAAAATTGATCCATGACAAATGCTGAAACATAACAAAATTTCATCTCATCATGATCAGGATGTAATAAAACAGGGTGCCTTGTCTCTATATTCCTAATATATTGTTTCATATGTTTTATAGGACTGCCACTTTATGCAGTGGGTATAACTTCCGGCATTTTTGTTGGATCTTACCTGACCAAATATGTGCAGACAAAGTCGGTGCAACGAGACATATACCTGATGGACTATGTTAGAACTCATCCTGAAGATTTCCCAGAGCTACGTAAGTTTTCAAGTTCATTTCCATGTATTCTATTGAGGATTAAGGAGAATCTAAGGAAGTATATATATTTAACTCATTCCACCCTGATGACGCTTTTTCCCGCTAATATCTAAATGTCGTCTGCTAATTGTATTTTACTAATTTAGGGATTATTTTTCAATATTTTGGATGAAACTTGCATGGAAGATCATTCCAAATTATATGCCCATGGTCAACAGCTTTCCTTGGCGCGCTCTGGGCGCATTGCGCCCAGAGCGCGCCAAGGAAAGCTGTTGACTCAGTCTTCTATCAGGGTGGAATGAGTTAAGCATCTGCAATTTTCCACCCTCTGGGATTTTAATTGTAGTCACAAGAACATGGGGAACGCACATACATTGTCAGGACAGATCTAGGCCTTCAAATTTGTAGCCAAATCAGGATATAAAACAGTAATCACTGCAGTATTCAACCTGACTCTTATGTAATTCATGTTAAAATAAAATAGCCATTTACAGATGTCTTTAGCCAAGTGAATGAAACTTTAGCATTTGGCTAGTGGCACAAGCAGTCCCCGAATGTATCCAATAGGTGTACTGTCAGTGCCAGATAAAAACAGGTGAAAATGGACTGTTGTTAACGAGGAATGTGACGACAGATCGGGAATTTCCTTGTACATGTTACTGACAAATTTAGGACTCAGAGTAAGTTGCATGTATTTAAAAAGTATTAATACTTGATAGTATAAATATTTTGCTGACATGGATCCAACAGCTGTAGCATGTGCATCAAAACTTCATGTTTGATAATTTCATTAATGCAGAACTTTGCAGAATTATGAATGTCCATACAGGTTTTATTAGCATGGGGTGGGCACATTAACAAAAGCTGGTGATGTGGGGGATGCTATTAGCTAATAGGTTTGCAATTCTCTTCTGTTTTCTGTTCATGAGAAAGTTTATGTGAAAATATTGAAGCAGGTGAGCATTTACATATATACAGGCAGTTAGCTAGGAGCAACTTGAGTGCAAAAAGGAGTATGCTAGTATTGACACGATTTATGACCTGAATCGGTATCTTAAATGAGCCTTGTTGGGGAAGTTTGTATCGTACATGTATATATTTGTCGTGGATTTTTTTTTTTTTCTTCTTTTTTTTCTTCTTGAGTTTTTTGGTGGGGGAGAGCGAAGTTGACAAACAAAAAGTTGACAAAATAGAAAATGGAGATATTTATGTTGATGGTCACCACGGCCATGTAACATGTGTCAGTTGAATGAAGTTATAGACAAGTCTGAAAGGTCATTTTCTGTGTGGACTGACCTTGGACCTAATCTGCTCAAAATTGTTGAGACAGCAGCTTGGCTTGTTCCAAAACAATCTTACCTTTCACATACATGTGCTAAGCAAACTGATGTGTGTCTTACATTTGTGCTTACAGGTCCAAAGAAATACAAAGAGATACTACAGCCATGGGATCCAATTAGGTAAATGCCACGCTGATGGGAAGTGAGCTGTATGTTTGTGTTTTGTACATAGACTCTTAGGAAAACAGAGACTGTCATTTTGCTGTACAGGGGTCAAACTTGTTTGAATGCAATATCCCAAAACCAATGTTCTGATGTCAAAGGAAGATCCAGTATGTGACCTGAACTTTGTGTTATCAGCAGGATATGTGCACAGGATTTGATCTGTGTTGTGTGTTAAAGGCATTCTGATAATGCTGAACGTTCAGTACGGTAATAAGTATTCAATTGTTCAATAAATTTTAAAAAGGAAAGAAATTGTTCACTTGTGCTTTTGTTTTTGTAGCAGGCATTTTCATGATGTGTATGTGAAGATTTGAAGCTTTCATTAATATCTACATAACATCTGTGATTCACTTATTCACTCTGCAGCTCTTGTAGTCAAAATAGCATCGACAGGGATCAGATTTGTGGGCTAATTCATGTATAGTATGACAGAGTGAGTGTGCATTTGTAGTATCACAATGTGAGTGTAAATGTTAAAGATGTCAGTTTTAGGGGACTTTAAACTGGTGTAATATAAAATCACAGAATATTTCCCATAGTTTGTAACTGAACTGAAGGTATTGGGATAATTGTATCAAATTCTTCATTTTTGGCATGATATGAATTAATTTCTGTGCAATTTACAAAGCCCCATGTTCTCAGAAAAATATAAATTTATTTCAAAACAAGAAAATGTAATAACTGGGGGAGGGGGTAAGAGAGTTGGAAGTCATTTGAATGTATCTTTATTGTTTTACAATGTATCACACTGAGCTAAGGCAAAGATGTTGGTTGAGCTGACTGCTCAAAGTGGCTCCAAAGACCTAGAGTGAAAAGTGTTGTAGCAAAATCCGTAATGAAAGTTGAGAATGTGGAAACTGTTCAAAATGCAAGGCAATTTGCAAGAAATGTTTTTACTGGAGGGCATTATACCATGAACATTTTTGGCTGTATTTCTGTTGGCAAGTTGAGTGGAACACGGTCTGAAAGGACCTGCATACCTACATGTAGTGGTGGAAAGTTGCCATTTTTGGAGGGTGAGAATTTTTATTCTAATTAACTTAGAAGACTAGTAACCAAATATGTTGTCCTCACCATATTATTTTGTATTATCTGCATCAATTTTGCAAGTGCAAATATGACTGTTTTATACTGAGGGAACAAAATATCGAACCTACATGTATTTCCATGAGGTCAGTCCCTAACCTCCTGGTAAACTTATCTGGTTGCATATACATGTATTTCTGGTCCATTTGCCTTGGTAAGAGATTGACCTGTAAGGTTGCCCACTCCACTTGGTCTCAAGTGGAGAATATGTGGAGCTCAAGTCTGTTCACCAGTAACTGAATGTTCCCCAAACGCCCTGCACACACATGGTAACAGATGCCTGTAATAATCGTGAAAAACTAACTAGTGCAGAGCCAGGTATAGTTAACCTTTATTACCGTATTGGTGCCAGCTGTTTTTATCATCACTGCAAATTTTTCATTAAGACCAAAACCCAAGTGCAGTTGTATACTAAGTGAAGGGACATTCGGTGCACATGTTCACTTTGAACATCGTCAGCCACATACTCCATTTAGGGTTGTAATTGATTTGGCATTTAAAAATGAAGTGTTGAAAATACCTTGAAAGTTATGGCCCACCCCCTCTTTTTCATCAGATTTAAACTTTTTGGGGAAATGGAGTTTTCTTTCTTTCCACCAGTTTGATTGCTAGAAAAATGAAATGTAAAAAGTTAAAAAACTCCATCCATTTATTTTTTAAAAGCCCAAATAAAGCACAAAAAGTATTAAAATCCCAAAAGTATAACTCAGGACCAATATCTTAACTCAAAATTTAAATATGATCAACGCGACATACTTTCTTAAGTGCAAAGAAATGCAACACCAGCATTTTGTTTCTATGAATTTTACATCCAAACATGAATGTTCCACTAAACCAAATGTCCATACAGCTTATTGTACTTGTTCTTTTATCTTCCAACAAGGTTGGATTGTACAGTTACTGTATTTACCTGTTCTTCAAGGTTTGTGGTGCATTGGCACCATCCTGCTTTTAAAAACTCCAAACATAACCAAAAAGCGTAAAATGGTTCCCTTAAAATTCTTTTTTTTTTTTCATGATCAGGCATTCTGCCAGATCATTTTCAAATGCCAAGTCACTGACACACACATGAAGAAAAAGGGGGTTTGAACTGGGTCAAAAATTAACATACTGATATGAGTATAGGCAGGCCAAGTTACTAGCCACAGGTACAATACATGTATAACCGCCAGTCTGAGTTTTGTATCGTTGAGAGGTCCCGGATCAGGCTGCCCCTTGTGTAGGGATACCTCTATCAGTTATTAACATAATAAAAGGAGACCACTTTCTCAGAACACTGTGCTTAGCTTTTCCATGTAATTGTACCTCAAATGATAGACCACCTTTTTGGAGAGACCATACTGACATGTCTTAGTAGCAGCCTCTCAGGACATCTGCTTTGAACACCATGCCTTATCACCTATTGCATCACTTTAACACTGCCCTTTCAAAACTTTGGACTGTTTGACTGATACTCTTTGGTACATTTAACTGCAGCTGCCATTCAAGACAGTTGCAGGTTTTAAAGATCACCACCAAAGTGACCACATTTATCCGATACTAAAACAGATCTTTTAATGAAAATACCACTGTCTAATTTGTAGGGATATGATTACCCCCCTAAAGGCAGATATCTTCCAAACTATGGTATCTTTCTGAGCCTTTTTTACCCTAAAATCCTCTTATTCTGGGAAATGCAGCAATTTATGTACAATGAATCATCCTAATGCCGGATCATCCATCGCCTTGGCCTTTTTTTGTTTTTGTTTTTGTTTTTAACAAGAATAAACACACAAAGAGCACTTTTGATGCCCTAATTGCATTCATGGAACACACCCCTGCAAGCCAACCTCAATCTAGACCTCCTCCTCCACTGCAATATACAAACATAACGGCTAACGCCTTAAAACCCCTCGGCAGCCCACAAAAGGAATCTGGATCTCCTTGTATTATGCACAAGAATTTTAAAGTGAATTCTTAAGATCTCATGCACAAGACATTTATTAAACAGAGAAATTGCATCTGGTGACCTTCAAATTAGGTCAAGGGCACTGTCCTTCAAACTGGAGGAAGACCCTTACAAGGGTCATTATCTGTAAATGTTTTATGGTCCTGGCAATTCTGGTTCTGATGTTGCGTGCAAGAAATTAAACGAGAATTGACCTAGGTGACCTGAAAATTGCCTATGGGTATGGTGGGGGGGGGGGGAAACTCTGGCTTCCTGGTCTTTAGAGGAGAGTTGCAGGATGGACTGGCTGATACTGCACTGCATACATTCAGGTTTTGTCCATCAATTTTGAAATGGTCATTCTGAGTAGGTGAGGGTGAAGATATATAAGTTCATTAAGTTCTGCCAGATAGAATGTGAAATAAGACAAAAGGTATGCTCAGAATCGGGTCCGAGAGTTCGCAACAACAACATGGCTGGTAAGGATACTGAGGGATGGAAATTTCTAATGATTAATCTTACAGTTGATGATCATTAAGACTGATGGAATTCAAGAATGCAGGTTTTACTGAAGAGCACCAAAATTTATTCAAAAATAAGAATACAGAATTTATTTTTCATAAATTGGGTAAAAGTATACATTGCAATAGGAACAATACAATTTTGCTTGATACATTTATCTTTGTGACATAGCCTTCATCTAATGAATTGTCATACTTGTATGTATACAAAGGAATAATCTGAAAATATATATACTACACAAACATAACACAGCACAGAAACAAACAGTTCTTAATTACTGACTTAATAAATTCACCATGGCACATTAATTATAATAGCTACATGTACAGTCTTATTATTTCCACAACCATGTGCAGTGTATATATCCCTAATATCAGTTTGACTCCCTGTAAATTGCTTCATTTTCGCGTATATAAATTTTCACAGTTTTTGTATTTTTGACTTTTCACTGTTTTGGACATAGTTCCTACTCAAACAATGTTGAAATACTATTTCACTGGTTTTTTTTAATTTTTATTTTCACAGCTTTGTACCATCAGCGAAATAAGAGTACATCGACAGTAATTTACAGTATCGTGTTCCTCCCTGTAAGCAGCTTACAAAATTACAAAGTAACGAGCCTAAAATACCTTATACACATTGTGGGTAAAATGTTGTGAAAAATGATTACCGAATGTCAAGTTTTTGGGTCCGATTTTTTTCTCTCGGATTCCAAGGATATGGGGGGGGGGGCACTTATTAGAGCTGAGGCTCTTATTGGGAGGAATACAATATTAGTCTTAACCGCCGCCACATTTTAAAAAAAATTACAATATTATACATGTATCTTTCACGAGCAAAAATATTCCTCCCACAGCAGGAAATGGAAAGAAGTTCGTTGCTGTGCATTTATAGCTTTACATATCTCTGTCTACATTTTCAAATTGTTGTCCAGATATATTTAAGTACCATGCTAATTGTTTGGGACTTTTGCTTTTAATAGATTAAATTTTTTAACAATTTGAACCAAATCTTCTGGTAATAAAAAATGACTACAGGACAATTGTATCTTACTCCAAGTCTGTGCATGTTGCACACTAGGGGTTCTGGAAGAAGAATTGTGAAGCAAATTGAGTAAATGCAGAAAGTAAGCTATAAATGTTCTTTCTCTTCACAGAATAGAATGCTTTCTTTGAACTTCAAAAGCAAATTTATTTTGTTCTATGTTGGAGAGTTAAATATAGTTTTCGTTGAGTTAAAACCATATTCCATCCAGGTCACATGACCAAAACATTGTTACAACTCAATTGTGATGCGTCAGCAACTATGACATAGTGAGCTAACACATACACAAAATCAAATGTGTGTGGGGATGTTCAATTACATGTCAATTGTGATGCAGTATGACTATTGCCAGCATAAACAAAGATAGAATATCAGATCAGCGTTGAAAGTAGGCGTATAGAGTAATTTTTGTGGTGAATACTAATATACAAATGATAGAATCTCCCATGGATAGGAGTGAAATACGGTGTTTCCTGTCACTTGAGAGCACATTCGTCATTCACTTGTGAATGTTACTGATAAGTATGCTCTTGTTATACAATTGCCATTATAATGCCAGCTGGATATTTTAAATTATTTCATACAATCTTTTATGATAAAATTATTACGGCTCTTATGGTACAATAGCCATTGTAATGCCAGCTGGATATTTCAAATCATTTCATATAATCTCTTGTAATCTAAGTATAACGGATCGTATGATACAATTGCCATTGTAATCCCAGCTGAATACTGTAAATTGCTTTATTTTCAGATGTATAAATTTTCACAGTTTTTGTATTTTTGACATTTCATTGTGGTTGTAATTTCACTGTTTTGGACATAATTCCCATTCAAACAATGTTAAAATAATATTTCATTGTGTTTTTATTTTCAGGATTTGTGCCATAAGCGAAAAATAAGAGTACAGTGAAATTAAAATAATTTACAGTATTTAAAATTTTTCATACAAAAAAAAAAATACCAATAAGTAATGAGTTACATACATGATATATAGGTGTGCTTTAAGTGTGACCAAAACATATAATACCCAGCACCTTGTGTTTTTTTAACACAAACAATGTACATGCAGTTGTCGTCTAAGTAGAGCACTGCTGTCTCCAGCAGAAGGTTTCTTAGACAAATCATGTAATATTCTGAAAGCTTTCTACAATAACAATGATGACTAAATAGGATATACATCAATAACATGCTCACGGAACTGGAACTGGTTTACCAAGCAATGATACTTCAGTATCAAACTTGGATCCCAACAGACTTTCTTGGTAAGAGCAACCAATATTCAGAAAAATATTCTTGTAGAAAAAAAAAATTGCCAAGTTTGGCAGAGTTCTGTCCACATGTTATTGACTGCAGGAAGAATCCTAAAAGAATCGAGTATTTCACAAGTATAAATATAGGAAAAATAACAAATACTTGATTAAAATGGCATACATCTACACGTATATCATCCTTGTGTATTACAACATTAATAGGGACCAGTAATTATAATTTATTAAACAGTCAAAAAGCACCAGAAAAAGGTGGTGTCCTAGCATGATTATATCTCACAGTAAAATGATCACATACATGCTTTATATAACCATAGGATCCATATTGGTCATTAACCTTAAAAAGTACATTGAAATATGAACATGTACAAAATTTCAATACACAGTCTGAGTACAAATACAATATATATATATACATGTGTATATATTTCTTGTTTCCACCAACACAGATCTGAAGAGGCCAGGGCCGTGAGGATATACAGTGGAACCTCATTATAACGACACTCAGATATCTGACATGTTCATTATAATGACACAAGTTTTGAATGGCAAAAGTTCATTTTCTTTGTTGTGTGATTCATTTATCTGACATATTCAGTTATCTGACACATTTCTAAGGAAACAGATGGTGTCATTATAACGAGTAAGTGCCCAACTTATGCCAAGCTTTACTTGGCATGGGTTGGGCACTTATTGCTCAACCCATGCCAAGTCAAGTTGTTGTCTTAATTCAACGGGACAGGGTTAACAGAGATTCTAATGTACCTTTTTTCACGTACGTGCATACATTTTCATGGGTTTTGTGCCAAAAGAAAAATTACAAATAAAGTGCAATTTTACATGAATTTATAGAATACACTATCCTGAAGATGCAGCACTATAAATGTAGTTAGCTTCAATTTTTGAGAGGAGTTTTGTGTGTGGTAAGTTTTGAAATGTACACAATCCAAACTTTCACTAACAGAACTGTTTAACTGGGCCAAAAGGAGAAGCATCACCAAGTGATACATCTCTGTATGAAGCACTTCTATGTCATTTGTTTATCTTAGAAGAGGTCCTGTCAGGTTCAAGAAAAGTGCCTCATAACTATGTTACATCTAAAGATTTGTGTTCAAATTAGGCCTCGCCCATGTTAGAATTATGTGTAGGGTTGTCACTTGTACATGTACATGCATTCGTGGTCAATTCTCACACCCTGCATGCTCTACCAACAGGTGGCACAACATACTTCTGTTACCCTAGCAGAATACATGTATCTCAAGTTTTTCAATGCCTATGATTTGATGATAGTTATTTCCAAGATGACAGAAGAACGAAAAAAATGATGACACCACGGAGTCAACAAAAATGGTTCACTCCAGTTTTGGCAGGTTCTTGACTGCTGCGGTTTTCTTGATAGGTCCTCGTCTTGGATCCAGGATTCTTTGGTCTTGTGGTATATTTTGGGTGCTGTGTGGGGAAAGCAAAGACAATTACAGTTAAGTTTACAGGTATTAGTCGGTTTGAAGCTACATCCTACTCCGGTCACATACGCACAAGCTAAATTTGCCTTTCAGTGCAGTCTAGAATTTGTAACAAAGCCCCACAGTCACATGATTGAAATTCAACAAAGCCCAGGAACTACTTTTGCCACAAAATTTCTATACAGATTTCAAACTAATTTTTCTGTTTTTCTTTTTTTTTTTCTTTTTTTTTTTCTTTTTAATTATTATTTGTTAATGTTTATTGATTGTTTCTGGGATACAATGGGGTTTAACTATATTTGGCGAGGCTTTGCAAGGGATGTTTATGGTCGATGAGGTACTATTTTGCTGTGCCCCGAGTCACACCCGAGCTTTGTAAATTTCCCAAGCCTCCCTGAATATAGTTAAACCTGTAATTACAGTTTTCAATTTAACCATCACAACCTTACAGGTTATTAAAAGTATAAACTGCAAATCAGACATGGTGTCTAACAATTACACTTTAAAGAGTATTTAGAAGCTTTGCATCAATGTTTCTTATACATGTATCAGATTTAAAATTTAAACTGCATAACTTTACTGAGCTTTGGGTACAATTATTTGGAGCATCTAACAGTCTATTTGCATGTAAACATCATTAACATGGCAAATTTCACTGCATAATACATGATGTGTCACAATTTACATATGCATTCATATACCTTCTGGTATCAAGGATGTTGAAATATACAAGGTGCCTTTAATGATAAAATTCACATTTGACACGGAGGAATTAGAAAAACACTGTGGTTATGATATAGAGAAGCTAGTAATGAGATCCTGGATTCTATCCATTTTTTTTTTTTTTTTTTCAATTTGGTGGTGGTGGTGGTGGGAGGGGGGGGGGGGGTCTGTAGCCATAACCATGTTAATGAAACAATATTGGTTTAATTGGTAAAATATAATTTACTTTACGACTGTATGCTACATCCACGAGAATTGCTACATACTGCATATCATGTAGCAGTAAAATAATATACAGTAAATCCTCTCTTACCGAACACCTCCGTATACCGAACACCTCTCTATACTGAACACCATTTCTCGGTCCCAAATATATACTTCCAATGTAAGCAAACCTCCCTATACCAAACACCTCACTTTACCGAACACTTTTTCCCGTCCCAAGGGTGTTCGGTATAGGGAGGTTTCACTGTATAGAAGTGGTTGAGTGCCTTAGTCACAAGGATGCCTACCTAACAGGACCCCTGGGAGTGAGTGACAGAGACTCTGCCTGTTGCTGGCTTGTTGCTGCTCCTCTGGTTTTGACTGCGTCTATGTTCTTCTTTGCATCATTGATTTCTGTCACATACTGTTTGCGGTCTTCATTTGCCTTATGGTAAGCCTGTGAAAGAAAGAAAAGTATTAAGATTAATGTTTTACACATACACATGAACACACACGCATGCACGCACGCACACACACATATACATGTATATATATATATATACATACATGTTATACATGTATTAATATTAGAATCATGGTTTGAAAATTGAATTTCATTTGAGATGAAGGGTGTGTAACAAATACATACTGGTCAGAAAATTTGCTTTAGGGCCATTTCAGAAATATAAGCACACTTTTTTGTGTTTTGTCCTGCTAAATGTATTTCAATGATTTTTTAAATATATCTTGCTTTGTGTTAAGATTTTATCATACTGAACACTTTGCAGCATTAACATATCCTGTTAAAGTTATAAATTTCACCAAATGAGGATGCCTTGAGGAATGTTTTATAAATTTCACCAAATGAGGATGCTTTGAAGAATGTTTTGTTCATTTTATCTGCCAAGTTACCATCACTGGATATATTTTAAGAGAAAATGTACTAATTATTCAAGTTCATCTATATCTCTTTTGATATTTTATCAAAGCAATCATTTGATAATGCATGTCCCAATTTTTTGCATACATACTAAATGTCACATTTATGGAAGGTTACAACTGTAGCTTTTATATACCATATATGTATGTATGTATGTATGTATGTATGTATGTATGTATGTATGTATGTATGTATGTATGTATGTATGTATGTATGTATGTATGTATGTATGTATGTATGTGTGTATATATATATACAAGTTATAATAGTATTCTCCCATCATTTGGCATAATGAACATTCTCCATGAAACTAATGTCATTTGTGAAATTGAGGAGACTTCCAGTCATGGGTGGGAGAAACTGCTTTGGTTTGGCATCAATGTTATTGAATTACCAATATATCAATATTATTCTTACGGTGAGTCACAAATACCTTATTGAATGTCACTAAGTGTCCAAGATAATGTGAGATTCAGGTGTTACAAACATTTGCCAATTATTATTATCAAAAATTATCTGTAAATATGTCAAAATAAATAAATTCAAAAGAGGGTGACAATTTATGTGGTATTCAAGCCTAAGTGGGTAGGGAATATATTGTTATAAAATTGTCCACTAAGTTACTTTCTGGAGGGTTACAGTCAAAAAAGCTTTGTGGGACCTTGCAGTCAACTACATGCACTACATGTACACATTGACATTGTTTATTTCATTATCCATTCCAGTGTACTGGTAGCCCTCTTTAATATTCCCAGTACTTTGTAGCAGCCAGTGTTTTTGGACATTCTTATTTTACTGTGCACTGTACTAGGGCCAAATCATTTCCTGTATCAACAAACTGTGACCCACTTTAACCTACACCCCCCCCCCCCATAAGTTTAGAACTACAAATATGCAACTTAACATATTTCATAATAATGAGGTAACATCACCTTTGATTCCTGATCCAGCCTCCATTCTAGATCCCTCAGCTGACTTGCCAGACTATCTTTCTCCTTCTGAAGTTGTCGAACAATATGAGGCGTCACCTGCAAAGTTGTCAGGAAGATTGCTTACTGGTATGCATGTATTTAAATTTGTTGCATTTGTGGGGAAAAAAATCAAGGCCCATATGCAGAAATTGTATTATCCCTGCTCAGCATAAATAATACATTTGTTTCTGAGAAAAAACAATAACAAAAAGCCCCGACAGAAAAAAAAAACCAAAATTTCACGCAGCCAACTTGTCAGTAGAACTTGTAATTAAGGGACTCCACATGACAGTTGAAGATTTGATCTGTTAACATATGATAACATCCACTGCTACAATGATTAGGCTGATGTCTCATGCAGATCACCGGATTGTAATTTGACATTGGTCTGTTATATGTTATGAAGTAGTGACAATTTGCTGTGGACTATAATGAAGGGATCCTTTCAAGAAAGATATTCATATCTCGTTTCAACTCACTCACTCAATCCGGATCTCACACATTTTGCAATCTCTGAGTTGCATGGAAGTCTTATGGATGGTGAAAACATACAAGTTCATTGTGCCTTCATAAACATAATAATGAATATTATGCCAATACGTGTATGTGGCATCTGTATATTTGTAATGTAATGACTGATGTCTGCAGAGTCATATTGAATGTTTCAAAGCAAATGCAATTTACTAAGTCAAAACATCAAGACTTATTCAACAGGTGAAAGTCACATTCTTCTACATTTTATTGCATGAATAATGTAGCTTTCAGTAACTTTATATTTTATGGGAAACAAAGCCATATTCCGACTTTCAGTTCAGTGGAGTCTCATCTTTAGAACACACAGTAAAATGTATCTTTCAGTAACTTCATATTTTATGGGAAACAATTAAAGCTATATTTCGACTTTTACTGCAACTGAGTCTCATGTTCAGAACACACAGTAATTTCATGGTTATTAGCATATACTTACATGCAGTATATTATTTAAAAATATTCCAGAATTATCAAGTTTAGGAAAGTTAAAATGCATTAAATGTCACAAAGTCAGAAAGACTGCTAACAATGTTGATGTCAATGGCTGACAGATGAGTCATTCATGGGAGCCATTGTGAGGCTATGTGTCATTAACTTGGACACCAGGGGGTAGTGGAGTTAAGCAAATACCCTGACAGGTGTCTCCCGGTGTCAACTGTCATATGGAGGGTCCAAGGTAAGTATAAGATCCAATAATAAAAAGCCTCCAGCAGTCAAGGTCTACTGATCACATCAGCATTTCCATCAGTATATAACTCAACACTATAGTATAGAGGAAATTTCACATATACAGATGTAAAGACAGATCTAGACTTCAGAAATCTTAGTCACGTGACTGACATGCATGATCAAATTCCTTCATTTTCATGGTTGAACAAACTCAACTACTCAAATATTTACATGCTACCTGTTCTCCACGAAATATTGTTCTTTCTTCTTCACTTACCTCTGACAGATCTTCAATGTTTCTAACAGACTTTGGCATTCTGGCTGAAAATACAGAAGACCAAAGTTGTTAATCCTTAGACATATACAAAAAGTATATCTGTTTATAGGTTTTTAGCCCAGCTGACTTTTGGGTCAGCTGAGCTTATCTGATACTATATCATCTTTTCAATTGTTTGACCACAATTCTATTCACATTTTCAACATCACAAAAAAACTGGTGGCTATACACTCTTTTAACTTGATGAGGATGTAGCTTGGGTAGTTCTTTACCAAATGTGGTCAACAGTCATGCTCAACTGAGTTTTACATGTATTTTACTTTTTCTTTTTCTTTTTTCTTTTGGAGAGTTGTGAAAGGCTTTTTCTGTGAAACCACTTCGCCAATTGTTTCAAAACCATATAATAACACTTCTAGGTTGCCTGATGAACAGATTAAGTTAAATGAATTCTTTACTCCACACAAAAGTGAAGCTAGAGGGCTGTGTGAACAGCCCATTCTCAGCTGACCTTAGCATGTCGCACAAAATCAAGGTTGCAACTGAACAGACCTGTGTTGAGCTTTAGTTAAGTGCATATGAGATCTGGAAGTATTTCTAAGACTGACTACTGAGCCTCTTAATAGCTCAGCTTGACTAGCAAGTCAGCTGAGCTAAAAAAAAATTGCAGTGCCACCTGGTGACAAAATTGAGAACTAGGAGTCCCCAGGAGTGTTGTTGTGCTATATCAGAGCAATTGGGTGAGTGGTTTTAGAGAAGATTTTTTAAGATTTCCCTCCAAAAAGACAAAAAAATTCATAAAAAATCTAAAAATCACTGAAGCGTGACCATTTGAACAAACTTCGTAGAGACCTGCCCAAGATACATTGCCACCACATTTGAAGGCAATCTGGTTGACGGATTGAGAGAAGACATCGAAAATGTGAATTAGCATTAGAATGCCCATTGACTTACATCAAGAAGAAAGGTGCATTTACTGATAAGTACCCGAAATGACAAAATCTTTAAAAATCAGGAATCCATGGCAGTGCCACCTAGTGCACAAATTTGTTTGACCCTTTCACAAGGAACATATCCACCAAGTTTCAGCTTAATCTGAGCGACGGTTCTGCAGAAGAAATAGACAATAGCAAAAACACACAAAGATCACATTCTTTTCTAAATTGTGGTGCCACCTGGTGAACAAAGTAAGAACTAGGAGTGTTCCTGTGAGAAATTCAAGCAATTGGGTGAGTAGTTTGGGAGAAGATTTTTCAAGATTTGTCCAAAAAACAACAAAATATTCATAAAAAAATCCCAAAATCACTGAAGTGTGACCATTTGAACAAACTTGGTAGAGACCCAATAAAGGTACATTGCCACCAAGTTTGTAGTGAATCTGAATGACAGTTTGACAGAAGAAGGCCAAAATTAGCATTAGAATGCCCATTGAGTTACATGGTAATCAAAAGGAAAGGGGCATTTGCCGATATTAAAAAACTACCCATATTGAAAAAAATCATTAAAAATCAGGAATCCACGCAGTGGCACCTAGTGAACAACTCTGTTTGACCATTTCACAAGCAACAAATCCACAACATTTCAGCTTAATCTTAGTGACGGTTCTGGACTCAGAAGAAGTCCAAAGTAATGAAAACACAAAGAAATCAATGAAAAAAACTAGAAAAAATTGTATTGCTACCTGGTGCACAAATTAAGAACTAGGAATCCCTAGGAGTGTTCCTGTGTGATATCAAAGCAATTTGGAGAGTGGTTTTGGAGAAGATTTTTTTAAATTGCAGCCAAAAAGAACAAAAAATTCATAAAAAATCCAAAAATCACTGGAGTATGACCATTTGAACAAACTTGGTAGAAACCCACCCAAGGTACATTGCCACCAAGTTTGAAGTGAATCTTGCACACAGTTTTGGAGAAGACGTCAAAAATGTGAATTGTGAATGGACAGCAGAAGATGGATGAACAGAGATGGCATAAGCTCTGCTGGCTGATAAGCTGTGCTGCAGGTTTCGTTTTTATGTTTTCATGAATTTTATGTGTTTTTGTGACTTTTGACTTCTTTACCACGACTGCTGGTTTGATTCTCTTCTAATTTGGCAGGAATGTACCTTGACACGTTCTTATACAAAGATGTTCATCAGGTGGTGCTTCTATTATTTTCTGATTTTTTAATAATTGTTCAAAAGTATGTTCTGATCAATACAAGTACATATTAGCATTTTATCCCATGAACAAAAAGGTCCTGTATCATTACTTCTATGCCATCAGTGAAAAAAAAAAAAAACCCTAAGCCAAGTTGCATAGTCTTCCTGTCCATTCCTCTTATAGGTAAATGGACACTAGTGTAAATGCATGTAAAGTAAGTTTAAATTCAATTTCTTTAACACTGCAATATTCAGCTCCTCTTCAACTTTGTGCAATATACATTGAAATAGCTACATGGTCACAAATTTTGTATACTAAGTTAGGCTTCAGTGATCTTTTTTCTATTTTGGGGTGAAAATCTTAAAATGGCCACTTCTTTGAAACCATAAAACCTATTGCTGTTAAAAGATGCATGGACACATCTTTGAGCCTCGACTTGTTTAAGTTTGTTTGTATGAGTCAAGTTGACTTAATTCCTGTTGTCACAAGGCAACTTAAGTGAATTCATATTTTCAGTGATAACTCAAGAACTGTTTAAGAAAGGAATTTGAAATTAACCCTGATGATGGTCCTGAATTAAGGGCAAAGTGAGAATAGTTTGGTAACATTTACCTAATTCTTTAGGTCATAGAGTAACTGTAGTGAATTTAATGCAGCATGGATGATACATCTAGAACTATATATTGCTAAAACTTTGATATTGCATGTGGTGATGGTCCAATACATGTATAAAGGTCAGTTTGACATTACCTATGCATGACTTGTTTGACCTGATTCCCAAGGTCATAACACCATTGTAGTGTATTTCGCATTTTCTTTAAAACATAAACTATGAAAGCTAGGACCTTGACACTGCACCTAATAATGGCCCTCCATTAAGACTAGGTTGTACCGCACTTAGTTTATCTTGATCCAATTCTCCAAGGCCATAGACAAACATATTGGACTTGGATATTATACATGATAATGGTTCTCTTGGGCAAAGTTGAGATTGCACAAAGGTGACCAAGGACTAAATCCCCAGGTCACAGGTCACAGGTCACAGAGCTATTTTATTCAATTTGACTGTTCACTTCATACAATGTACCTATACTATTACCACAGTGTAAATTGTTGGGGTGATGAGTGTGTTTAGTACTCTTTGTTGACAAACCAGACAAGTTGTTGAAGTTGTTAACTTGTCAAATGATGAAAGTAATAATACAATCAGTGATGAATATGTACTGCAATATGGAATATCCAACATGCAGTTCAGTCACTATACGAAATGAGCCGGAAACCCATACCACATGAACTTTTGCCTGCATGGCTAACCATACAAGAGAAGGCAGGACCTTTGCTCAGTCCAAGTTTACTGTTCTATTAAACTTTAAACTGTATAAAACATAACATATCTGCAAATTTACTGGTTAATGATTTGTATTTGTGAAGTCTCCCTTTTAATACAAGTTCAATTATAAACTAGAAAAGAAGATTTGCTTCACAGCAAACCTGTCTGGGTGCCTTCAAAATGAGAACAGTTTTGAAGCTATTTTAAGATTTAAATTTTGTGTATTCACTTAATTTTCATAAATTAAGATGCTAAAACTTTGGTTCATGGTTCATTGGATGCAGCTATGTCACAAACCTATGAATTGAAATTGGAATGGCACCTGTATCTACAATAGTTTTGGATATATTCAAAGATTTGTGTGTGTGTGTGTGTGTGTATATATATCCACCTAATTTTCATGATTTGAAATGCTAGAACTTTGGGTCATGGTTCATTGTATGCAGCTATATATGTCACAAACTAAAACTGAACCTGGAATGGCACTTCTGTCTTTATTAGTTTTAGAGATATAAAACTTTAAAATTTTTCAAATGCCCCTAATAAGCATAATTTAAAATTCTACAACTTTTGTTCACTGTCCATTAGATTGACAGGTGTCTCAAACCTAGATGTGTAAGTTTGAAATTTATGTCTATCTATAATATTCTTGAAGATATAGACCTTTTAAATCTTTAATTACCCCTAATTTGCATAATTTTAAACATCATGACTATTCAAAACAATATGCACAATTTCACAGGGAGGAACAAAATTCCAATGTGCATATATAGGTATGTGACACCTGCCAATTTAATAGACAGTAAATGAAAGTGGTAGAATTTCAAATATGCTAATATTATGGGCATTGAAAAATTTAAAACTTGAATATCTCCATAACTATTATAGATACAGATGCCATTCCAACTTTAATTTATATGTTTGTGGCAAAGCTGCATCCAACGAACCATGAGCCAAAGTTGTAGGATTTTAATTTATAGTATGCAGATTTGGTGAATATGCAAAATTTTAATTTTGAATAGTTTCAAAACTATTATAGATGGAAGTGCCATTCAACTTCAATTTATGGGTATGTGACATTGCTGCATCCAATGAACCATGATATAAAATTGTACAATTTCAATTTATGCAAATGAGATGAATACACAAAATTTTAATCTTGAATAACTTCAAAACTATTATACATAGAGGTGCCATTCCAAGTGCAATTTGTAGGTATGTGACATAGCCCCATCCAATGAACAGTAAACCAAAGTTACAGGCTTATAATTTATGCAAATTAGGCAAATACACAAAACTGAAATGTTGAATAGCTTCAAAACTACTTTAGATAGCAGTGTGATTCAAACATCACTTTATAAGTTTGTGTAACGCCGCATCCAATGACCCAAGAACCAAAGTTGTTGCATTCTAATTAATGCAAATTAAGCTAATACACAAAATTTAAATTAAGTTGAACAATGGCAAAGTGTAGAATTTGGAACTGTTCTCATTTTGAAGACACCCAGACAGATTTGCTGTGAAGCAAATCTTCTTTTCTAGAAACCCTTGACACCCCCAAGTGGTTGTGTAATGTCTAACTCATTCCATACTATGGTCACAGGCCTTGGTCACTGGTTCTGGCACTGCCTGGCAAGTCATGTTGCAGCTGCTGCAAGGGCAGCTGCAGCATGACTTGCCAGGCAGTGCCAGAACCACTGACTCAAGAATATAGGCATGTTGGTACTTGAACAGAAGCTCTTTTCATGAGGAATTTGAATATGCAATTGTCATCTTAAATCTAGGTAAATATACAGAACAATCAGGGACTGGTATGGAATGAGTTAAGTATCGTTAAATGAAAGGCAATATATGGTACAATAGCATGAGAACAATTGAGGCCTTTTATCCATATTCATGATTACTTGATGCTCTGTTTATAATAATCAATTTTTGGGTCGACTGTTTATTAACTTTTCTTGCTTTTTGAGGGGACCAACAATGGACACTCTGTAATCATTCATTTTGCAAGCAAACTTGAGGACTGATCCATCCGAATAAGTGTGTTTTAGTATCTGGTAAACAGGTGAATATACAGCAATACAAGCATGTTTATGTCAATAAAAACAAGCAATTCAATTCATTCTTAAATATGTTCATGCAGCATAATATGCAGCCCATTTCCTCATTTACAAGAACCGTCCTCAAAGATTAATTGCGAGGTAGAGCAGGGGTGATAGCTATTTCTTTGACATGAAAATGAGAGCAAAGTGCTGTAGCACTTTGGTCAAGAAAACCCCACAAACCCTCTTGATCCTTACTGCCCTAAAAAAACACCATAATCAATGGTACTATTGAGGATGGATGTACTCATTCGGCATGGTCTGGGCTGGAAAAGCTTATCCAAAGGACATGGGGTCTCCAGAAAGAAAGTAAAAAAGTAGTCTCGTTTTCCAATAGGATAACAATTGGAACTAGAAAAGGAAATTTGCTTGAATGCAAATCTGTCTGTGTGCCTTCCAAAGTAGTAATCAAATGCTACAATTTTTGTCCTTTGGTGCTTCACATTCCATTAAGGTTACGGTGGGATGAAAGTTTCAAAGTCCAAATGACATTGACCTTTGATGTTTAGAGGTCCCATGTAAATTACAAAAATGTACAGTGTCACAATAACTACAATTTAAGCCCAACATGAACCAAATCAGAAGAAAATTGACCAAGTTCTGGCTAGATGAAAATTTCAAAGGTCCAGATGACCTTGAACTTTGACCTTTAGAGGTCACATGTAAATTACAAAATGTGCAGTGTTACAAAAGCTACAATTTGAGTCCAACATGATCAAAATTCAATAAAAATTGACCAATTTCTGGCTAGATGAAAATTTCAAAGGTCCAAATGACCTTGACCTTTAGAGGTCACATGTAAATTACAAAAATGTGCAATGTTAAAGTAAATACAATTTGAGCCCACCATGATCAAAATTGGTTAAAAATTGACGAAATTATGGTAGATGAAAATTCCACAGGTCCAAATGACCTTTGACCTTATGAGGTCACATGTAAATTACAAAAATGTGAAGTGTTACAATTGCTACAATTTGAGCCCAACATTGAACAAAGATTGACTGAGGTGTGGTAAGAAGAAAATTTCAAAGGTCCAAATGGCCTTGACCTTTGACCTTTAGAGGTCACATGTAAATGACAAGAAATGTGCATTGTAACAAACATATTTATTGAAGTTGGATTGGTTACCTGTACCTATAATAGTTTTGCAGATATTCAAGATTTAAATTTTCAAATGGCCCTAATCTGCATAATTTTCAAAACCATTGAACCTCTTTACATCAACTCAAAACCTCATGTATGGAAGTATAATCATACCAAGTTTGGAGTTTCTACATATAACACTTTTAAGAAATGAAATGCAGGACAAAGGAAGGAAGGAAGAAAGGAAGGAAGGAAGGAAGGAAGGAAGGAAGGAAGGAAGGAAGAAAGGAAGGAAGGAAGGAAAAAAGAAAGAAAGAAAGAATTCCTAGAAAAACAATATGTCTGTGTTGGCACACAGACATAGCAACATGATGCTCAAAAGAAGGGTTAAAACACTACTAAACACACTGGTCATGTAGCCATTTAACTTAACAACTGTTAGCTGATTTACCTCAGATTAAGCTGTGAAGTCTGTGTAAGTTTTAGCAACGTGGATATTCTTCATTCTGACTTGCACATATATATTTTCAACTTTCTACAAGGTTAGATATCACAGTAACAAATAAACTGACACCAACATGACCGAAAATCACTTATATGCCATTACATTATGTACATGTATAATTATATCTGACATGATTTTTTATGGGACATAAGTTATACATCTCCAACAGATCAAACAACCACAGAAATTATACCTAACACAGAACGTATTTTTCTGCCCCTTCCCAACTAGTTTCTGCTGTGTGGTCTTCTTCAGAGGAGCACAGGAACTCCTCCACTCCCCTGAAGAAGGCCATTCAGCAGGAACTAGTTGGCGAAAAAATAAGTTCAGTGTTAGCTATTTATTATTTTCTCTGGTTGTTTGATCTGTTGGAATTACATAACTTGTATGCAGTTAGGACTTTTTGACATCTCCCCTGCATCCTGTGTGGGTCCAGACCGACATCTCCTAGAATGACTAACTTGACAGTGTTGCTTTGTCATGTTTCACACGTGAATTTTTGAAAACATATACAAGTGATGTAATTGCTGGATTCATTGGTCAGTCATGCAAACTTCAACAAATGAGAAGCCACACATTTCAAATATGGGATGAACACACCAGGTTTGACACTTGACAAGCACAAAAATGGATCAATTCTGAAAACAATGTACATGTACACGTTTCTTCATTAACTTGCCTCGTCTGGCAGTCTCCACACCTATAACGGAAAATATGGCATCAGGTAACAATTGATATCGTATCAGTTATTAACTTAATAACAAATCTCCTCTCAGTTAGTTGTCCATTTCTTCACCAAGACTTACAAATTAAAATCACAAACAAGATTGTCATCGAAATTTTATCTCATGATCTGGTTCATATAAATCAATCCTAAAAGCAATTTTCCCACAAACATCAACTTGATATATTATACATGTATTTTTCAGGAGAAAACACTGGCACATACATTCCATGTATTTTGAGCATACTCTGCAAGAACCCTTTTTTTTGTGTTCATGGGGACAATGTATGTGATCAAAATAAAACTGCATGGAGACAAAAATGACAACAGATTAAGCTTCAAATTTTCAAAGTGATGTGAGGGCACTGATACATGTACTTAAGTCTTTTTCTCATCATCTGATATTTTTCTGATGACCCAAAGATAATTATAAGAACTCTTTTTTTTCTGCAGACCCAAATAATAACACACAAAAAAACATGCTAACAGCATTTGAAATTCACCATCAAGTTGGAAGACAACCAGCAGAAATATTACTGCATAGAAACGAATGCATTTTCTACCGATATTGAATTGTTTTCACCTGTTCATTGTCATGTTTGAATGTGACAAATAAACAATTTAATAACAATGCCCTAACCAGGAATTAGATTCACTAACTTCAGGAGACCTACATTTATCATTTTGGAAACATACAACCCCATAAGTTCCACAAAAAAATGACCCATGAACATTTTAGCTCATAGTATAGATCTGCAGCTTGTTGTTAAAGTACCCCATCTCTCTCTCTCTCTCTCTCTCTCTCTCTCTCTCTCTCTCTCTCTCTCTCTCTCTCTCTCTCTCTCTCTCTCTCTCTCTCTCTCTCTCTCTGTGTGTGTGTGTGTGTGTGTGTGTGTGTGTGTGTGTGTGTGTGTGTGTGTGTGTGTGTGAACTTCAATTTTACAGAGTTTAAAAGCAGGATAGCATGGTGTTATCACAATTGATAAATGCTGAACAAATGCCAATTGAATGCCAAAAATATGTCACAACTTACTTTCCTTCAGAGTTTTTCTTGCTTCATCTACCTTGTCACGTAGTACAATGATCTGTTTCTCCAACTGCTCGTTTACCTCCACTTGAGTTTCATATCTGGTCTTCCATTCATTATCTACAACATAAACATCTTTGAAGAAGTACATATCAACACCCCATGGGCCAGTGGCAAAATCAACCAGATCAGAGAATTGATGATCCCAAAAGGAAGGAAGAAAATAGAGAAAAAATTATTGATGATGTATTTACTTAATATCATTTTTTTTTCATCCCCATTATACAATTTGTCAGCATTATATGATATCTGTTATGTGATATAATTTATATGTGTCTCACAGTGTCAACTGTCCTTGTGGGGAGTCCATAAGCTCTTTAGTTTCTTTTCCCAACTTGAATATTATTGTGTAATGCACACACTTGTATCCTATATCTGAATGAACTTTAATTTTCAGAAAAAAAAGAAAGAATGAAAAAAGAAAGAGAGAAAGAAAGAAAGAAAGAAAGAAAGAAAGAAAGAAAGAAAGAAAGAAAGAAAGAAAGAAAGAAAGAAAGAAAGAAAGAAAGAAAGAAAGAAAGAAAGAAAGAAAGAAAGAAAGAAAGAAAGAAAGAAAAAGTTTGCTGCATAGCAAGAACCTCCCACCAAATTAGTATGTGTGTCTTCATGGCTTATTGGTATGACAATGTACAATTGGTATTACAGTACTACAGTGTATTATCAGTAGGACAATGTACAATGGGTACTTCAAGTACAAAACTATATGATCTGTGCGACAGTGTACAATTTGGTACTTCAGTATTACAGTGTATGATTGGTACAACAATATTATGACTGCGTACAATGGGTACTTTAGTACTACAGTGTATTATCGGTTAGACAATGTTGCGACAGTGTACCATGGGTACTCCAGTACTGCAATGTATAACAGCTACAACCAGTTAGCGTAATCAACTGGTTTTCAGGAACAATGTTGGAAAGCCACACTTGACACAAAGACTGTTCAGTGTAACAAGCTCCAAGTCTTACTTCAATGCACCTAACTCATCTCTTGGATGATGGAAAATACTTTTTCAAATTTCAAAGTACTCTAACTCAACTGAAGTTCAATTTTACTACATAAACCTCTGTGTAATCCCAGCTGTATGTCTTACACAGCCCACCCAAGCTTGTTTCCAAGATTGTCTAGTGTATGTGATGCAGGCATAACCTGCCAGTGTGCATACAGAAGTTATGCAACTTTTGGGCATACTAATTGGCAACATCTAAAAATAGAGCCCTGTCACAGCTGAGGTACCTAGTGAGGAGGGAGATGGAGGGGTGGCACCACCTGACTCTTTACCAGTGGTTGTGCACATGTAAATGAAGCTCCTTCTTGGATTTCACTTGTTATTATTCCTTCCATTTAAAGACAACATATTACTCAAAGCCACACTGCATATACGGGTGCATGGTTGGCTGAGCGGTAAGGCACTCGTTTTTCACCTCTGCGACCTGGGTTCGATTCTCGTCCTGGGCAGCATGTGGAAAAAGTTCCTACCACTTTAGCCATGCACGGTGGTTTTCTCTGAGTCCTTCGGTTTCCCTCACCACAGACAAGGTAGGAAGTACACACCAACATCTGTGCCATGGAGAGTGACTCGATAAGTCAATTATACTTGACTTCTTTCACAATCCATGTAAAACAAATGTGTCTACACTTTATACTTTTATCTTCCACCATACCCCTATCCTATGGTTCAAATTTCACCGACATGCCCAATCTGTTGCTAGGCAACTGGCCTTGCCCCAATCTAAGAATAGGAATTCCTGGTCTCAGTCCCAATTCAGATTTAATGCATATTACATATACCCAGAAACTGAATTTGCCTCATTTCACTTTATTTAACTGGATCAATCATCTACACAGTCATACAAAATATAAATGCAAGTTAATGGCAGGTCTAACTATTATATTTTTGATGACAGAGTACACCTTCAGACTCTAATGCATTTTTAATTTCTCTCACCAGGTGTCACCACCTATCAGAGACCTGAACAAATCTGTCTGTGTGCATACTTTTAAATATTTTCAGGATCTGAAAATTTCAGATGCCCTTAATTCGCATAATTCATATTTGTTCAGCTTTCGTTACCAATTCATCCGATGTGTACAAATCCATAACATAGGAGTAGAAGTTAGAATGGCATCTCTATCTATTATAGCTTTGAAGTTATTCAAGACTTAAAATGTCCAATGGTCCTACTTAGCATAATTTAAATTGCTACAACTTTAGTTTTTTATTCATTATGTGGGCAATGGCCAACAACCTCCTAGCAGAAGTTGGAATGACATCTATATATATAATAGTTTTGAAGTTATTCAAGATTGAAAATTGCGAATAGTGCTAATTAGCATAGTTTAAATTGCTACAACTTTTGTTTTGGATTCATTACATGCATAATGGCCAATAACCCTCTGGTAGAAGTTGAAATGACATCTCTATTTATAATAGTTTTGAAGATATTCAAGATTCAAAATGCTGCTAATTAGCATAATTTTAATTGCTGCAACTTTTTTTTAAAAATTCATTAGATGCGTAATGGTCACTAACCCACTGGTAGAAGTTGTAATGACATCTCAATCTGTTATAATTTTGAAAATGTTCAAGATTTAAAATTTCAAAGGCCCCTAATTTGCATAATTTTAAACATCTTCATTCCTCTGCATAAAAAAGCAAAACTCCTTTATGGAGGTACTATCAAGTTTGGAGTGTTTATTTATAATGGTGTCAGAGAAAAGTGTTTGGACAAATCTCAGAAAGAAAGAAAGAAAGAAAGAAAGAAAGAAAGAAAGAAAGAAAGAAAGAAAGAAAGAAAGAAAGAAAGAAAGAAAGAAAGAAAGAAAGAAAGAAAGAAAGAAAGAAAGAAAGAAAGAAAGAAAGAAAGAAAGAAAGGAAAAGAGTGTGTTGATACACACTTTACTAAACCCTTTTAGGACCCAGAGGGCAGCACTGGAGAGATATCATTTGCAAAATTTTATTTACGTCTGTAACAACAAGGAGCCTACAACAGATGCTGTAGGTTCCTGATGACAATAAATCCCTTTGAAGATAACAAATAGGCACCATAATGCAAATAAATACTGTCAAGCGCTGCCACCTGGGGGCATAAATTCCACTACTGATACATGTACTTACTTTCATCATCTATCCCATCAAACCTTTTATCAAGCTCTTCCACAGTTAGTTGTAGTTCTCCAGTTGATTTGTCAAGCATCTCCCTGTTTATTGAAATAAAAGATACCACAGTCTGTCTTTTATGTCAAAAGTGGTACATACAAATATAATTATTCATCCAACCTTCATTGTTTGATTTTACCTGAGAGCACTTCCATCCCCTCAGGTACATTTTCACCAGTGATATGAAGAAGTTTATTGATATATTTGCACTAGTGATATAAAGAAGTTTGAACTGTGAATGCCATTTGCAAATTTTATAATGTATACTCTTTCTGCTTGGAAGCTGACCCAAGTCATGAAGCTGCTTGTGGTAAGGAAACCAAGTTGAAGTACACAGTTGTCAATTAATTTGAATGTCCATATTTTTCATTCTTGGTTCTGAAATAAAATGGAGAATTTAAGGTGCTGGCCCTTACTTAGGGTGCATATAACATAGTGGTACAAAAATTGCCACTGAGTCTATGTTTTTATATACAAGCGGCCTCGGGTAACACATTTTTAGTTTTGTCAGTATGTGTGGTTTCTTTACATGTAACAATAAATATTCTAAGATTAATTTTTAAAATGTGAGGGGCATTTTATCCAAGGGGTCTGATGTACACTTTGAGAAAGGATCACAACAAAACTTTTGGCATAAAGAGCTTGAAATCAATGATCATTTAAAGACAATAGTGTAACTTAGGTAGCATGTTTTTTTGTTTTCCATTAAAAGGAATGGTTTTTATGTAATTGAATTTTTAAGCATCTGCAATTAACATTGATAACCTTTTTTTCCATTTGGAGCGCGAAAAGTAGCCTTTAAAACTGGAACATTGCCAAACACAAAAAAATGACTACCTCATTTGTACCCTTGTCTTTACATAGACGCTAATTTCACAAAGGTTCATCCAGTAATGAGTGAGGCTTTCTTAAAATGACTAAGTCTTGTAAAAATGAATTCACCCATCCAGTTTTTGAGTGAGGCTTTATCAAAATCACCAAGTCTTAAAAATTTGTTCCGAGATATTCACTACCAAAGTTAACAAAGCAGATTTTCTGACTTTGCTTACATACGACATCTGCTCAGGCCATTAAGAAGGATGACTAAATGCTAATCCCTTGAATTCTGTCATAACTTTGACATACACACTTACAAACAATATATTTGGGAGTGCATTGTTAAATGAACTAGTGGCATATTACACATTTAATGAATCTCATGTGTTTGTATGCAGCCTCAACGCAGAAAAGTATTATGACATGGTGTGGCATGAGGGCTTGATGTTTCAAACTTATCAATGTACTGCCTAATAATCACTGAATGTTTCTCTGTAAATGGCACAGAGCTTCTCATTGTATAATTAAGTGCAATAACTGTTTAAGTAATACATGTACTTTCTTTATTAAATGCCGAGTAAGACAAGGGAGCATTTTAGCCCCATATTTACTATATATATTTTTGAATGGTATTTCACTAGATCTCAATGACATCCATGATGGTTTGCGGATTGGTGATCATAAATTTAATAACTTTGCATATGCGGATGACATCTCCCTGATTAGCCCTATGGCTTCAGGCCTGCAAAGGCTGATAGATGCGAAGCATACCACTCATCCTCATGGAAGTTTAAGTTTGGTACCAAGAAAACTAAGTGTATGATATATGGTAAAACTATGTTTAATACACTGCCTACTTTAATAGTATCTTGGTGGTTCAAAGATAGCAGTTATAAGTGTCATGAAATTCTTGTGACTACTTTTACCAGTACTTCCAATCACAATGATTCCAAGAAGCACATTGAGAAGTTGCAGACAAGGCTTCTACAGTCTTGGCAATGTAGGTCTGCCCCATTGTGGCTTATCAACTGATGCCAAAGTTGATCTCTGGAAAACTGTACGTGTTCCATCTTTAATATTTGCATGTGAAGCTGTGTCGGTTAAAAGTAAGGTCTTAGCATGACTAGAATCATGTCAAGGTACTTCTAGGAAACAGTTTATGGGTATTGGAAAACAATCTCATTATTCTAACTTACTTCAGGCCATTGATATTTTACCTTTGTCTCAGGTCATCTGTCACAGATTTTTTTAAATTTTGTAACACTGTATTCCAAGTGGAAAGTCCTTTAAGAAAGTTATGTATAATGTTAATTGTGAGATAGATTGAAGCTAAATAGCTTATTCTGGGCACTCTGATTGAGTGGATGGTTAATCTTGGGCTGTTCCCCCCCATTGCCATGGCTTCTTGTGGTCATGCCCTCCCCCCCCCCCATCTGTAAACTGAGGAGACGAGATTTTGACCCTCTGAAATTCCTGACACATCATGAGAATTACATGAAGCCATGGTTGACAGAATACACTTTAACTAAACTTCTCACCCATGCTTTCTAGGGGTGTCCTGGGTTGGATAAGGCTTGTTTTCTGGAGGTTTCCCTCTGCAGTGGGTCCCCAGCACAGCCTGCTCTACTCAGAGGCGGTCCCCCATATGTATGTATCCCTGCTGTTGCGCATAAATTATGAACATTCATACTCATTTTTTAAGTTCCTGGAGTTCAGCTCTGGTCGTTGAGTCAGGTGGTCCCAGCTGCCCATAATGTCATGCAGGCTTGGCCTCATGAACCCCTTTCTCCTGGGCCTGCTGGGTCCTGACTCTATGTCCTGAGCTTTCACAGGGGTAGAGCAATTTACAAATGTATTGTATCATGTGTATGTCTTATACTGTCCCTTCATGTGATAGTGTAAAATAGCCCAGTTATGATCTGTATATTATCTGTATATTATGTTAAATATTGCCCCCTGCCTGCAATCTGATAATGTTAAATACATTAATGTTTGCGTATTATATTGAAACCTGTCTTTGTTTATATTTTATATTGTAAAGTTACCTTTTGGATCTTGATGTATTTGTATATCAATGTAATTTCCCCGAAAGGGGGTTTTGATAAAATTATTATTATTATTATTATTATTATTATTATTATTATTATTATTATTATTATTATTATTATTATTATTATTATTATTATTATCATTATTATTATAGTGGCTCTAACTAGTCACCTGTGAAATAATGGGCTCACATGTAAAAACACATCCAGTAAGGCTTTGACTGTGAAAGGTTATCTAAACATCACCATTGGTCACCACATTTAACTGCCAATTAACTGAACGATTCCATAAAGTTTGTACTGACACAGGAACACTTTTAACATGTTATAGTAAAACTATTTAGCATGGATAAAGAGTAGCACTTCATCATCCAAAATGTAACAATAGTTCAATTTCACTGATTTGAAGGTCGCAGGTAAGCCCCGACACCTTACATCCTCCTTAACTGACAAGATCTCGATTCTACAAAAGCATATAGAAGTGGGTAAAAATTGTGCTATTTACCTGTGCGTCAGATGAAGCTGAAGTTAAAATGAACTGATCCATGCGACTTGATATGCTTTAATTTAAGTAAAATTTTTAAACGTACTATCTTTAATATCAGGCTGAAATAGATCAATGGTCACTATGAAATCATCAGGACACCGAAGTTCTATTTAACATCATTTTTCACAAAACTGAAATATATATACATGTATATTGACAAACTGGCATCACCAGATCATTACTTGAATGTTCCTGGGAAAATCCAGTAATTGAGTTAAAAAAAACTGGGGAGAAACTTGTTTTTAGCAAGCCTTTAATAATATATGCAGAAGTGAGGTTTCCATCTCAAACAACCAGCAAAACTTGTCCTTATCTTATACCTATGTACAGCAGCACAGACTAAATTAGTGCTGTGATCATAAGGACCTGAATCCAGTACAAGGAGCACACTGTCACTGAAATGTCAAAATTACAAACATAAGCAGAATTTGAGTGGAATATGCTGAAAATTGTTTTCATTATATATATATATATATATATATATTCTTGAACTGCAAAGTAATGAAAATAATTCCCAATAGAATCTGCTTAAACTCTACCCAAATAAACAATAATCTGGATTCTATGAGGATTCATCACCATCATCTCTATCCATGATTAATTTACAGTCAGAGATGCCAACTCGGCAACTGTCCCTCATCATAATGGGTCTGAAAGAAGCTGAAAATTTGACAAATTTACAGTGTGTGTCCATCATCAAAATCGAGTAATTGCTGCTATATTCTTTATTAATTATTTTGTGTCCCTGATGGTCTTGACTATTTGTCTCTGAAATAACACTGTTGGCATCCTGTTTTGAGTACAGGGCCTGGGCCTCAAATTCGCGACGCGGCTCAACTGACAGGGACCCCTAATATCGCTCTTCAAGCAGGTGCTTCCTTTAAATTTAGTGCTGATGGCGGCAAACTGTCAGAATGTTGCATTGACCACCACAAAAAAAGTAACTTCAAAGCTGATCATTTCTACCATCATGTCAGTGCTGTCTAAACTATGATCATATGACTGATGGATAGTGAAAAACCACCTGGTGACCATCTGCCCATCTGATGCCTGTTGGATTTCCATGCCAACAACGACGCAGCCTCAACTTCGTTTCACGTTCCTCGCAGTGTCTGCCATTAGAGGATTTCGATAAATTTACGGCTTCCTGAATACTTACTTCATTTGGCGTTCTTGTGCAAGTTCTGCACGAAGTCTTTCTAATTCGAAATCTCCTCCAAGCGTCCCCATTCTTAATTATGGTTCACTAGTTGTGAAGCTGGGGTAATCATGAAAACAATTAACGTCCCCAGAGCGCATGCGTGGTCTCCATAGCTTGGGAAGCACCTGGTTGAACTTGAATGTCAGCGCATGTTGGATTCCAGAACACCACTGATGTAGCTTGAATACGACTGTTCGGCCTTGATATAACAATTATATTACAATAGCCTTCTTGATTTACTGTGCTCGTCAGTGTTGAAAGAAAAAGAGTGACGACTGAAAGATGTGAAAACAACATAAGGAGCTTTGCATTGGGCTGGTTTACCTATTTTATAAATAAAACTGACGCATCCATTACACGTGACCTTGTTTTGATCACCTGACCAGGATTCCCCTTGTACCTTGTACTCCGATTCCGAGCTCTGGGACATCAAACGTGTGGCAAACGTATGCTGATTGTGCAGCCGTCAGCGAAAAGTTTGTCAGCAAATTATTTGTATAAATATTAAGAGAGCGCAATCTTGCTCATTATTTTCACTGTCAGGCGAAGCAAGGACACACATGTGCATTTTAAACTCGGAGACAGGCTTACTCGAAATCTGCATGCAGCCTTGTTGGAAAACGTGGTGTGGACTGTAGTTTGGTGCACATTCAAATTGTCAAAAACGGAATGTTTATCTGTAAAATTTTGTGACTGCAGTATCGTTTATTGAGATGATACTAATTTGACACGGTTGTGAAATTGGACAGCATTACAAAGGTCCGTCCAAGTCTACCAAGAAGCACTTCTGATCGCTGTCACTTTTGTGAACCTGTTCAACGCAAGAGGAACCAATCGATTCTGCCAACTACAACAGATCGACGAGATATATGGGCCCACCACTGCGAAAGAAAAGTCCGACATGTCGACCTCAAAAAGTGCTACAAACGAACAACATACAGCCAGAGGCAGAGCATACTCATCACGAAAACGGACACAGCCCAAAGGAGGGTACCGAACTTCTCTTACCAAAGTCGACTCGGAGTATGACTACTCCAATGGCAGTGACTTGGAAATAAATAGATATTTGAGAAAAAGAATTGGGTCAAGTCTGTGCAACTTTGTGACACGTTGCTTCAAACAAGATCTTGGATTTGAGGGTATAGTTATTGCAAGTTTTATCATATCAAACATTAAGGATATTTTTATACATCCAAGGTCTGAGTATGGGCAAGTGAAACTTGAAAATGCCAAAATCAAGTTCATGACAGAAGAATCCAAGGGAGATCCGCTCTTGTGGGTGCGTGTATTCAAGGCCTGGTCAAACACACAGAAAAGAGCTCGTTCATTATGGTGCTCAGAGAACTGTATAAATGACAGTTTGCTGCGACAGGTGGCAGAAGTTGCATCAGAACTGTCAAGTAGAATCAGAAACTGCAGATCAGGTTCATATCATTTAGCTGAAACCGGGTTTTGCAACTCCAACGCAACAGAAGACGACCTGATTGATTTAATGCTTGCATCTTTTCCACATAATATAGGCGTATACAGTGGACACAAACGCCTTGGGTATACATTGATTTCAAGCAAAAAACAAGTAACTATTTATCCATCGTCGATTTTCCGAGTCACTGAAAATTTTCCGACATTTGCATTGTGCCTGCATTTGGAAGAAACGAAAGGGGTGTTGGCTGTTGAAATTTCACAGAAACATGTAGAAAATGTTATGTTGAAACAATGCAGAAATTTTGAATTGAAACAATTCATGATGCATGATATTCCAATTGCGAAAACAGTAGCAAAAGTAGGGGCAACAATTATAAAAAACTTCACGGACAATGGCAACAGACTAATAAGAGTACTTGAAAATAAAATCAAGGACAAGTGTGAAACAGATTCTGTTGCAATTGAGGTTAATTCGTTTTGCGGTCAGTTGGAAGTGTATTGTCGCACCAAATACCATGACACAGCTGAGTCTTTCATTAGACGGGAGATCCAACGACAAAGAAAGAAACTGTCCAAAGAATCCAAGATTTTACCATGTCTTCAGCACAGCAGTGTGCTTATGACAATAGGAGAAGGATGTAACGTCAAAGATCTGTTATCCAGTTTAAACTTCAGAAGTCTTATTGTGCACTCTGAATTTCGAGTGACAGACACTACTGAGGTGACCCAAGCAAAGGTAGAAAAACGTTTGAAATCGAGTGGCGATATTGAAGCCATTACGGAAATTGAAAGCCCGAAGTTCCGCAAGTTTACGAATCAATACAGATGTTTTATTGTGACATTCAAAAGTCATAAACATGCACAAAAAGTAAGGATGGGTTTAGACTTTGAAAATGTTTCTGATCGTGATATTTTGCACATTCGCCCTTTAAAAATGCCAATTTGTTCCCCTGACCAGGATAGTGATAAACCTGTGTTCAGATTTAAAGTAAAAAAAATTAGAAGATTTATAGAGTATGAAGAAGCAGAAGTTGTTTTGAACAACGAGGAAGACTGTGCAAAGGCGAAAGAGACGAAGTGTTTTCCAATCGGGAATAGGTGGGCCAAAGTTCATTCTGCGTTCAATGAGATAGGTGAAGTGGAAAATAGGAAAATCATTTTGCGAAATTTGGATGAAAATAAGAAAAACATTGATGAAGTCCGTAGAACTTTTGAGCAAGCAACAGAAGTGTTTTGCAAGAAAATCGGCTTTGTCATAGATCCTGAATACCATTCCAGCATTGAAGATATGGAACAACAAGAGGTGATCATTCTGGAAAAATTGAAATATTTCATGCGAACTGAGAAAAATATGGAATACACTCTCAGGTCTGAATACATTCAAAGGTGTATTGATGTTATGTTTGTACCTCCTAAAGATGGAGATCTGAATTTTGAAGGCTATATTTCTACATCAGATATGGATATGTTTGCAATACTGGTCGAGTTCGCAAAACGTGTGGAATCCAAGATAGGAACTATCCATGATGAATCGGACACATACGAGTATGATGCATTCGAAATATCGACAAAACCATGTCTGACTTTCATCATACACCCAAAGATATACAGCGTTGTTCGAGATTCTATTCTGAGATGTCAAGAAAATCAACACCACAAAGCAGAGACTGATAAGTGGACCATTTCAGAAAAATGTCTGTATGATGGAGGGCTCTTGATCGAGATATTCCACAACAACATACACGAACTGAAGGAGGTAAACAACCAAATGCAAGATATTTTGAGACCACTGAAAATTTCAGTGATAAATCGTGAATCAACAAGTTGTCTTGTCCAAAATGATCAGTTCATAAAATCAGTGTCTGCAAAAACGTGCACAGTGGTGGAGTTTGATAAAGAAAGTCAAGCCTTCAGCATATATGGACACTCTAGCTGCAAAATATTAGCCGAGAAAAGTATCAAAGAATATCTTTGTGGGCCAGAGAGCTACCATATGAGTGTTTCTCTGAAAGGGGACAGGAGACCACCCTCCTTAATCAGAGTCTTGGTCAATAAATATGGCCCCCAATTACAGACGTTGCGGGAGAAATCTAGAGCTTGCAGCTTGATGCTTGATCTACAAAAACACAGTGTCGTCGTGGTTGGTTCAATTGAATGTGTAGAACAAGTTTCAACTGAAATTGAAAAATGTTGCCAGGAGCTTCCAAGAGATTATGCAGCACAGTACCAGCAAAATGATGCAGAAATATGTGTTGTATGTTTGTGTAAAGCAAGCAAGGTTCATTACAAACTGGAATCTTGTGGACACCTGTACTGTTGGGATTGTTGTCAACTGTTGCTACGGGTAGCCAAGGAAACCGGAAACTTCCCGATTATCTGTGCAGCTGCAGAATGTGAGATGCCATTTGTTATGAAAGACATGTTTCAAATCTGCAATGGCTTCAATTCCACAGAGTTCAATTCACTTGCAATGGCATCTCTGAAGTCATTTGTCAGGGCAAATAGAGAAATTGCCCGTTTCTGCCCTTCCCCTGATTGCCCTGGAGTATACAGGGTTTCAGACGTAGCATCTGTCTTCAGATGCTCGCACTGCCAGCAGAAATTGTGTACTGCTTGCCATCAGAATGCACACCCAGGTCTATCCTGTGATGTCCAAAACACCATGGAGACAATAGATGATGACAAACTCAAACAGTGGATGAAAGAACGACCAACGCACAGAAAACTGTGTCCTAACTGTAAATCGGGTATTGAGAAAAGAGCTGGATGCAACCATATCTGGTGTATCATGTGCAAGACGGATATTTGTTGGGCCTGCCTTCAGACATTTAAAAATGAGGCCGACACCTATGATCATATACGTTATACACACGAATTTAGTGATCTATCAGAAATTAGTGATTTTGGTGTCACTGACTCAAGTGAAACGGAACCCGACCTTTCATGAAATAGAACAATTCGTTCACAGTATTGGACTACAGTTAATTATGTTTAACTATATATTTGGAAAATGGATGGAATACATGCATGCAATATAAACTTAAAGAAAAGATTGTGCTGTGTTTAATGGATTCCTAGCAATTTTGCTTTCAAAACTAAGAAGATACCTTTAAATTTTAAAGTTTTTTTTTTAATTTTATCATGTGGAAGTGGTTTTCAAATATGTATGGGTACCTAAACCGATAGGAGTATATCCAAACATATGAAGATGCCTAGCTTTGAATACTTTTCGAGATATTTTGAAAGAAGATGCATGTAGCTTTAACTATGTATACTTTCCTCTGAATATGTTAAGGTGGCTTAGACTTCTAAAAAGATATGGCTATGCTCATTTGGAGATATCTGTAAAAGCATTTGCAAGGTGCTACAAATGTGCAATATTTAAATATCCATATATTGTGAAAGATGTCTTCACATGCATCAGACCTAAAGATATTTGTGTATCCATGTGTATGAATTATCTTTTAAAATATAAATATGTATTGTTACTTCTTAATATTTAAGGGGTTTCCAAATATTTTTAGAGACCTGTATGATGGCAATGGGAGATGATTTAAATGTTCAGTATTCCTGATATGTGGAAAGTTAGTGGACCTACAATTTACATGGCTTAAAGATCTAAATATGCAGACTTTCTCTGGCAATATCAATTTTCCTGAATCACTAACACAATGAATACTAATTTAGAAAACATTTAGTTGTGTGTTGTTTAAATACAATGCTCAAGAAGCTCGTTTGGACATGTTTTCTTGCAAGAAACTTTTCGTATATGGGCCAGTGGGATGTTCTTCCAGCGTTTTTCACTTGTTTGAAAGAGAGCATTTAATTTGAACTTGGCACTTATAAAATTTTTAAAAGTTAATTATTAAAATATAAAATATGCTTTAAGAAAACGTGAGTTACACTTTAATTGTTCTGTGCCCCCTTGTAAATACACAGATCCATCATCATGTACCCAGCCTGCTTTGGTCAAATATATACTTTTTAAATTCTATTATGTAAGTTTGTTATGCTGATGCTATGTATCGTCTTGATGCATTTGTAGGTCATGTGTTTCTTCGATTGTGGGGGCTGAATAAATTACTATTGTTATTGCTCTTATGATGGCTAGGTGCAATCTCTCTCTCTCTCTCTCTCTCTCTCTCTCTCTCTCTCTCTCTCTCTCTCTCTCTCTCTCTCTCTCTCTCTCTCTCTCTCTCTCTCTCTCTCTCTCTCTCTCTCTCTCTCTCTCTCTCTCTCTCTCTCTCTCTCTCTCTCTCTCTCTCTCTCTCTCTCTCTCTCTCTCTCTCTCTCTCCCCCCAAATTTTGTCCGGAGCAGTTTTCGGACACTGTTATTGCACAACCACCAAACCTGGCAAGGTGACTGACCTAACAATGAAACTAAGCATATTCTTTGGAATCATGATGATATCCCAAATTATGCAAATTAGAGACAAAATGTTAATTGTTCATTCATATCTTCACGACTAGTATAGACGCACACGAAATTCTACCTTGCACATGCAGAATTGAGACACTTGCCAACCTATTACAGATATAGAGGCGCCATTCTATTGGTACACCCAAGTAACCATGAACTAAAGTTCTAGCATTTTAATTTATGCAAATGAAGTAAATACACAATGTAAATCTTGAATATCTGCAAAACTGTTATAGCCTGAGGTAGAAGTGTTCTTCCAACTACAGGTTCGTGATACCGCGTCCAATGAACCATAAACCAAAATTTTATCGTTTTCACTTATGCAAGTGAGGTAATACCCATAATTATTATTATTAAGGTTAGTACCTGTGTTTATTACAATTATCATTTAGTATAATAAGGAATAAACGAGCAGCTGGGAAACAAAAACAAAAAGTGTGCGCTCATAAACTTAGTGGCCGAGTTTTCTTCTGAGCGCGATGCAGTGCACAGTTTTCAAGATGGTCGCAAATATAACTTTCAGAACTTACCAAGCGTATGAGAATGTAGGGTTGAGTTGGATATTGGGCGCACTACCTACAGCATTATGTAATGTATAGGCCAAATGTGAAAATATTGTAAATGCTATTTTTCGAAGAGTTTTTCATGAATCGTCACAGGATGGCTTTAAAAAAAAATACTGGCGTCACCTACCTAGAGTATTGCGAAACATATGGATCAAAATGTGTTGAAAACACTTTAGATTCAATATGTTGAAATAAAGGGCAAATATAATGATACCAAATTACCACAGATGTATCATATGTGGAAGTTCAATATTGCATAAAATGAGTGATCTTGACCTGTTTTCTCAAGGTGGCAGAGGGAAATGGTTTTCAGCTATGATCTGAACTTGTGCACATGTGTCAATATACCCAAATCCATAACTTGTGGAGTCACAGTGGCGCGCATTGCAGGTGTGAAAAGTACATTTAATCCATTATTTCACTTATGAATGGGGCAAATTCTGAAGTTACACCAAATATGTGGAGGTGGAGGGAATACATTGAGGATTTTTTTCGTTTGTTTGTTTGTTTGTTTGTTTTTGTTTTTGTTTTTGTTTTTTTTTTTTGTTTGTTTGTTTGGGTTTTTTTTGTATTGTTTTGCTTAAAAATCGAGATGAAACTTTAAACCAAATATCCGTTTGGGCCAATGATCAGATTTTTGTAAAATTTTGGGTGACCTTGACTTATTTTTCAAGGTCATTAAGAACGTTGTAAAGGACGCTAAATTTTACATTTTTAGAAAAAAGAAGGCTAGCAATACCAAATGTTCCACA
Organism: Hermodice carunculata; assembly: GCA_964020975.1. Taxonomy (NCBI): domain Eukaryota; kingdom Metazoa; phylum Annelida; class Polychaeta; order Eunicida; family Amphinomidae; genus Hermodice; species Hermodice carunculata. Next base: position 48,923,898 of record OZ026619.1, read on the forward strand.
AATGTGTATCAAATATAAAACTTGGATATTGCATAATATTGGTGAACTTGACCTACTTTCTCAAGGTTCCGGAGGAAAATGATTTTTTGTTATGGTCATTACATCTTAGCTTTTGGACATATACCAATTTACAATTACAAGAATATTATGCAGACAACATGCCTGTGATGTGTTGAGTCATGGTGGCGCCACAGGTATTGAGTGGAACTAGTAACATCATAGGTATTGAAGCGCATTAAATTCATTGGTTTGATTATAATTTGAAATGGAACTACTAAGGGCGTATAGTAAAGGACACTACCTTTGATATGTTGAGACAAAAGGAGGCTAACCATACCAAACGTACCACAAATGCGTATCACATAGAAGTTCGATATTGACCTGCTTTGCAAATTAGCGGAGGGAATGGATATCAGGAAATGGTTTTTATTGTGATGCCCATGACACAATCAATTGAGATGGAACTGCAAAACTTGCATCAAATATGCTTTAGGCCAATGGTCAAATTTTGTAATACATGTATGTTGAATGACTTTCACCTCCTTAAGAAGACACGGAGTTCAATATGTTGACAAAGATTAAGGGGAACGACACCAAATGTACCAACAATGAGTGTTCATGTGGAAGTTTGATGTTGCATCGCATGTAACCCTTTCAAACCGTACCCCGCCAAAGCATAACACAGTTAAACCGTACTCCCGCGTGATCGGCCAATGAGTATCCACGATATTAAAACAGATAAATCTCAAAGATCTGGAAGGTTGAGCCTTTAGTCAGAATATCGACTAATGTTTTATGGTCATGGAGCTAGGGAATGCATTTCAGGAAATTAATTTTCAGTGATAGTAATCAGTTTATATGTCCGCAGAACGTTAGACCCATGGGCCTTTTGTTATATTCTACTGACGAGAGGTCTGTTAAAAATAAAATCTTATTGTGTCCGATGGGCATGCAGTAGCGTCAGAGAGTGACGTCAGATGCCAACCCCCCGCATGTGCATTTTATCGGATGCTCGTAAATGGTTCTTATTCCCACTGCAAGCCATTTTGACATTTAGTCCTATTTGATGTATCTTTATTGCATAGCCCCGCCCTCTGCGGGTTATAGCAAGAATTACAGACTACAGGACCATGGCTGCATCTAAGTGGATGCCATAGCCCTGGGATAAAATGAGAAAAAATAATGATAATGTTCTTGTTATATTAAAAAAATAAAAAAATAAAAAGACTAGCTTAAAATGATACTGGAAAAATAGCAATATAGTTACGACTGCAAAGCACCATTGTCTTTTGTCCTCTCATCCGTGGCCAAATTGACAATTTTAATAAATTGTTTAGTGACAAAATGATCCCCATTGTTGCAGTTCATAAGGAATATGAATTTTTCTGTGTCTGGAAGAAAGAGGGTATTATAGTTATAAAGAGCATTGAATAAGTTATCTCTGTGGGGAGTATACTTGGGGCAATGAAGCATGAAATGTATGTTGTCTCCAATCTGGCGACCAGAATACTGAGTACAGAATCTTTTGTTGGGTTCAACTTTATTGTATCTACCGATTTCAATATCAAGCTCATGGGCACTTATCCGGAGTTTTGTGAAGGATTTTCTTTTGTGAACTGGAATGCGGCCGTTTAGGTATTCTGCTCTACTGAAGTCCTCTCCCTTGAATTTACAGTATGTACAAAGTTTATTAGAGGGGCGGCCTTCTCCACTATCATATTTGCACCACTTTTTAATGTATACATTACACATGTTATCGTAGAATGTTTTAATACAGCTGTTGATGTTTAACCCTCCAATGTTTTCCCATGAACTTTCTAGGTCAAATTTTGTAAGCATAGTTTTAATGTGCTGAAGCCAACAATTACCATTTGCTCGTAAGATGCTGTAGTTTTCTCTTAATATTTTGAGTATCATACTATCTTCATCGCAGGTGTGAAGGTGGGACTAATATTTAGTCGCAGAGCACAAAATGTTAAGCAGTAGTAGAAAGTTACGTAGCTCCCCCTTTTACTGCTGCAGTACACGATTTCTTGTGAACTCCGAGGAGAAAACGGCACAGTTTCACATGCACTTGTTCGATTGGAACTTTTTTGCAAGTGTTCATACAGTTTTCTTGGCACAGACTGCTTGGACAAATTTCACCAGCATAAGAGGCAATTGATATTATGAGACTTATGAAGAGTTTTTGTGCTAGATCAATGTTCCCATGGGAGTCAAAGTATTTGCGATTAAAGAGGGCTTTGTTTGCCTTTTCTTTCAGTTTCTGTATAGCCAGATTGAAGGTACCTGCAGAGCTGAATTCAATTCCCAAATAGCAGTAGTTTTGTATAATCTCAATCAAATTATCTAAATAGGTAAAAGTGAAGTTCTTAAATCTTTTTCCGCCTTTGTTAAAAATGATAACTTTTGTCTTATTCAGGTTCACAGACAATTTCTATTTACTACACTATTCGCCTAATTTGTTAAGTGCATTTTGTAGTCCAGTATTACTCTCGGACAGTAGGACCAGGTGGTCTGCATAGAAGAGACAGTTAAAACGAAAAGAGTCGAGTTCTCCTGGACCACAGGAGGCATTAAAGATATCAGGGAGGTCCCTTATAAACAGATTAAAGAGTCCCGGACTAAGAATACATCCTTTTTTCACCCCCACATTAGACGAGAATTTTTTTGTGTAGCTGAATTCGGTTTTAATACCATATGAGACCTCTGAATACTTGTTTTGAATGAGGCCAGGAAGTTTCCTCCTATGCCACATGCTACTAGTTTTAAAAGAGGGCTTGACGCCAGACAGTGTCAAAGGCCGACTTGTGACCTTCAAAACATGAAAATACGTACTGCCTTGGTAGTTGATTTATACATTTGTCAATAATTGTTTTTAATGTCAGTATATGATCTGAAGTCCTAGATTTACGCCCAAAGCCAATTTGGTTGGGGGGGGGGGGGGTATAATTTTGTGTGACTCCGTGAAGTCCATTAGTCTGTTATTAAGTAATGAACACAGGAGTTTACCCAAATGATTTGATACTGCTATGCCATGATAGTTTTCAGCACTGCCTTTTTTATGTATCGGCGTAATGGAGTTAATTCTCCAATCCAGGGGAAACTGCTGATTTACAGGGATTGAATTGTATAATCTTGCCAAAATAGGAGCTAATACCTCTTTGCCACTTTTTACCTCAGCTGACTTGTCAGTCAGCTGAGGTTTTGTGAGGGTCCGTCGTCCGTCCGTCCGTCTGCCCACAATTCACATTTTCGACTTCTTCTCAAAAACCGTCGGCCAGATCCACTTCAAACTTGGTGGATATGTGACTTGGGTGGGTCTCTACCAAGTTTGTACAAATGGTCACGGTCCAGTGATTTAAGGATTTTTAATGAATTTTTTTTTTTTGTTCTTTTTTGGAGCAAATCTTAAAAAATCTTCTTCACCGAAACTTCTCGCCCAATTGCTTTGATATCATACAGAAACACTCCCTGGGACTCGTAGTTCTAAATTTGTTCACCAGGTGGCGCTGCAGTTTTTTCTAATTTTTATGAATTTTTGTATGTTATAGCTATTTTCGACTTCTTCTCCAGAACCGTCACTCAGGTTAAGCTGAAACATGGTGGATATGTTCCTTGTAGAAGGGTCAAACAAAGTTGTTCACTATGTGGGAATGCTGCAGATTCCTGATTTTTAACGATTTTTTCAATTGGGGTACTTATCGGTCAATGCAGCTTTCCTATTGATTACTATGGAAGTCAATGGGCTTTCTAATGCTAATTCACATTTTCGACTTCTCCAAAATTTTCTTCCAGATTAACTTCAAACTTGGTGGCAATGTACCTAGGGTGGGTTTCTACCAGTTTTCTTCAAATGTTCATGCTCAAGTGATTTTTGGATTTTTAATGATTTTTTTTGTTTTTTTGTTTTTTTTTTTGGACAAATGTTAAAAAATCTTCTTCTCCGAAAGCGCTGACCCAATTCCTCTGATATCACACAGGAAGACAGCTAGGGACTCCTTCTTGTTAATTTGTTCACCGGGTGGCGCTGCAGTTTTTTTTCAAATTTTTTATGAATTTTTGTGTGTTATAGCTATTTTCGACTTCTTCTCCAGAACCGTCACACAGATAAAGCTTACACGTGTTGGATATGTTCCTTATGGAAGGTCCAAACAAAGTTGTTCACTATGTGGGAATGCTTCGGATTGCTGATTTTTAATGATTTTTTCAATTCGGCTGCTTTGCGGTAAATGCACCTTTCCTATTGATTACCATGTAAGTCAATGGGCATTCTAATGCTAATTTACATTTTCGACTTCTTCTCCAAAACAGTCATCCAGATTTACTTCAAACTTGGTGGGGATGTACCTTGGGTGGGTGTCTACCAGGTTTGTTCCAATGGTCATGTTCCAATGAATTTTGGATTTTTTTATGATTTTTTTTCAAAAATCTCTTCAAAAGTTTTAATAGGAAAGTTTAACATGGGGATTTCTTGTAATGGTCATAACTTAAATAATATTGGCCAGATTTACTTCAAACTTGGTGGGGATGTGCCTTGGGTGGATGTGTAGCAAGTTTGTTCAAATGGTCACGCTCTGTTGAATTTTGGATTTTTTATGATTTTTTGGTTCTTTTTTAGGGCAAACCTTAAAAATTCTTCTCCTCTGAAACTGCTCAACCAATTGCTTTGATACCGTACATAGACACTCCTGGGGACACTTTGTTCCCTATTTGTTCACCAGGTGGAGCTGCAATTTTTTTTATGAATTTTTTGTATGGTTTTGCTATTTTTGCACTTGCTCTCAGAACCGTCCCTGAGATTAAGCTGAAATGTGGTGGATATGTTGTTGTGGAAGGGTCAAACAGTTTACTAGGTGGCACTGCTTTGGATTCCTGATTTTTAAGGATTTTCAATTCGGGTACTTATCGTTCAATGCAGCTTTCCTATTGATTACTATGTAAGTCAATGGGCATTCTAATGCTAATTCACAGGACAACTGACAAGAAATTTACCGTTAACTTGATAACTTGAGATCTGTTTTGAGTTAGCTGCACATGTTAATTATTCTGTATGAAGGTCATGCTTAGCCTGTACATGAATGACCTTGACCTTGTTTGTGGGGTCACAGTGCAACATACATGAATTTTACTCTTCATTATAACTTGAGAACTACTTGAACTTTGATGTTGCACATGTAAGTGTTCTTCTATAAAGGTCAGACTTACTCAGAACATGGTATCCTTGATCCTTTCCCAAGTTCATGGAGCTGCAAGTGTGATGAATGTCAGGATCAGCTGAGGCACGGGCTGTTCACACAGCCCTCTTGTTATCCTCTCGTTAGTTATCCCACCAAGTCCGGGGGATTTATTGTTCTTTAGTTTTGACATTGCTTTGTTCACTTCTGCTACTGTAATTTTAAAATTGAGTTCACTAAATATTAGATCCCGGTTTTCTGAGATAAAGGAGTCAAAATGGGAGTCATTATAGATGTGGGGTTGGTTTAGTAATTTCCGAAAATGTTCCCACCATTTACTAGGGTTGATGGGGTTGGCAGAGTGTTTTGATTCCTGTTCTGTTAATTCCTTGCAGATATCCTAAAAGTGCTTTGGACTCTTGTTTTCTAGGTTCTGAAGTTGGTCAATAAGTGTCTGTTGGAATTGTCTTTTCTTTTTAATTTATAATTTTTTGTTATTTTTACGTTGCTGCCTGTATTGTGCGAGTAAATGAGTATTACAGGGTTGTAATCTTAATTGGGCACATCTGTTTTTGAGGTCTTTGAATATAGTACTGCAATCTAGGTCGAACCGTTTTTTTATGTTTCTTTTTCTTTTTTTTTTCCGTGTACGAAGTCTGAATGAGGCTTTTTCAATGTTAGCTATGTGAGCAGCCGAGTGGAAGATGTTGTTCAGTTTTGTTACAGAATCATTTATGAGTGTGCTATCTGATATGTTTAACTGTTGGGAAAGCTTAATAACCTGACGTTGGACCTCCCTGGACAGTAATGCACATTTAAATTTAACATCATCCCCTGAGGACCAAAAATATTTAGGAGCTGCTAAAAGAGTCATGTCGTCTTCTCTATTGGCTGGTAGGTATTCACCTGTTGTGATACTGGTAGAAAGTAGGCAGTGGATGGACCATGGTGAGAGGTTGTGGACATGGAAGTACCGAAGTCTAAGCAGGTGCGATTCATGTGCAACCATATAGTCTATAACACTAGGACTGCCTGCGTGGTTAAAGCAGGTGAAACTGGAAAAGAAGATTTGCTTCACAGTAAATCTGTCTGGGGGCCTTCAAAATGAATGCTACACTTTGCCATTGTTCCAAATAATCTAACTTTTGTGTATTAGCCTAATTTTTATAAAGTAAAATGCTACAACTTTGGTTCTTGGTTCACTGAATGTGGCCATGTCACAAACTTATAAAATGTAGTTTGAATGAAACTAGAATTATAATAGTTTTGAAGCTATTTAACATTTTTATTTTGGGTATTTGAAGCTATTCAACATTTTAATTTTGTATATTTGCATAATTTGCATGAATGTAAAGCCTACAACTTTGGTTCATGGTTCATTAGATAGGGTTTTGCCACAAACCCTTAAATTGAAGTAGGAATGGCACGTCTATAATAGTTTTGAAGCTATTCAAGATTTACATTTTGCATTTTCACCTAATTCGCATAAATTAAAATCCTACAAATTTAGTTCATGGTTCATTGGATGCGGCTTTGCCCCAAACCAATAAATTGAAGTTGAAATGGCATGTCTATGTAAAATAGTTTTTGTAAAAAATTCAACTTTGAATTTTTTCAAAGCCCCTTATTAGCATAATTTGAAACTCTACTTAACTTATACTGTCCACTATATTGGCAGGTGTCACAAACCTATATATGCACATTGAAATTTTGAGTATCTGCAATATTTTGAAGATATGGAGCTTTTAAAATTTTGATTGCCCCTAAATTTGCATACTTTTAAACACCATGACTATTCCAAATGAGATGCACAATTTCACAGGTAGGTCAGTCAGCATAGCAAGTTTGGTAGTTTTCAAAAAAACAGTGCTTGAGAAAATCTCCAGACCAACTTGGTTGTAAAGAAGAAAGAAGGAAGGAAAGAAAGAAAATTCCAGTGTTTACTTATTCAGGGAAACCTCTCCATCGTGGGCACCCTTGGGACCAGAGAACAGTCACCCATGGGACCTGAGAAAAGTGCCCACTCCTGAGAGGGCAGCGCTTCTGGGCAGTATGGATGAGCATATGTGCATGTATATGTGCATGTATATGTACATTATTCAAACATGCACATGTACATGTAGAGTGTATACAGATTATAATTCAAGGGGATGTGTATACATGCAATACAAAACTGTCTTTCTTCCTTTTTTACATAAACAAATTTTAACAGAGGCTGTCAAGAAACTACATAAACATGTACCTGTGAACCAAGACAAGCGCTATACTGTCTCAGTATTGGCTTTGAAGAACATGCTTCATCTCACTGGTTACAAGAAAACAAAGACACGAAAGTGTCCACTGAGATGGCACAAATTCTACCCTCCTTGGTCTGGTCACTCATCTCTGTATGTAGTGAATTTTTAATAGAGTACACTAAGGCTTGTTGTGCCTAGAAGTCTAAAGCCTGTGTCCCCATGGGACTGATAAGCTCAGCAGACTGAAATAGGCTCAGACAAAAGCAGGCCAGCTAGGACACCAGTTTCAGTCATCATGGGCTGTGCAGCTCTGGTGGAAACTATAGCCTGCCTGCCTAGTACATATGGCAGCATGGAGTTAATCTGTTCTTAAATGAACAGAAAGAGATTCTCTGTATTTCATTGAGAACATCATTACACAGTTTTTGGGAGTCTCTCCGCCCCTCCGCATACACCAAGCATGCACGGATAGAAAGCTGCCTGTGAAACAGGTTCAAGGAAATTAATTATGTTTGCAAAATGGTTGCGGGCAGCATAGAGGTCAAGCAATAGGTCATACAGCAGGCAGTTGAAGGCCTGCATGTGGATTGGGGAGAAATTTGGTGAATTTAGCGTACATTAAAATTCCCCAAGTTTTGTTTGTGTGCTATTGGATTTACCAGTTGTCTCAAACCTATATGTGTAAGTTAGAACTTTGTGTCTATCTGCAATAGTTTGGAAGATATGGTGCTTTTAAAATTTTAAGTGCCCCTCATTTGCATAATTTTAAACATAATGACTATTCCAAGTCAGGTGCCTAATTTCACTGGTAGGTCAGTCACCATGGCAAGTTTGGTGGTTTTCGGAATAGTAGGGTCTGAGAAAAACTCCGGACAAATCTGGCCGTAAAGAAGAAAGAAAGAAAGATTTCTTGGTAAAAAAAAATGTCTGGGTTGGCATCCAGACATAATACCACTACTATCACCTAACAGTCTACCGTGGAGGATACGGAGGCCAGAGGTCTTGCATATTTCTAAAAAATAAAATTACCATGGGCATCAACATTGGTGGTATCTAAATTATTTCTCTTAATTGGGGTGTCTTCAATGTAGCTATTTGGAACTGGGATAAGCGAGTTGTTATCAAGTACAATATAGTCTTTTGCTAGTGCTGTGCGAGTAGTAAAATCGCCACACACCAAACAGTCACCCACTAAGGAATATTTGGTAATATCTCGGTCTAAAAGTTCAAAAATGCTTTCTCTCGTCTTGCTAAAAAAGGAGTTGACTCGGCTGATGTATACAAATGCAAAGTAGATATCAGTATTCATCTGGAAGAATTGTTTGCATAACATTAGCCACATAATTTCTGAATTGTGTTTGGGCATGATTTGGATGCCTGGCTTTAAGTGGGAACGCATACATGCAGAGATTCCCCCATAAGAGTCCCCCATAAGCCTTCTTTGCTCTAGCAGATTTTTTTCCTAGTGTAGGCCTAGTTTGTAGTATGATATCCATCTAAGTTTGGGAGCTCATACTCTACGTTTGGATCTAAATGGGTTTCAACAAAGCCTATAATGTCGAGTTTGTTCACTTCCTGGAGAAAGTCAGGGTCATTTAACTTGCAAGACCTTTGGCCCCCGATTCTCTGATAAAAACCATCAATGTTCCACGCTTCCACTATAATGGAAGAATGGGCACCAGATACAGGCATGTTGCAGACTGGTACAACGTACTACACGATATCACTAAATTATCTCATAGCGATTCCGTTAAATATTTAAGGATATCGCTAAATATTTAGGGATATCTCGACATTTTATACAGCTATATCTTTAGATATTTAGCGATGTCTCTAAATAATTAAGGGATATCTCTAAATGACGGTACCCTTACCCCCATCAAAGCCCAACCCCGTGAAACTGTAACCCGCCAAAGCATATCCCGGTTTAGCCTTAAGGGACCTGACCACGCTCTGTTGGCTTGCGGTTAGACTGCAAGCCAACAGAGCGTGGGGAGGTCCCTTGGGGCTAACCCTGGTTAAACCGTACTCCTGCGTGATCGGCCAATGAGTACCCACGACATTAAAAGAGAAATGGAAGGTTGAGCTTTTAATCAGAATTTGTTTCTAGTATATGGGCCTATTATCGTCGATGTTTCTAATACATGACTCCAATTATGTTTGGGTGCCAACTCAGACATTTTGTTTTTCCAAAAATTCTTTCTTTCTTTCTTTCTTCTTTACGACCAGATTTGTCAGGAGTTTTTCTCGAACCCTACTATTCCGAAAACCACCAAACTTCCCATGGTGAATGACCTACCAGTGAAATTAGGCACCAGACTTGGAATAGTCAGGATGATTTAAATTATGCAAATGAGGGGCAATTAAAATTTTAAAAGCTCCATATCTTCTAAACTATTGGAGATAGACAGAAAGTTCTAACTTACACATATAGGTTTGAGACATCTGGCAAATCCAACAGCATACAAACAAAACTTGGGGAATTTTAATGTACGCTAAATTCACCAAATTTTTCCTCAATCCACATACTTGAACTGCTTTCTGTATATGACCTATTGCTTGACCTCCATGGTGCCAGGCAACCATTTTGCAAACATAATTAATTAGCTTGAACCTGTCTTACAGGCAACTTTCTATCCATGCATGCTAGATGTATGTTTTGGAAGCTTTGGGTCTTGTAGCAAATTGGCGGGGGGGGGGGGGGAATCCTAACAACTGTGTAATGAGGCTCTGAATAAAGTATAGAGCATCCCTTTCTGTTCATGCAGGAACAGATTGACTCCATGCTGCCCTATAATTATTTACCAGGCAGGCTTTAGTTTCCGCTAGTGCAGAACAGACCTTTCAATGCACCATGACCAAAATTGGTGTCCTAGCTGGCCTATTTTTGCCTGAGGCAATGTCAGTCTGTGGAGCTTATGAATCCCACGAGATCAGAGGAACTGGACTTCTAGGCAAAACAATCCTGAGTGTGCCTTCTGTTAAAAATAGACTACACACAGAGCTGAGTCAGCAATCAAAGAGGGTAGAATTTGTCATCTCATTGGACACTTTCATGTCTTTGTTTTCATGTAACCAGTGAGATGAAGCCTGTTGTTCATTGCCAATACTGAGACAGTGTAGTTTTGTCTTGGTTCACAGGTACATGTTTATGTAGTTTCTTGACAGCTTCTTTTAAAATTTGTTTATGTAACACAGGAAGAAAGACAGTTTTGTATTGCATGTATACACATCCCCTTGAATTATAATCTGTATACACCGTACATGTACATGTACATGTGTGTGTGTGTGTGTGTGTGTGTGTGTGTGTGTGTGTGTGTGTGTGTGAATAATGTACATATATATGCACACATACTCATCTATACTGCCCAGAAGGGCTGACCCTCTCAGGAGTGGGCACTTTTCTCAGGTCCCATGGGTGACTTTTCTCTGGTCCTAAGAAAGGGTTTTACTGTATTAGTAAACACTGGAATTGTCTTTCTTTCTCTCCTTCCTTCCTTCGTTTCTTTTTTCTTTCTTTCTTTATTTCTTTCTTTCTTTGTTTCTTTCCTTCTTCACAACCAAGTTGGTCTGGAGATTTTCTCAAGCACTATTATTCCGAAAACCACCAAACTTGCTATGCTGACTGACCTAATCAGTGAAATTGTGCATCTCATTTGGAATAGTCATGATGTTTAAAAGTATACAAATTTAGGGGCAATCAAAATTTTCAAAGCTCCCTATCTTCAAAAATATTGCATATACTCAAATTTTCAATGTGCATATATAGGTTTGTGATACCTGCCAATATAATGGACAGTCTAAGTTAAGTAGAATTTCAAATCATGCTAATAAGGGGCCTTGAAAAGTTTCAAAATTGAATATCTCCAAAACTATTATACATAGATATGCCATTTCAACTTCAATTTATGGTTTTGTAGCAAAGTGTGATCCAATGAACCATGAACCAAAGTTGTAGGATTTTAATTTATGCAAACTAGGTAAAAATGCAAAAATGTAAATCTTGAATAGCTTCAAAACTATTATAAGAGGTGCCATTGCTAGTTCAATTTATGGGTTTGTGGCAAAACCCCATCCAATGACCATAAACCAAAGTTGTAGGCTTTCAATTTATGCAAATTATGCAAATTATGCAAATACACAAAATTAAAATGTTGAATAGCTTCAAAACTATTATGGATACTAGCTTCATTCAAAGTTCTTTTTATAAGTTTCTAACATGGCCACATCCTATCTACCAAGAACCAAAGTTGTAATATTTCACTTTATAAAAATTAGGCTAATACACGACATTTAGATTATGTTGAACAAAGGCTAAGTGTAGTATTTCAAACTGGTCTCATTTTGAAGGCACCCAGACAGATTTGCAGTGAAGTTTCTAGTTTAATTTGTTTTTTACTGTTATTTTTGATATACCAAGGCTACCAGCGCCGATGATTCAGCAGTTTGCCTCCTAAGTGGTAAATACGTTATAAACAGCGCCAAATTCAAGTTGTTGACCATACCATCAGACATAAACTCCTGCATAAATTGAATGACAAGAGCTGATCATGAAACATAATGTGTGCATATGGTCGTTTGCTCGCCCGATTATACGCTGCATGGAGGTATAATATTCTGCTGTTGATAAGACCGGGAGAGTCAGTCATCAGTAAATCTAATAGACTTTCAATGTATTGAGTTGTCAGAAGGTTAAGCCCACCATTAGCCTTCAAAATGTTTGATGGTCAAATAATGCTAATACTAGAATATGGCTCAGAAGGTTGGATAGGTGACAAACCTGTAGATGCAATTGAAAAGTTCCGAGTAAAATTTTTTTTAGTCCACCCTCAATGTCAGAATACAGACAAAGAAAGAAGCTGTATATGTTGAAACTGGTAGACAGCCACTGCTTATTACTATATTAGGCACCAAACCATAGCTCTGAAATTTTGGAGAATAATTTTACACTTCCCCGATCATCACCCAGTTAAGCAGGCATACAATACTCTGCGACATTAAGACTCTCTCTGGCAAAATAATTGGTGCACTAAAAGAAGAAAGATACTCGACAAACGGGGCCATGCTAATGGGTGGCCCGAACAAAACATTGATACCTGTAACTCTTGAAATTTTTATGAAAAAAAGTTTAGAAAATCATTCTAAGTACTATTGCATGAGTAATATGACAAGGCAGGACAACAGTGGCAAAAAGACACTTATGAAATTTTTATAACTGATTTTTTTTTAAGTGAAACATATCTTTGTGAGACAAGACACCAGCGACACAGGACTGCCCTCTCTCGCTTCCGATTGAGTTCTCACAACCTTGCCATCGAAACAGGCTGGCACGAGAGACCAAAATTACCCCGAAGTGAGCGAAAAATGCACGAAGTGTAACACTGGATGTAAAGAAGATAAATTGCACTTCTTATTGGTCTACCCTGGGCATACTTACCCCCAGATAGGAACTTCTGAATGAAATAGAACCTCACATCCCAAATTCTGAAATCCTCTCCGTTGGGGATAAATTCAAGTCAATATTAATATCCTGTGAACCATTATGTCTAAACAGCCTGGGAAAGTATCTGTATCATGGGTTTAATGTAGACGACACACATCCTTAATATCCGTAAATAGTGAACCTGATATTTGGCCACCCACATTCCTGGCAGGATTATTCCTTGGATGCTAAAGTTTTGAAATAGCCACATGGCACAGGTGAGACTAACTAGGTCGCTGGCAATTTTGTGGTGACACTGCTCTCAACCTCACCCAAATGAAATTTAAAATGTTATTATACATGATGTTACTAGAGCTTATTATTTGTAATTGCATCAGGGACTGGAGAAACTTAGATTTATCAATTGCATTAGGGACTGCAGCAACTTACCCGTAGATTTATTATTTATTACCTGTATAAGGGACTGTAGCAACTTAGATTTATTATTTGTCTCAGGGACTGCAGCAACTTGGATTTATTATTTGTCACAGGGACTGCAGCAATCTATGTTTACTTGCAATGATGGATGAGTAGCTCACTTTGAAGAAGTTTTCACCCAGAATAGTTTACTTGTAAGCTAGAAGCTGGTGCTGAAAATTTGCACTGTAAAGAAGTACTCTCGGTATCAACGGGAAAACAGACCGTAGCGACGCCTTTAAGAGGTAGAACTCTCTCAATCTGCATTGTACATTAATCTGGTGCCATTAGTATACTGGTACAATAATGACTTATTGAATTACCTGGTGCCAGCAGTAATCCGTCCAATTAAGTCAAAGGTAACTGTGGATGTCTTGTCAACTTTTGTAGACTTAAATAGCTGTTATCTATCTGGTATTGCTACTCTTTGACATTGTATTGTATGACAAATAGGTCAGCATTGACCTTCATTATTATTGTCAATAAAAATTTTACTTACTTACTAGTGGATCTCGTAGGTTTGTTGATTATTTGGAAAAGATAATTTGGGAGATACTATGAAGGAGTTTTGTATTCAGTTCAGATCATATACTGTGAGTATATGATCCGACTCCCAATCTCTACATCTGTCGTTAAAGTCACCAAGTAGTAAGGGCAAAAGGGTTGCCTTCCCGGCGGTCGGTAATAGGTGCAGATAAGGTTACTGCCTCGTCGTGTTTGAACTTGATCCATAAACTTTCATCTTTGTCATGTGCATACTCCTTACAGTGAGTAAAAGGAAGAGAATCCCGCACTTGCAGCATGATAGATCCTCCACTTGCACGCAATGTCCTGTCTTTGCGGCGGGGGGGGGGGGGGGGGGGGGGGAGGGTACCCATCTAATAAGAGAAAATCGTTAGGAAAACTACTGTCAAGCCATGTTTCGGATAGCCCCATCATATCAATGTCCTCGTTTTGCATTAAAAGTGAAGATAGTCCAACTTTCCATCACTTTTTATCCCTCTAATGCTGGCATGGCCTGTTTAAGTTGCTTTGTATCGCGTATCTCTGAGGAACAAATCCCGGCATAAACAATGCGGGTTGTTATACTGTTGGACACGTATTTGATTTTCACTTTCCATAGTAAGAATGAACAAAGAATCGAGTACTTTCCGGGAACATGAACATGAAAATGAACACACAAAGATTAAATGCATTTTGTACAGTAATTGGAGTTGACTGGAAATAATGATATTCATTTTTATACAACAATACCAGATTATACAAAAAGGGAAAATAATTCATATATACCGATTACACATGAAACAATAATGCACCAAGAAAAAAGAGCAGTAAGAATTTCATATAGACACCAGGTAAGATCTATTACATATGTAATAGTGTGTATCGTAAGACACATATATTCTTGCCAACCATGCTCCAATCTCGGTATACTAGAGAAAATTAATTTTATTTCAGTGATAAACAGTATCTAACTTACTGGTTAGCATATATGTATGGTACTGTGCCTCACAAATTCTCCTGGGCTACTGATAAAAGTGAATATTTAAATTGCAGTAGCCGAAAAGTGAATGGCGCCAGACACTTGAACTGTATACCAGTAATCAGTTAGTCGCCAGTGGGGACGCTGCTGCCACAGAGAGCAATCAGTTTGTCCCGAGCTGAAGGTAGAGTCCTCCCCTTGATCAAACTGAGGGGAAGCACAGGAGTAAGAAACAAGAATGTGGAATAAATAGCATACAAACATATTAGGAGTAATATCAGTATGAGGAAGTACACTTACCTCTCGACTACCATTGCCAAGACCTGTGTGTCTCGGCATAACGCCCAAGTAATCCAGTTGCGTAACGGTGCTCACTCACTTGATCCTGAAACCTGACAGTCCCGCATGGCGCCATCTCTTGGTCCATGTGAAACCTATGGTGACGTCAAGTGCACATGCGCCCAAGTCACGAAACTGGTATGCACCAGGGGGCGGTATATGGCTTCGTGAGCAGCGATTCCTGTGTCAAACCAGCAACAGGCTGGGACGTCGGGACAAACTGCCTGATACTGTGCGAGATTAGGTCTACTAGACACGAAGCCCTAAAAGGCCCACTAAGAAATGTGCCGACCTATCAGCCTGCATTGGATTCGACCACAAGAGTGCCATAAGCTGGAACACGGTGGCAGCTCTGATGGGATATGGAAGGTCTAACAAACAAGTATCAGAACCTAAGGAAAGACGCCAGTTATGCCCACAAAGGCGTACATACCAACCTTGAGCACCATCAATTCATGCAAGTAGTGCACGGTGAAAGTCATAGACGATAGCTATTGGCTGGTTAACAGAATGTTGACAACCACAACATTCCACCAGGCATGCCAGGAGGCATTGAAGGCTCACACCTTGTGAGCTCTGGCAGAGACAAACTGTAAGGCCTGGGCCCTTTCTAGCGAGGTTTCATATGCCTTAAAGTTTGTCTGCTTAATCCATGCGTGTTTCTGCACAGTTGCTCCTTTCCTGGGTTACTCAGTGGTAGAAGCAGGGTGGACCTCCATCCAAGCAAGAAAGGTACCAGCGAAGAGCTCTCACTGGGCACAGGGCTCTCTCCTTGAGAGGAAGAGCAGAATTCATCGCACAGAGAGTAACACCCTTAAAGGCCCTAGCTGGATCTTGAGCCACGTGGTTCTTTGCAAGGGAGCCTAAGTGAGGCCTCAGCTTCACCTGGGAGTGGTCAGGTGACCATTGGAGTCAGTCATGAGCTAAAGCATGGGTATCACTTCTCATAGCCCACCAAAGCGAGTGTTAAGCACTCAAACGGCCACTTCTTCAACATGACGAAAACCAGAAGTAGGTTCCACCTGGGCAGGACCTGTCACATCGCTAACCTGTCAGTGTAGAAGGATGCAATGAGCTCAGACAGATAAGGATCACTAATGATGCGCATGTTGATCTAAGACATTGGCAAGGGTTGAACAGATAGCTGATAAAAATCCCTCTACTGTTCTCGAGCTCTTGCCTAAGACTTCCCACTGATATAACAGGAAGTTGGCAATATCTGCAATACCTGGAGCCCAAGGGTGAATTCCCCTACCGGTGCACCATGTCGATCTAAGACGTTGGCAAGGGTTGAACAGATAGCTGATAAAAATCCCTCTACTGTTCTCGAGCTCTTGCCTAAGACTTCCCACTGATATAACAGGAAGTTGGCAATATCTGCAATACCTGGAGCCCAAGGGTGAATTCCCCTACCGGTGCACCAGTTGGAAAACACCTTCCATCAAGCCAAGTAAACAACTAGAAAAGAAGATCAAAGCCCCCCTCTGGCAATTCTATCTAAGACCGACTCCTAGTAGCCTCTGTCGCAGATATGCTGTGAGATAACCGCCAATCATGGAGGTTGGGCACTTGAGGGTTCTAATGGAACACTCTCCTCTGTGGCTAAATCAGAAGTTTCAGCCATGCAGGTAATTGTAGTGGAGGTTCAATGCTTAGTTCCTGTAGGTCTGCGAAGCAGTCGCTCTGGGGCTGCCATGGGGTGGCCAGGATCAGATTGCAATCATGGGACCAAACCTTGCACAGTGCTTTCGGAAGTACCTGCCTGTTGAGGATGGCTGCCACAGTCCTGTTGTCCCAGATTATGAGGACATGCTTGTCCAGGTCCAACAAGTTTATGTGGTGATCTGCAAACATTGCTAGCCAAGGGCCCTACGCTGTTCGAGTCTCCACGTGGGCTCCCCACCCGGACTACAAAGAGTCCATGGGTAACCTGGGCCTGAAAAGCCTCCAGCGTCTGTCCTCTCATGACATTCTCCTAGACGGTCCACCAACGAAGGTGTGTCTGATGCCCATTGAGGATCGTCAGCTGGGGGTGATAGCCCTGGTCTATCGTCCATCTGTCCCACAGCCCGTGCTGCAAGGGGCAATACATCCTTGAGATCCAGGGACGTCCTCCACTCCAGGGGCCAGAAGGCTGCTGTCACCAACTGGGATGTCTCCATCTGAAAGGAGGAGACTTTCAGGTAGATGTTTACCTTTGACAGGTCTATGACTGGGCACCATGCTCCATCCTACTTGGGGACCAGGAAGAGTAGGTTGTAGAAGCCGGGAGAACCTTGGACCTCTGCCAGCTCTATGGCGCGTTTGCTATGGAGCATCTGAACCACCTCCAGAAATGCTGATGCTTTGCATTCTGAGGTGGGTGGAGTGAACCACCATGGTTCTCGGCTTAACCAAGGGCTGACTTTGCCAGAAGGCAGTATGTAGCTGTGTCTCAGGATGTTTAGGATGAACAAATCGTCAGTGATAGACTCCCATTGTGCCCGATATGCAGTGAGGCAGCCACCCACAGGGCACCATGTAGAGTCTGACAATGTTGCGGTTGGCAATCCTGAGACCTCATCCTGGATCCAAGAGTCAGAAGCACTGAGGCTTTCCAGACTTCTTCGCTCTACCGGAAGGCTTGCCCTTCCCGGATCGCTGTTCACCCTTCTTAGGTCATTGCACCCTCCAGGGAGCTTGAGTCGAGGGACAGGTTGACGCTGTCTGGGAAGTACTGTGCTTGAGGGCCAAGATGGCCTGGGACGACAAGGACCAAGCAGAGTCGGTCAGCTCCTTGGACTCTGCCTGGTCTGCCGAGTGGACGGAGGTCCTCAAAGAGAGACCCCAAAGCAACCAACGACACATCAGAGTAGGACGCTGCAAGGACGGAGCCTAAGGTATCTTCCTCCAATCACTTGAAAGCCATTGGGGATGCAGAAATGGTTCTTGGCTGTGGAGCATCAAATTACTCCCAGTTTAAGTCCACCAGCAATGATTCTGAAGGGAAGATATGTTCTGGTGCAGAGTACCACCTCCCCTGGACATCCGGCTTAAGGAGGAGACGCCTCTACTTCAGGTAGCCAGATTTCAGCGGCTCAACGGAAACCCCTGTGCCATGGGTCTTGGCCTGAGCTGGTCATAGAACTCAGCTACAAAGGGCAAAAAAGTATGAGCATACATTGAAGCATGTCCTCCAGAGGCAAACCCCAGCACAACAGCACAACAGCGCCCGACCACTCCTCTGCTGGAGGGACCACAGCTTGGTTACCGACCAGGCTCTAAACAAGAGCTTTGACATGGTCAAAGCCCTTAGCAGGTGCAGGTGCCTTGTCCATGGGAGCAGGTGCTGAAGCCTCTGCAGAGCCCACGGTTGCCGGCACTCTGCACCTGTCAGAGCGCGAAAGGCATGAATGATGAGCCTTCAACCTAGGTTGAGATCTAGTGTCAGACAAACCTGACATAAGCACCTCATCTTCTGCCTCGGTGTCCAGGTCTGAAAACTCCAGACTCACAAGAGAAGTGAAGATGCCCAAGGCCTCATCGAACAGAGCAGCTGCATGTAATAGCAGGGGCTCTTTCACCATGTCAGTCGTAGGGGCAGTGACCACCTCCCCAGAAGTAGTTGCTGCCACAGACACCCCCTCCAATTGCTCCTCCCCCGAGGGGAGAGAGACAGAAGGCAAGGGAGACTCATAGGCCGATAGATTGGCGGCCACAAGCCAAGAGGTCTGCAGGCCCGATGAGGGATCTGGCTGAGGCTCCACAAGACCTCTGCTGCTACTGACTGAGAAGTCTGCGGGCAAGAGGGGTCCCGAGGGAGTTCAGAGAACTCCCAGACTTGAGGTCTGAGCAAGAGCTGTCTCAAGGCAGAAGTAGCTAGCTGCTCTGCCAACTGAGTCTGCTCAGACTCGGCAACAGCAGTGGTGGCCAATGCGAAAGAAGAGCCGCTTCACACAGCTGCTGGTTCTCATGGAGCTCATGATCTGCCTGCTGCTTGTAAGAGTGGGGCAGGGTACCTGGCTCAAGCATGGGGACCAGCAGAACTGCTCACTCTTGGGAAGCCACCGGAGGTGCAGGAGGGACTGCCGGTAATAATGTTGGGGGAACAGGGGGTTCTGCCCAGACCGGGGGTGCCGACACTACTGAGGCTGAAGGCCCACTGGCAGTGGAAGGCTCTTTTTTAGGTCTGGGTGTCTGCCTCTTTGGTCCCCTAGCTATGCCTTCGCTTACCACCCCAGCTTTCGGATCCAGGAGTTTGTGGAGGCAGTGGTGCCTTAGCTGACATTCCAGGCTTACAGTCCGAGCGCTAGGACTTACCATACTGCCCGGACTTATGATCAGAGCGATCGGGGCTGAGGTTCCAGAATACAGGGCGGGTACCTGTAGGTTTCCATTCCAGACGCACCGGTTTACGAGGTTGCTGTCTGTTGGAGCACTCAGACCCAGAGGACCAAGATTTCACCAGCTGCAGCTGTCACTTGGCAGATCTCTTCAGAGCAGAGTCTGAAGAAGAAACAGTCTGTTGAGAGGGCAAACAATGCATTTAACATGTCAGACTGCTGTATCATACTCTGTGACATCACCTCCAAAGCATGGACAACCTTTGAATCATGCCAAGAGCAGACTCTGAAGTAGGTTGGGGCAAAGTCTTTGGTGCAGAATTTCCTAGAGGAGATCTCTTGCCACTGGACTTTTTACTCCGACATTTCTTAACCTTCTCCCAAGGGGTATCAGGAGAAGAAATGTCTGCCTTTGGGGACTGCAGATGAGCCGAATTGAAGCAAGTCTACTGTCTTTCCCCTCAGACACATGAGAATGCCGACGAGCCGGAGCAAGTCTATGCTTCAACTCATGGGGAGTCATTGGCAAGGACTCAACAGAGTCAGACATCTCAGCTTGGTGTTTGGAGGCTATTGTGACCTGTCTCCTACGCCAAGCACAATCTGACTTCATCCGTGCCTGGTCACAGACCAGCCATTTGTCCTCTCCTAAATCCTGACAGTATTTGCAAGATTTTGCTTTAACTAATTGATCCATACTTGCCTTTAATCTTAACTTTATGTGTTAGATAAGGTAAAAAGTTGTTAAACTGTATATTTATTTTCTGACATGCTCTAAGATGAATGTAATGTTTCCCCCTGTAAAATACAATTGTTCAAAGCATACATGCTATTTGATTTATGTAAACCAAAAATAATGTCAGAAGGAGATAGTACAATAGTTTCTTTAGTGTAGATAATTTCCACCAATGTTGGAAACTAGTCTACAATATTTGAAACTGGTCACAGTCTACAAATCTATGAATAATAGAATCCACTGATGGGCAATAAGATCAAAGTTCAAATTCTGTTAGTCCCATTTTTTTCAACCTGGAATTATGGACAACAAGGCAATGGAGTAAAGAAAATTGAAATGCTTGTGACCTTGTTTCTATGGTGCAGGAATAAGGAAGCTTATAAATGTTCTTCCAATCAGGCACCGAAATTTCAAATGTTTCAGAATACCTGATTTGAACAGCTGCTACATCTTTAAATGTAGAATCAATAAGGTACCGATATTTTTGTTTGCAAGAGAGATGTGATATACAGTGAGACATATCATTAATATATACTACTGGAAACTTTTCAGGAATTTTGATAATGTCGGTAAGAATTTGCTGTTTCCAGTGTCCTGGTATTGCAGATCGTAAAGGGTAAAATTCTTAAAAGTGTGTGTTTACACCATATTTGTTTCTCAAGTCTTCAATTGACAAGGAAGTGCCACCATTATCAACATTATACCTTATGGCTTTTACTCCTTTCCAATACCAGTGTTTAAATAATAAAGGTTTTTTCTCAATTGTAATGAAATTATTATGCCATAACATTTCATTCATAATGTCCGTTCCAGAGTTTGGATATACATCAGCTGCATTTTCTACCATGTATTGATTAAATCTCGCTGAAATAATGGAATATGGAACAGAATGAATGTCCAAAAACATCTGCTGAAAAATACATCTACTTTCATAAGTAAAATATATTGTTGAAAAGTGAATATCCATTTCCCATCACTATTATTAAAGAAACCTTTAGTCCAATTAAAATTCAATACCTTAATCTGGGATTTGAAATGTAACAGTTTCATACCACCATTGGGTATCCTCTTACACATAGCTACATAAAGTTTCCAATGCAAGTTTGTATTCCTTAATTACAGTTTCATCAGTATGGATGAGCAAGCACAAATAAGTAGCTTTGAGATTGCCAGTGACTTTAATACTATATTTCTTCCAATTTGCAATAGGTTTTTAGCCCTCCAAACTTTCAAGACTTCTTTAAATGAAGTAACTTTAGGATTGAAATTGAGCATAATCATGTGGTTTTTATCCTCATGAAAGGTTAAACCTATTACAGCGAAGTTGTTTTGCATCAGAAAACAGGTAAATTACCATCTAGGAAAAATTAACTTGCCCCTATCCATCTTGCAATAGTCTTGTCTTTGTGACACTTTAAACCAGAAAGATTTTCAAAATTTTGAAGTACATTGAGCAACTGCTTTTCCGATTCTGATGGGAAACATGTAGTGCCATATGCCTGCTGATATATTTTTATTTCTTCTCGTCCTAGAGTGATCCCTTTAATATTGGAATTGCTTTTAATGGAGTTAGCTAGGAGTTCGACAGCTAAAATGAAGAAGAAGAAGAAGAAGAAGAAGAAGAAGAAGAAGAAGAAGAAGAAGAAGAAGAAGAAGAAGAAGAAGAAGAAGAAGAAGAAGAAGAAGAAGAAGAAGAAGAAGAAGAAGAAGAAGAGTAGTGAAACAGGACACCCCTTCCTTATTCCTCTAGATAAGGTAAAAAATTAAGAGGCATAGCCGTTGTTGATAACACAACAAGATTGATCATTAAACAAGACAGAGATCCACCTTCGGAAATCTTCTCCAAAGTTAAAGGTATCCAGCACTATTGATATAAGGCCATTTTGTGGTGTCACATGCCTTTTCAAAGTCAACTAATAAAATCAATCCAGGGATGTTCTGTATTCCAGTCAATATTAAGACATCATCAATCACTCTTATATTTTCACCAATGAATCTATTTTTATGTAACCTGTTTGGTCACTGTGTATTATCTTAGGTAACAAACGCTGCATTCTTCTCGCTATACATTTGGACAGAAGTTTATAATCGGTATTCAAGAGGGAGATAGGCCGCCAGTTTTTCCATCAAGATGCGTTGATAATCTTTTTAGGGATTAAAGACATGATGCGTTGGTCAATAGAAACCTTGCCTGTATTGAGAGCATAATTTAATATATCAACAACCTACTCTTTGATTTCTGTCCAGAGAAACTTATAGAATTCGAAAGTTAGACCATCAGTGCCTGGGCTTTTTCTATTTTTAAATGAGTCTAAAGCAAATTTACACTCTATTTCTGTTAACATACCTTCACATCTAATTTTTTTTTCATCTAATTTTGGTACACCTTATAGAAAAAATGGACAATTTTCTAAACCTGAAGTGCTTGTGTTATAACTCGAGTACAGTTTTGCATAAAAAGATTTTTCCTCATTTAAAATTTGTTTTGGCTCCTTTATCTCTTTATTATTTACAGCCTGGAGTTTTGTGATACGCTTAGTCTTGTAATTGCTTTTTTCCAGACCACAAAAATATTTGGTGTTTTTTTTTTCTTCTCCAAGTTCAACCCATCGGGCTCTTGATCGGATCATAACTCCCAGTCTGTTGATTATTTGTATTATTTAAAAGAGATTTAATTTCGTATACTCTTTCATTTTCAGCATTAGTTAGGCCATCAGCTCAGCTGACTTGTCAGTAGCTGAGCTTATCTTCCGGTCCTTCGCCTGTCGCCGTCCGTCGTCAACAATCGACTTCTCCAAAACCGTCAGCCAGATTCACTTCAAACTTGGTGGCACTGCATGTACCTTGTGTTGGTTCTCCACCAAGTTTGTTCAGTTGGTTATGCTCCAGTGATTTTGGGATGTTTTATTTTTATTATTTCTTCTTCTTCTTCTTCTTCTTCTTCTTCTTCTTCTTCTTCTTCTTCTTCTTCTTCTTCTTCTTCTTCTTCTTTGGGGACAAATCTGAACAAATCTTCTCAGAAACCGCTCTCCCGATGGCTTTGATATCACACAGGATCACTCCTAGAGACTCTTAGTTTTTAATTTGTTCATCAGGTGGCGCTGCGATTTTTTCCCTTATTTATTATGATTTTTTTGTCTGTTGTTGCTATTTTTGACTTCTTCTCCAGAAGCGCCATACAGATTAAGCTGAAACTTGGTGGATATGTTCCTTGTAGAAGGGTCAAACAAAGCTGTTCACTGGGAGGCATTGCTGCAAATTCCTGAATTATAAAGATGTCTTTTTTTTTCAACTCTGGTACTTGTCGGTAAATGCACCTTGCGTACTAATTACTATGTAAGTCAATGGGCATTCGTATGCTAATTCACATTTATTACTTCTTCTTCGAAACCGTCAGTGAGATTGACTTCAAACATGGCGGCAATGTACTTTGGGTAGGTCTCTCGCAGAATTGTTCAAATGGTCACACTCCATTGATTTTTGGGGGTCCTTTTTGGAAAATCTTTAAAAATCTTCTCCTCTGAAACCGCTCATCCGATTGCTTTGCTATCACACAGGAACACTCCTAGGGACTCTTAGTGTTTAATTTGTTCACCAAGTAGCGCTGCGATTTTTTTTTTTTTTTTTTTTTTTTTTTTTTTTTTATTTTGGATGTTATGACTATTTTCGACTGCTTCTCCAGAACCGTCCCTCAGATAAAGCTTAAACTTGGTGAATATGTTTCTTGTGGAAAGGCTAAACAAAATAGTCACAAGGAGGCAATGCTGTGGATTCCCGATTTTTCACGATTTTTTCAATTCCGGTAATTATCGGTAAATGCACCTATCCTATTGATCACTACGTAAGTCAATGGGCATTCTAATGCTGATTCACATTTTTTACTTCTTCTGCGAAACCATCAGTCAGATTGACTTGAAACTTGGTGACAATGTACCGTGTGGGGGTCTCTAGCAGACTAGTTCAAATTGTAACGCTCCATTGATATTTGGGTTTTTGATTTTTTGTGATGGGGTGGGGTGGGGGGGGGAGCAAATCTTAAGAACCGATTGCTTTGATATAACACAGGACCACTCTTTTAGGGACTCTTAGTTGTAAAATTGTTAACCAGGTAGCGCTGTGGTTGCTAATTTTCTATGATTTTTTTTGTTTGTTATAGCAATTTTCGACTTCTCTAGAACCGTCATTTCGACTTTTAAAAAGTCAAAATTTCGAGATAAAAAGGCGAAATTGCGAGAAAAAAGGCGAAATGTCGGCTTTTTAGAGTCGAAATTTCAGTTTAAAAAAGTCTATTTCGATGCGCTTTCTTGTAGGCCTATACTATAGGCTATAGCCTCGGCCGGTATAGAAAGACTCTAGAAAGTTCCTACCGCAACCCTGCCCCCCCCCCCTTTCCCAGGGGAGAGTCTAAGCTCTAATTGAAATTTCATCAATCTTTTGGGAATTTGCAATTTTACCATACTTTTTTAAAAATTTTGCTTCAACTATTCAATTTTCATTGCCTTATACATATTGCCACACATAAATGTATAGTGTATGTCAATAAAGTTCATTCATTCATTCATAAAATATGCATGTATGTTGGTATGACATAGGCTCTATATGTTCCTTTTTTCCTTCCAGTACTTCAGTATTGGAATTACCGTTACAGGTTAATTCTGCAGTGGCAGTTGAGTGTTGGTAACCTAGGAAAATGGTGATTTTGGACTTGAGGGACGGGTAGAGGTGGGTGGGTAAATCTCAGTCCATTGGACAATTGGACGTTTTGGAATGGTTTTATTAGCTCAGCAGACTTGTCAGTCAGTTGACCTTATAGGATGGTCCGTCCTCCGTCCATCCACAATTCACATTTTCGACTTCTTCTCCGAAAGCGGCTGCCAGATTCACTTCAAAGTTGGGGGCAATTTATCTTGGATGGGTCTCTACCAAGTGTGTTCTAATGGTCCCGCTCTTCGATGATTTTTTTTTTTTAATTAATTTTTTGTTCCTTTTTGTGGCAAATCTTTAAAAAAAAATCTTCGTTTGTTTTGCTTTGTTCCGTTAGCGGATTCTTATTGTATTTCTACCTAAATGTCTGCACAATTAAGAATTCAGTTTCCTTTCTCAAGAGAAAAAGGCAGCAGGGTCCATATTCGGCGTACCAATCCGGACATGCGCAGTCCTGTCCATTCTGGCCCACTAGGAGTATGTGCAAATCCGATACAGAGGTACCGGGTCCGATGCAGGGGTACAGAAGTTAGAAAATATCTGTTTTACAGTTAATAACTTATGTTTAACGTATATGTGTGCTTAGGTGTATATAACGACCAGCTTGCTTCAGGCACACTGAAATATTAAGTTCTTTTTGTGCGGTTTTGTTCGACACCTGAACGATCCTCAGGCAGCTTCGCATGGGTATTTCTTTTGCCGACCAGGATTGATTTATTTTAATGAAAATAACAAATATTTACTGTTAAAATACATGGGATTCTGAAACGAGTATGCATTTCTTGTTTATGTATGAATAAAGCTCACTTTGAAAGTCGTGTGTTGATAGCAAAACCGGGCATTAAAATTGTTATAACACTTTTTTTCTGCTTCTTTCCTCCTGCCAATATTTATCTGATTGTGTATTAGGATTTGCAGATATACGTCAATTCAAAATTTTAGACTTTTACTTTACTTTCACACTTTTACTTTGAGTTCAATGGCAATGCACTCAATATAGAAAAGAGCTCTATCGAACTCCACATTGGATTTATTGTTACTAATGAGGTCAACAATGTCAATATTTCAAATATGGTGTATCAAGTGTGAAAGCATTCTTGTTTAATTGGTCCCCCAATCTAATCTATTATGCTATGTTCATTTCCAAACAGGTAATTAATTTATAACATTTTAGTATTCAGTTTGTAAAAAAAGTTGCAAATCTAGACGTTCATCTATAAATCATACAATTCAAAATATGTGTTGCCAATTTTAAATGGTATTTCAAAATTTATTTTTGAATGAAACATTGGCATTTCTCTGCAAACACTTACGGAAGGACCACTAATGAAGCAATTAGGGAATTTCTATATGTATTGCAGGCAAATCGGCCGTCTGTTATTCTCAAGTCTAGTAAAACTTCAGTGACAAGAGTTGACTAGTAAAGGCAAAATAGGTTCAATATATATAATTTTTAAAGAAATTACTGACATTTTGGTGTCTATGTAAAATCAGAGAAACGCGAACTTGCTTATAATGCATTAGAGCACTTGTACATCAATACTCTGGATTGCCTGGCTCGGCGGATACGACAAATTTTGGTCTCGATTTGTGGTTTACTTATTTGAATTATCCGCCACGGTAAGAGTTCAGAACCATGTCCATGGAGGGTCAATCTGGTGCAGGTCAGAGCAACGCCAGAAGTGGGCGCGCGGACAATAGCGAGCTTGTTGCTGTCCGGTCAACAGCAGGTCAAACACCCTCCGCCAGTAATTCTGGGTCCTTCAAGCGCCCGTGGACTTCACCATCATCCACAGGTCTGTCACCGCCTACATCCGAAATTCGTGGTGAAGATGCCGATGCTGCCAGTGACTTCCTTAAAGTATTGACTGATCCCCGTGTTGAGCAGTACTTCAGAAAGATCATCCATGAGGAAGTTAAAGCCGAGGTAAGCTCACAATTAGATACAGTGAAAACTCGTTATAATGACACCATCTGTTCCCCAAGAAATGTGTCAGATAACTGAATATGTTAGATAAGTGAATCAAATAACAAAGAAAATAAACCTTTTCCCATGAAAATTTGTGTCATTATATTGAATATGTCGGATATCTGAGTGTCGTTATGAGGTTTCACTGTAGTTTGCAAAAGAAAACTGATGAGCTTGAGTTGAAAGTTCAGCAAACTGAGAAACAGCTAACCGACTCCAGTGTTAAGTATCAGACTAAGATTAAAGAGCTGGGAGACAAAATAAAGGAGTTGGTACAGGGACAAGATGAACTTGAACAATACGGGCGACGCAATTCACTACGTATATGGTCTAAAGAGGCGGAAGTTGACGGGGAGGACATCGACAAAATTGTACTAGATGTGGCCCGTAAGCTTAACGTACAGCTAGATCCAAAGGAGATAGGTCGGTCACATAGGGTAGGCAGACGCATCCATGGGAAATCACGTGCCATTATTGCTAAGTTTGTTGGCTACAATTCAAGAAACAATCTTTACCGTGCAAGAAAAAACAACTCCGGTATCTTCATATCTGAAGATCTGACCAAGATCCGCGCAAACATAATGTTCATTGCTCGTGGGTTAAAAAGAGACAATAAAATTCACTCCTGCTGGTCAAAAGACGGTCGTTTGTTCATACGTGAACGTAGCCCTTGGGGTGTAAGCCCAGACCAAGGTCGTGTGGTCCAAATTTTTGACAAGACAGACCTTGATTCATATATACAGAGACTGATTTGGTTCCATAGAGACTGGTCACTACACTTAAAATGTGTCTGTTATAAATTTAAATATATCGAACGATGTTAAGCTGAATGATTCGGAGCTGAAGGTGGAAAAAAGTATTGTTCTATGTTATGTTCCCACCCTGTTACCACCTAAATATGCCTTTTACTCGATTCTTCTCAAGTTATAGTGCCATAATGTTGTTGTTTGCTACCCTATCTTCATAAGGTCGTCAAATCTTTAGTTCATTGTGTCACCTGACAATTGTTATGAGACAATCTACCTGCTATTAATATTTCATTATACCACCATATCCTACCAGGGAAAAAATCATTTTGCTTGTACTTATGAGTATACGACTCCTATACTCTCTCACGATTGACCACTAACTCAGGTTTGACATGTGTAGATGTATGTTTATGTGCGAGTAGTGTGTATGTGGGTGCATATATACACATATACATGTGTGTGTGTACGTATGTTTACATACATATATACGTGTAACGATACATAAAATTTGACATTCTGTAATGAAAGCGCTACAGATGAACACGTCCCTGTTTTCATGTATGACATTGCGTAATGAAAGTTGAACATTTCCTGTTTTCATATCTGACCCGGATTATTCCAAAATCAAAGTTTGTAGAAGAATACCTTAGTTTTGAAACAACTTTGCTCGAAAAACAACCTGTATTTATCTTTGAAAAATCAGCAATAAAGTAAGGAAAATTTGTTATTTTAGGGAGCGTAATCTTTCTTTCTTTCTTTCTTTCTTTCTTTCTCTCTCTCTCTCTCTCTTTCTTTCTTTCTTTCTTTACTTTTACTTTCTTTCTTTCGTTCTTTCGCTCGTTTAACTACTAACCTACTTATCTATCTATCTATCTATCTATCTATCTATCTATCTATCTATCTATCTATCTATCTATCTATCTACCTATCTATCTATCTATTCTTTTATCATCGGCCATAGTGTTTACACGTTGGTTGCAAAACACACTATACGATTTGGTTCCTACAGGAATATGATTCAGATGACAGGGTTACCCAGTTGGAGTGGATATATTTAAACTAAACTGTATAGACTGATCGCAATGTGCAAATGTCACCATTCAAAGTTACAAGGCAAACGTTGTATGACGAGGTCATGGGCACGAATTTACACAATTTTCAGTCCTTTCCAGGACAGGAATTCTTCTTATCCATTGTTTTCCCAGTTTTTATTTGTTGTCAAGGGATAAAATTTACGTTGTTTGCCACAGGAATAAGTTGAAAAGCACACAGCCAAATAACAAATTAAACTTCTCATGGCTACATGTGTCATTTCATAGTCGACACAGGTATCGCCATAACGGCTCGCATACTACAAATAAGTCCACAATGCACTGCGCGTCAAAACATTTGGCGCGTGCGCTGTGTCGCGAGCATAAGATCTATTGATCTTTTTCAGCTTTCTCATCTGGATGCACTGCTAGAGGTATGATGCGGGAAAGAGGTATTTCCATGAAATTGTGTACTGCGTTCCTTTATGTTTTCATGTACGTTTCGTGGACTGTGATACCTCTTCCCCTCCACCGCTAATCATTCCTTTAGTTCGTATTGTATATTGTTCTCCGTTGCATTAACATGTACTCATGCATTGTTTCCCAGTTTATTTACGTTTGAACAGAATTGTTATGTCAATGGTGTGTGCCTTACTACTTCCTGATGCCAATAGTTCTAAATCATTATATGTTAGTGTGATGATTTCATTGTATATACATGTGTGTGTATATATATATATATATATATATATATATATATATATATATATATATATATATATATATATATATATATATATGTATTTTAACGTTTCCTTGTATACATATGATAATCCTATTTGTTATTATCTATGCCTATGTCAACTTACTCTAATTTTATTATCGTTTTGGTAATATGTCCTATCGATATGTATCAATATTACTCATTATAACAGCGATGCTCTGCCTCACACTTAAGCAAGGATGCGCATCATAGGATTCAGTATGGACGCAGTTAGCTTAGTCCAGTGATATGAGGCACATGAACGCAATAATACTTCATCACGTGCTCGTAGTCTTGGAATCACCAATTCCATGTTCATGCATTGTGAACACCATATATTTCTCGTTGCTCAAATGTCATGATGTAAGTTATATTTATAAGCTCACATGGTATAGAATGTGTAATCCAGATGTTCTTTAACTATGGTTGTCGGTTGTAACAGTTTATCTCTTTCCTTCAGTTTTCTTTATGTTTTATGTTTCCATATTCCAATGTATTTCACGGGTATTTTCTGTACTTTTTCTGTGTCTTTCTTTGTTGCAGCTCTTCAATACATGAACAATCTACCCAGGAGGACTGTCATGTATATTCTTTATTCCCGGCTCTCCAGCAATATAATTGTCACATGCAAATATGTCATTACACTGTTACGTCTTAAAACATCAATTAAACTCGTACCTTTCCGATCCATATTAAAGTGGAAGTTACCCCAGCTACCATGCGCATGCTACTATATTATTAAAAATACCTATGAATTATTTGTCTGTAAGGCATTCAATTTGCATATTACTTTATTTATGGCCAGCTACTCCCAATATCGACTTCAGTACTTGGGAGTACATTTCATGTGTGGTTATGTGCAGTCTCTACTACTTGTATCACAGATATTCATTTACTTTTTCTTACTCCTTATTTTCAATATGATTTCACATTTAACGTCAGTTTTACCAACTCCTACGTCAGGAGTTTGTACCACACTTTCTGAGCTCCTTCTGTAATGTCGTGTTATTCGTTTTGTTACCATGGTATATTGTCCGAATATTTCCATACACCTATCACCCATAAACTACACCATACATCCGCCATCTGACCTTTTAATGCACATCCAAACTAACCCCTGTCTTCTGCCACTCACTTCTGGCCTCTCAGCGTTTATTGCACATTTACAGCAGCCCATTGTTAATGCCGTTTCTTCCTTCCCTCATATCAACCGTCATGGGGATTAGCATTGATCACTATAATAATAATGATAATAATAATAATAATAATAATAATTTTATTAAACCCCCATATTTGGGGAAATATAAAATACATCGAAATACATAATACACTGACAAATGAACACAGCAGTACAGCAGTAAAACAAAGGCATACATTAAAAAAAATTTAAATCAAACCATTACAGTACATATATACGCCATCTTAATTGCAAAATATAATCAATACAAAACTGCACATCATTCACAAGATACCCACAAATAAATCAATTACTAAAACATCTTGTCTCACTAATCGACGTGAGTTAACCATCAAATGAGGGCAGTGATAGACTTCCTACCCCCATTAGTGCTACCAGAGCCGGGTCTCCCCCGACAGGCTTGGCCAGTCCGAGAGCGCATGCGAAAATAGTAGAGAGCCCTCGAGCAGGCCACCCCGCCTTATGGGAGACCCAACTCAGTAAAATACTAATATAATAAAATACTAAAAGGCGAGCTTTGAATAACCTCTGGGCATATATATATCGTAAAATGAATGCCCTGGAAACAGAGTTTGCATGAAGTCGCTTGAAATTACATATAATAATCAAATTCACGACAACATAGAAAGAGGTTAAGAGACATTCGTAAGCAAGCGAAACAGCCCATGAGTGTCCGAGTTTCGATTATTAAAGTCATGAGACCGGAGCAAGATTGCAAGGCTGTCCACGAGGCCATCTTGGCCCGCAGGCAACGTTGCGGTCCCGCCCCGTGTCACTTTTTGAATATTTCGGTAGCGAAAAACAGGATCCAAAGGGGAAAAATTCAGATCAATTACACGATCAATTAGGGTGCCTTGTACCCTGGTACCATTAAGGAAATAGTCGGGTATCAAATATGAACACAGAGTTCTATAAGCTGATGGAACTGCGAATATACGTTTTAAAAGATTCACTGTATCCAGACGAATATTCTGGGACACAGGAGGTAAATGTAAAGCTTCCAGGAGCTTACTGTGGTGTGCATATTTACTAAGTCCAAGTACATGTTTCATAATGCGCCCCTGTGTGGACTCTAACATAAGTAAACTAAGATGCGATATATTTATGCAATTCATGCCGTAAGTTAAACTAGGCAAGCCAATTGTTCGCCATAAATAGGACTTCATATCAGGTGAAAAACCAGGATAAACCATGCCAGCGCTGGAATACCGAAAAATTGCTCTTCTAGAGCAGGCAATTCTATTGTTGACATGACAGTCCCATTTACCATTCGACTGAAAACATATCCCCAAAATATCAAGCTGATCTACTGTGTCGAGGCTGTCCCTCCCCAGCGACCATCTACAAGCAGACCAGTCGCTGGGCCGCGACAGCCCGCCGCGCCTAGGACTTGCGACCATACATTTAGTTTTAGCATGACCAAATGAAAAATTCCATTCATTGGCATACCGGTAACACATATTAATGAGCTCCTGAAGCCCATTAGGTGTGGCGGATAAGAGGGTGATATCATCCGCGTATGCAAAACTATTGATTTTTAAATCATCAATACAAATTCCATATTCAGAATCTTTTAAGAGAAACCAATAAATCATTAATAAAAATGTTAAACAATTTTGGGGACAAGCAACTGCCTTGTCTCGTACCCCGGGTGACTTTAAAAGGTTTACTATATTTATGACACCATTTCACTACTGCAGAAAGTTTTTGATACCAAGAAAATAGAAAGAGCCATTCCCATGTTTCCAAGGAACCCCACAATTTATAAAAAAAAGGCCATCATGCCAAATCCGATCGAAACACTTTTCAGCGTCCATACTGCATATGAATAGTGGTGAGCCCTTACTATTAAAATACTTCACTACATCGCAAAGAAGTCCACATGCAAATTCTGTGCTCCTATGCTTCCTGAATCCAAACTGATTGTCGGATACATTATCATCAATACAAATAAATTTTTCTGCTATTATTGAAAAAATTGAGCAGACCGTAATTGGTCGAAAACTACTTGGGTCATGAGTGTTAAGCGTGGGTTTTTTCAGGATTGGTACAATCACTCCCACCTGAAGCACTCGAGGTATAACAAAATGACTAAATATACACGTATAAAGGGATGCCAGGTGAGTATACAAAGTGTTACAACTGCCGTATTTCATATGTTCAGCAGTTATACCATCAATACCCGGCGAGCTACCAAGACGAAGAGATTTAATGATACATTCAACATCAGAAGGAGACACAACCTTCGCGTTCATCTGGCTCACATATTCACTATATTTACTATGAACAAAGGGTCTTATATTGGACTGATCAGTAGTCAAATCATTATGTATACCCGGGTCTCCCATGACCTTGCTGTAATAGGAAGCAAAGTCATGAGCAACCAGGGTAGAAGTGGTCTTAACACGTAATTTACAATTAACACGTTTCCAAAACTGAGGAATCTTACCACAAGAATATAAATCATTTAGAGGAGTTACGTTATTCTGTTCATATTTTTTAATACACTGCCTCGACAGACGTCTAAATAACTTTTTCAAATTTTTGAAAACTTCAAAAATAACGCCGTGTCGAGGTTTACCATTTTCTGCCCAGAGATTCCACCAAAACCGTTTTCTATCTCGGAGTTTGGACAACTCCGGACACCAATAGTTTTTGGGTTTATTAAATTTATTCGGAATACAACCTGCAGAACGGGTGGCGTCGTGCATAACATTTGTTAGTGAAGAAACGTAGGTATCTAAACCATCAGTAGAGATATTATGTGGATCAATGATTGGGAGGGACTGCAAAGCAGATTCCAGGTGAGATTTGTACAAAGCTGTTTTAGATGGGTCGTTCCACTTGGGGCGATGAAAATTATATTGAAGATTGCCAAACTCTGATTTTGAAGAATCTTGTTTTACTTTATCTACATAAAATTCAAGCCTTACAGGAAGATTGTCACTAACATTGTCATGATGTAAATCAATTATTCGGCAATCCAAAATATCGCTTAAATCATATGAAGTGGATACACAATGATCGATCCAGGAAAATACATTAGTAGAATGACAAAAGTATGTATATCTCACATTTTGCTGAAACATGAAATCTGCAACACATAAATTATTGGCAGTGAGAAAATCATAAACTATAGAACTATGTTTGGTAAACCCTTTGCTCTTGAACCAGCGATTTGGAAGGGTAGGACTACGAGGTAACTGCACATTCCAGTCCCCACATATTTTAATAGGAGCCTTCCCTCCATGCTCATCTATAAATACTTGAAGTGAATCCAGTGTCTCAATAAACTCTTCAGTCTGTGTACGGCGGGACTTATCATAAAAAGGAAGATATACACATATAATGATTTGCATAATATGGCCGCTGCCGTTAACAAGGGCGACGGCCATGAATGTCCATCTCATATATGTGCTCATGGAATCTCTCTCCTTACATAAAACAGAAACGCCTCCAAAAGGACGTCCTGCGTAATTACCGTCACAGCTTTCCATGCCCGATTTGGAGTAACACTTTACAGCTATTTGATTAAAAGAATTATTTACAATTTCGTCTAATAAATTGAGCTGTCCTGGTTTTAACCATGTTTCGCTCAGGCACATGAAATCACAATTTTTTAATCTTTCAAAGATGTACTGACTGCTCTGAAAAAACCCTTTGCAGTTGAACGATTCACACACGATAGTTTGTTTCTCAGTGGATTGTAAAGGATTATCATGGAAACTCTGTTTGCGACCACCCTCTTGGGATTGACCACGCATTATGGCCTCTGCTCCACTGTCCTCCCTGGTTGGTAAACATTCGGTCGTATCCGAATCCATGGACTTGGCCGTACAGAGGTCCCGGTAACTGGAGTCCGGGGTGCGGCATCGTCGTGTAGGAGTGGCTGCCTTGGCGGGCCCTCGGTATGTATGGAGATGTACGGCATCCTTTCCCTTTACGCCCTTTCTTCCTGGCTCTACTGTGGCCAGGTTCCGTTCTCTGTCCAGCCTTCTCCTCTTTCTTATTCGGCTTTCCTGACAGAAAAGACGGTACAGTTATACTTGAAGGCCATGTATGACTAAGGGCCTTTGCCATATCACAGGAGGGGACAGTAGCTTTAAAAGAAACAGAGTCATTTTTGTTTCCCAGCTGCTTCGGTTTGCCAATCACATGTACCCCAATAGAGGTTAGAAACTGAGAGACATCGTCACTTGTGTGACTTTTGTCAAGACCGCCAATAAACAGTTCCTTATTCACTGTGGCGGCTTTAAGGGGTTTCACAAGATTTTCTGGCAAGGTATATTTTTGTATGCTTTTTGCTGATGCTTTATTACCCTTTCTGGGGGCCGATTTACTAGAGGATTTATCAATAATACTATTCTGTATTGTGGCTCCTGTCGTCTGTTTTCTCTTAAGCTTACTGTGATACACTTGAGTGAATGTGCAATCATCAGACAGGTCGATGTCGGATTCCTCATCTGTAGCACTAGCTCTCAATGTATTCTGATCTTCGGAGTCTGTGTCACTGTCTGAGGAAGACTCAGATGGCACCTTGTTTCCTCTCATTCCCAAAGGTGACTGGTTCTGAGGGGCACCGTGACAATTTATTTGAAGATTCTCAGACATATTAGCTTGCAATAGAACAGCTACTTGGCCAGTCAGAACTATATTTTCATCAGTAAGCTTTTTCAGTTTTTGTGACAATCTAGCATTCTCATCCATGACCTTTTTTAATTTCTCATTTAAACGGGTCGTAGTAGACTGGAGATCTGCTACCGTTTCAATATAGAGTAGCAATTGGACTTTTTCACAACTGTTGGTCAACCCCACGAAAGTATGATTGGCCCAAGAATACTGCTGATTCCGAAATAATCCTTTCTTTCTGTTTCTTGTCCTTAGTCCCAATGAACGTGATTCTTCTAGGTTTCACGTGTCTACAACACCTACTCTCAGTCTTGCAAATTTTTTTTTCAGTCCTGCATTGATGTGCATCCAAACCCCGGACAAAATGACCCCTCTGCAAAAAATTATTTAAAACTATGCCGCTCAAACGCCCATAGTATTAAGAGTTCGGGCAAACTTGATGAACTTCAATTATTAGCGCAAGTCGAAAATTTTGATGTTATCACTTTATCAGCAACATTGGTTAGATGCGAATTTTCCTGATCAACTCCTCCATATTGACAATTTTCAACCTCCTTTTAGAAGAGACCGTCCTACAGGACGAGGAGGAGGAGTCCTTACATATGTTTCTGCTTCGCTACCTTGTCGAAGGCGCACTGATCTAGAGGATCTGAACTCAGAGTGCATCTGGATTGAGATTACAACAAAACGTGGGGTTCTACTGATTGGAAATTATTATCGACCTCCTGGCCAGCCTGCTCAAATACGGGATGCCTTTCTCGAAGCTTTGAATACCTCAATTTCTATAGCGCTTGAAAGTAACCCACACTCTCTCCTTATTACTGGCGATTTTAACAATAGATGCTCAGACTGGAATTCACCACATCAGGATAGTGACCTTGGCTTAGCGCTTTTCAACCTGCTTCTTCAACGCAACCTCTATCAGCTTATACAGGAACCTACAAGAACCACCGAATACTCAGAAAACCTGCTTGATCTTATTATCACTGACTCTCCTGGCCTGGTACTCAACAGTGGTGTCCTCACTCCTCTGTCAAATTCTGACCATGCGATCGTTTTCTGCTCTCTCTCACTATCCCACTTTAAAGACTGCCCATTCAAACGTCATGTTTGGGATTACAATAAAGCCAATTTCCCTGAACTTAATTCAACTCTCTTAACAGCACCTTGGAACACAGCCCATGAAGTCTATGATAACCTTGACGACATTGTTTCATACTGGTCAGAATTGCTTCTCTCCACTGCCAAGGAATTTATACCCTTTAGAGAAGTCACTGTAAGACCTTCAGACAAGCCTTGGATTACTAACGAGATAAAAAAGCTTATTCGTTTCCGCAATCAGGCATGGAAGCGTTTTAAGAATATAGCTAACCTGCCACGACCCTATACACTCGAGGTTTCCATGAAGGTCGAGAAGTTTACCAGTTTTACAAGAAGTCACGTGACCATGTCCTTAACAAAATTCGAAAATCGACGCGTTCTTACTTTAATAAATTACGTTCTAAACTGGACGATAATGAAATAAATCCAAAACAATGGTGGAGCTTATCTAAGTCTGTCTTGGGATCTAAAATCCACGAGGAGATTCCACTAATAATTGAAAACGACCAAATTATATCCTGCAATGCAAAAAAATGTGATATTTTTAATAACTATTTTGCAAGTCAGTGCACAAATTCTTCTGACATTGACTCCCCACGATTGCCTGAATTTAGTCACCGCACTGAGTCTAGACTAACTGAAATCACTTTTGGTGAGCAGGACGTTTTGAAAGTATTATTGTCTCTAAGACTTACTTCTGCAACCGGGCCTGACAATATTGGCAACATCCTTCTAAAAAATACTGCTCACTCCATCTGTAATCCTCTCACAAAAATATTTAAACTTTCTCTTAACCAAGATTACTTTCCCTTGTCCTGGAAACGTTCA
This sequence comes from Hermodice carunculata, assembly GCA_964020975.1. NCBI lineage: Eukaryota > Metazoa > Annelida > Polychaeta > Eunicida > Amphinomidae > Hermodice > Hermodice carunculata. Next base: position 48,961,063 of record OZ026619.1, read on the forward strand.
AATATTTGTCCTGTCTTCAAAAAATCTAACAGACAAATAAAAAGTAACTATAGGCCAATATCCTTACTCTGTAATGTTTCTAAAGTCTTTGAACGCATAATGTTTAATGCCCTCTATGAATATTTAACTGCAAACGATCTCCTCACACACAAAAATTCAGGTTTCAAGGCAGGAGATTCAACAATCAATCAACTTGTCTACCTACTTCATATTATATATAATGGTCTAGAGTTATCAAAAGAGGCCAGAATGGCATTTCTTGACGTCTCTAAGGCGTTCGACAAGGTATGGCACCCTGGACTCCTCTTCAAACTCAAGCAGCTTGGCATATCAGATCATCTTGTTACCTGGGTTGAAAGCTATCTATCTAATCGCCTCCAAAGAGTTACTATTCATGGTCAATCTTCTGCCTGGCTTCCTATCCAGGCTGGAGTGCCTCAGGGATCTATTCTTGGGCCCCTCCTATTCTTGGTTTATGTAAATGACCTAGTGGACAATCTCACGTGCGAAGTGAGATTGTTCGCTGATGATACTAGCATACTCGAAATTGTCAATAACCCTGTTCAATCCTCACGCCACCTGAACACCAATCTGTCTTTAATACATTACTGGGGCAGGCTATGGCGAGTGTTATTCAATGCCACCAAATCACTATCTGTTATATTTTCTGTGAAACGAGTGAAACCTCATCATCCGCCAGTTTTCTTGCGTGGGTCTCCGATTCCTGAGGCAGACATTCATACACATCTCGGAATCACTTTGAGTGGTGACTTATCTTGGCAAGCCCATATCACACGGATTACCAATAAAGCTGGTCAAAGAATTTCCTTACCGCGTAGGTTCAAGTATAAACTGTCACGCAAATCCCTGGTCAAACTATATTGTTCTATGATCCGTCCAATCCTTGAGTATGGCTGTGTTTTATTCGACAACTGTGGTAAAGTCCTGTCTGATCAATTGGAATCGATTCAGTACAATGCCGCTAAAATTTGTACAGGTGCCTTGAAACATACATCACATGTTAATTTAATTCGTGAACTTGGCTGATCAACTCTTGCAGACAGACGTAAATACTTTAAGCTTGTCCTCTTTTACAAAATGTACCACAAACTGACTCCTTCTTATGTATCTAATCTAGTACCCCCTCCTCCTGCTGGTCATGCTCTCCGACATTCAATGTCAGTGCGCCCCGTTAGATGTAGAACATCGCGTCTGTCTAACTCTTTCCTCCTAGATGCTATCAAACAGTGGAATAACCTGCCTTCCGACATCAGAGATTCGCTTTCTCTACATATATTCAAATCAAAACTTAAAACTGCTCTTTTAGCCCAGACACTGTTCCCGAGTTCTATCTCCATGGTGACAGATTTGCTAATATTTGCCACACGCAATTACGCCTAGGATTCTCTAGACTAAACTCCGACCTTCACAATATTAACATCCTTCCTGACCCATCCTGTGCCTGTTCTTATCCCACTGAAGACTCCAAGCATTTCCTACTCTTCTGTCCCTATTACATCGTTCCGAGAAACAGATTATTGAATACTGTTATTCCTTTGATTGCTCTGGGGGTTGGCCTGCATCTTATAATTCATATTGGTAGTGATAGGTTAGTTGAAATATTTCTCCGTGGCAGTAACGAGCTTTTGAACTGCCTGAATATCCAGATCTGTGATGCTCTCCATCAGTACATTATTGATACCAGACGCTTTAACGACTAAATGTTTCCGTTACTGTTACTGTAGTATTCATCGGTTGGACTATGCAAATTTATTTGTATCATACCTTTTTTCTTTAATGGGTAAATATTGAACTCAATTCATATTGGTTTAACTTGTATCTTACAAGTAATCAAACTTTGATATTCGTACAGAGTTTACATAGATATAATACATTGGTAACATTTGTTTTGTCATGTGTGTCTTGTATATACTTACTGTGTGTCTCCATGTTCTGGAGAACCCATGTATTAGTCATCTCGATGTACTCTAGGGCTATCCAGACTAAATAAATACGTTTAAACTAAACAATTTTCTGACAGGGCCCTAAAGCATGGATTGTCCACTTATCAACCTTTCAGTTCACTAAATGGCAATGAACTGACGAAATGTGGAAGTTCCAAGATGGAATGCAGGTGCGGATCCAGGATTTGTCAGGGGGGGAGCTGAACATAGCAAGTAAGGCCAGGGGTCCAGGGGCCGCCCAGGGCCCTAGCGGAGCCACGGCAGAGCCCGGGGGGGGGGTTAAGGGGGCGCAGCCCCCTAAAGCTCCAGGGTTTTAATGCATTTAAAGGGGCATAAACTGCTTTTTCTGTCAATATATTACAGTGGCTCCCCTCTTACAAGGCTTGTATAATAGAGTTCAAGAAAAGTGTAGGACAAATTTGCTGGTAAAGAAGAAAGAAAGAAAGAATTTCAGGAAAAACAAAAAAGTGTGTGTTGACACACACACTTTAATAAAGAATTTCAGGAAAAACAAAAAAGTGTGTGTTGACACACACACTTTAATTAAAGTGTGTGTCAACACACACTTTTCTGTTTTTCCTGAAATTCTTTCTTTCTTTCTTTCTTCTTTCTTCTTTACCAGCAAATTTGTCCGACACTTTTCTCGAACACTATTATACATAGAAACTCCAAACTTGGCATGATTGTACCTCCATACAAGGAGTTTGACCGTTTTATACAAAGGAATGAAGATGTTTAAAAATTATGCAAAATAGGGGAATTTGAAATTTTAAATATTGAATATCTTCAAAAGTATAATAGATAGAGATGTCATTCCAACTTCTACTACGGGGTTATTGACCATTGCGCATGTAATGAGTTTAAAACAAAAGTTGTAGCAATTTAAATTATGCTAGTTAGCAGCATTTGAAATTTTAAAACTTTAATATCTTAAAAACTATTATAGAGAGAGATGTTATTTTAACTTCTACTCGGGGGTTATTGACCATTGCGCATGCAATGAAACTAAAACAAAAGTTGTAGCAATTTAAATTATGCTAATTAGCAGTATTCGATATTTTCAATCTTGAATATCTTCAACGCTATGATAGATAAAGATGTCATTCCAACTTCTACTGGGGGGTTGTTGACCATTGCACACCTAATGAATCAAAAATAAAAGTTGTAGCAATTTAAATCATGGTAATTGGCAGTATTCAAAATGTTAAATCTTGAATAACTTCAAAGCTATAATAGATAGAGATGCCATTCTAACTTCTACTCCTATGTTTTGGAATAGTTGTACGTTTCCATACCAATATGCTTTGAAGACACACACACTGATTTGCTATGCAGCAAATCATCTTTCCTAGTTAACAGTTTTTCTTCTACGACTTAGAGCATGAAAAACCTGTGACTAGTTGCCAATACAAGTTGAGTGTTACCAGTATAACAGATGCATGGACGGAGAAGGTTAATCATACTGTATACACTCTCTGCAGGTGAAGTATGAGTTTCACTTCTGTGAGTTAAAGCATGAAAACTTGTGACTAGCGTCAAACCGGAAATTTACAATGCATGGCGGGAAGTAAAATAGCCTGGCTCCTTGCGATTCTTTACTCTGGCTTATGCATTCACGTTGGGAACCAGTCTTCCTGCACCCGACGGAGGGCGCTGCAGTATTTGTTGTTTTTGTTCCTGTCAGCCTGAGGATCTTTGACACGACGTTGATTATTCGACTCTGTGTCTTTGAAATTTGGTGATTCGGAAAGCTCGGACCAAAGATGTAATGGGTAACCCCCCTATACTTTCTCGTGTGACCGGAGATGACCAACAATTTTTGGAGGCGCAATAATTTTTTTTTTTTTTTTCTTTTTTTTTTTTTTTTTTAGGGACGGCGGAGGGGGAGGGGGGAGCGCGCGCTCCCGGCGCTCCCCCCCCCCTAAATCTGCGCCTGGAATGTAACTAAATTACACACTGAATAAAACAATACTGTCAATCTATTTATGTACAACAGTGTACAAAATCACCTAACCTCGCGTAAAACATAGAAAATGTAACATTCCATACTTGTGGCAAAGAGAGATGTGGTCTTTGTAGATGGGGTAGCCTCTCTTCAAGAGGGACCATTGTACATCAAACTGGCTTACATTTCTCTTAGATCTTTCTGTGTCTTATTAGAAAAAAAGAAAAGATAAAACTTTCTTAGCACAATACATCAGCACTTTTATATTTGCCATATGCATTGTTCAAACCAGCTTGCCATAATTAAACTGCCAGGTGACTCAAACATCCTTGTGAGTTGCTCATGCCACATAGATGATAATCCATTATCGACAGTTGTGACAAACAACTCATCAGAGTTACCCAAGCCACATTGGTGTAATAATTCATTATCAACAGTTGCTGCAAACAACATTGCATTGGTAAACCCCTTGCGAATGCATTCCAACTTCAAAAGACTTTTTTTTTTACTTTGTTTGTGTTCAATTGAAATAATCAACTTGTTTTGGGGGTGTAATAATGAGCAATGTACATGCAGGAAGGAAAAAAAAGGTTATGAACTTGTGATGTTTGCATCATGAAATAACTGAGCAATGTACATGAAAAATCAAAACAAAAGTCAATACAATTAATCAAGCAAAAAATATGGAAATGATTAATTGGTTTTGCGGTATTAATTTAAACATATTTATTTCACACTGGATAGCCCAATAGTACACAAGTCGACTAATCGAGGGGTTCCCAAGAGTATACAAGGTAGACAACATAAAAACAAACAAAACAAAAACAAAAACAAAAAAACAAAAACAACAACAAACAAAAAACACACACACACAACCAAACAAAAGAGCAAAAAATTGGAAGTAGTGAACTTGTTTTTTTTTTAATCTTAATTGTGAAATAAATGAGCAAGGTACATGAATAAACAAAACAAACAACCAAGCCAAAAACTAACAAAAAAAGTAAAAAAATGAAAATGATGAATTTGTTTTAGGGCATCATGAGCATTTTTTATTTTAAACATATTTATTTCACCTGGATTGCCAAGTAGTACAACAATACTAAATGAATGGCTCTCCAGACACAGAGAGACACACAATCATGTGTACAAAACACACAGGACAAAACGACATCCGAGGACAAATAAATTGGTCAGTATACTAACACAATATTCATCATGTACCAACTCAAGGTATAAACCGTCTTGTATCTGTAATAAAGTTTTGGACAGAATCAAAAATATCTAAATTGTCGCTTGACGAAAGATTGTCATTACCATGTGTCATATAAGTAAGCACTATATCACCTGCTAAATGAACAACTAGGCTTGGATTGACTCCTGGTGCCAAAATATTGCAAACCGTTCACAACAAGGATACTCTATGGTATGAAAACAGGGGGCATTCGAGGAAGAAATGGTATGTACTTTCATTGGGATATGAGCAAATACATGCAGCAGACGGAAGAATATTTAGTCTATGAAGATGAGAATTCAGACGACAACAATCCAAACGTAGTTGTGTATGTATAATATTGGGAAATCTTTTGCCATGCGAGTAGCGACCTGGGACAGGATCAACGGACAGAAGAGTCCTTTTTAGTTTAGATTTGAATTGAGCAAGTGAAGTAGATTGCTTTATATCGTCCGGAAGGTCGTTCCAAAGTTTAATAGCAGAGGGAATGAAAGAATTACCAAAACGATTTGATGTAAACTTTATTTGTCTCAAACTCCGGCGGTTGCGAAGATGGAAGGTTGGATGAACGGCATCAAGTGGGACCAAATCCGAAAGATAAGCAGGGGTCAGCCTGTTAGCCATTTTGTAAAACAGAATCAGTTTGTAGTATTGGCGCCTTCTGGCCAAAGTTGGCCAACCTAATTCGTTAAGAAGTAAATGTCGAGGAGTACGTTTAAGTGCACCCAAACAAATGCGTGCCGCTTCATACTGAACATATTCAAGTGAATTTATCAGGTCCATCGTGCAATTATCAAATAGGACGCATCCATATTCCAGAATAGGGCGTATCATGGCTTTGTATAGTCTGACTAAGGTGTTACGCGATAATCTATATTTAAGTCTAAAGAATAAAGTTAGGCGTTTTCTCGCTTTGTCAATGATTCTAGTTATGTGAGCATTCCATTTCAAATTATGAGAAAGGGTAATTCCCAGATGGGTATGATTTAAACCTTCCGGGATTAAAGATTCGCCAAGAAATAAGGGTGGATGGTCAGGTTTGATGTGTTTAGCTGAAAACAAGAGGGCTAGAGACTTAGTTGCATTAAATGTAACTTTCCACTGTTTGCCCCAAACAAAGATTCTTTCAAGGTCATTATTTATACGCCTACCAGAAGTGGCAGGGTCAAATATGATCTCTAATATGCTGGTGTCATCAGCGAACAGTTTAATATCACAGGAGATGCCAACAGTAATATCATTTATGAAAACTAAGAACAGTAGGGGCCCCAGGATAGAGCCCTGGGGCACCCCTGCCTCAATAGGAAGCATAGATGACGTCTGGCCCCCGATTGCTACACACTGATGACGATTGGATAGATAGCTACTGATAAGTTTCAGGAGCGGCTCCTCGATACCGAGCTGCCTTAATTTAAAAAGTAGACCCTCGTGCCAGACACGGTCGAACGCTTTACTGATATCAAGGAAAACCATTCTGGCTTCCTTTTGCAGTTCAAGACCATTATATATGTCATGAAGGATTTTGAGAAGTTGATTTATTGTTGAGTCGTTAGACCGAAACCCGGAATTTCTAGAGGTCAATAGTTCATAACGCATGAAGTACTCATACAAGACATTATAGATTAGGCGTTCGAAAATTTTAGAGACATTGCAGAGTAAGAGATGGGTCTGTAATTGCTTTTTGTTTGCTTGTCGTACTTTTTGAACACTGGACATACAGTACACTTTTTCCAAGAATCCGAAAAAAGGAGGAAGTGCGCAGGGAATGGTTAAATAGTTTTGTGAGAGAAGGGCTGATGCCGGAAGCGGTATTCTTCAAAATCATGTTTCCAATGCCATCAGGACCAGTTGCGGAGCTGGTCCTTAATGATTGTAAAACTTTTTTCACACTAGTCTCATCAACTTGAAAAGAGTTTAGACGAGCCTCAGTTCGGTAGAAGAACTCAGGCAATGGCATAGGAATGTCTTCATGAGGTAATTTACATTGGTTGGCAAAATACTTGTTGAAGATTTCACATTTGTCCACATTACTAGAAATAACTATATCATTTTCAAGAAGGGGAGGTATCGATTGGTGAAGCTTGGAGCCAAGTAGACTTTTATTAAAGTTCCACCATTTCTTAAGATTCATATCTTTTGAGTCGAGTTCAGTGCGAATTTTGGAAAAATACGATTTCATTGAAGAACGGAGGGCATTGACAGCTATGTTACGTTTGCGCTTGTAAAAGGTGAAGAGTCGTTCGATGTTAAGAGTTTCAGAGAGCGTAAAGGGGCGAATTTTGCTGCTGTGTCGCATGAAACGTCTCCATGCGCGATCCCTTTGTCTGAGTAACTTTTTTATCTTACATGTGACCCATGGCTTATCTTTCGGCCGGAAGAGAATATCACGAGAAGGGATAAATTGATTGCAGAGGTCAGTGAAAAGATTTGTCCAGTAAAACACCATGTCATTAATGTCATCAAAAGTTTCGAAACCTGTGTCAAATGGGGCATTAAGGGCAGCATTACTAAAGTTTTCAAAATCGGCTCTCTTGTAATCCCAGATTTTACGTTTGAAGGGGCGGTCTATGCGATGAGAAGTGGAAATCGTGCAAAATACAACCGAATGGTCAGACGTAGAGATCGGAGGCAAAATTCCACAATTCAAGATATAACCGGGTGAATCGGTAATAATTAAATCGAGAAGACTCTCTGTCAAGTCATTGATGCGGGTGGGACCCGATATTAATTGGAATAAGTTATTGTAAGATACGAGATTTACCAAATCCAGACCCAGGTCACTTTCCGAGTGGTCAGAATCCCAAGACCTACACCTGTCGTTAAAATCACCTGCTATAATGAGTGTTTTAGGGTTACATTCAAGAGCACTAGTGATTGCGTGATCAAGTTCACTGAGGAATAAGTGTCTTTCAGCGGCACACTGACCAGGTGGTCGATAATATACCCCTAATAATACTAAACCAAAGTTGAGTCGGAATTCCACCCACAAACATTCACTGGTTGTTGATTGCAAATCAGCACGACGGGAACAGGGTAGCCAGTCCCTCGTGCAAACAGCAACTCCACCTCCCGGTCCTGCAGTCCTATCCCTCCGAATGGGCATGCCAAAGCCCTGTATGAACAACAATTCACTTGGAACGCTGCTATCGAGCCATGTTTCGGACAAAGTGAGAATGTCAATTTTTTCGGAATCAGCCAGAAGATAGAGTTCGTTGAGTTTGCCTGAACTTTTCAAACTACGTACGTTAGCATGAGAAATTTTGAGGGTTTTTTGAGTGAAAGTATCTACAGGCCCTGGATTTGGATGAATGTCACATTCAAGTAATTTGCATAAAATTGTAAAGATATGCCTAAGATTGCAGTATGATTTACACAAGAATGAAACAATTATGAGAGACAGTAGAGTGAAAACATTCACAAAGTTATCGTGGTGACCAGGAGCATGTACAATGATTTTGATCAGACATTTACAAAGATTATAGGTACCAATGGCTGCTCTATACTGTTGAGTGTCTATCGCCATAATAGATGTTTGGGAATACTAAAAAGCATCGTCCGAAGACTAGGCTTTTGCAGAACACTGAGGCAATATACCTGTAAATGAGCAAGACGTTCATGTCGTACTATTAACACTGATGCCATTGGCACAGTTTGAGACAATAATTCAATAAACGTAGTGCGACAAAGGTAAACAATGTACACTGCATTAGATACAAGAAAATAACATGTCCTCAGCAACACACACACTAATATAACATATAACATGAAGAGTACAAATAATAAACTGAAATATAAGGATACCAGATACATACTGGGAAAATGTTCTGGATAAACTAACTGAGTGGATGTCAATAAATAATACAAGATTGTGGAGAATTTTGGCTGCTTAGCCTTGGTAAGAATAATAACCGAAGTTGGCATATAGAATGCCCCCCCCCCCTTTTAAGGTCCCTTTCACCAGAGGTCCCCCTCTTGAAACGCGAGCTTTCTTATGCAGAAAGTATGGTATTAGAAAATAGAAAATGAAAAAGAAAGAGAGAGAGAGAGAGAGAGAGAGAGAGAGAGAGAGAGAGAGAGAGAGAGAGAGAGAGAGAGAGAGCGAGAGAGAGAGAGAGAGAGAGAGAGAGTGAAACGCGAGCTTTCTTATGCAGAAAGTATGGTATTAGAAAATAGAAAATGAAAAAGAAAGAGAGAGAGAGAGAGAGAGAGAGAGAGAGAGAGAGAGAGAGAGAGAGAGAGAGAGAGAGAGAGAACAATCAACTTGTTTTGGGATAGACATCACAACATAAATAAATCTATGCTCAGAGATGAAATTGTCAAACGACATAAAGTCTGAAATTGGAGTGATTGCCTGAACTTAAGTAACTTTCAAATTAACCGAATTTGTGGGAAACAGGTCCGAACAGTCAGAATTCCTACAAAAGTAGGAAAACTGTCATCACTACCTGCTCATTTATTTCAAATGGAACTATGGCTAGCTAGGGTAACACTCATTTTAAACATGTTGATCATTCATGTTCTTTTAATGAAGATGCTGAAGAGGTTAGAACAAAAGTGTTGTCAGTTCTGTTTTTCCACCCTTCTTCTTAGGATTTCACCCTCCTCCCCAATTGTATTCATTTTTACATTTGAAGAATGATAAATGATTGAACAGAGCGACTTTACAAAAAAATTCCGAAATTTGCTTTTGATTTTTTTCTTTCCTTTATATTTATATGATAGATGTGGATAATAAATGCGGTCAAATGTACAGTACCAGAAGGAAGAATAGACATTTTCAAATATGACATTGAGCTGAATCCAGGGAAGGTTGGGCTTGAGATGCCATATATGGTACCTCAAGGCCAACCTTCCCTGGATTCAGCTTAATGTCAGGCCATATATCATATGGCACTTGATAGGACTTGAACTCAAATTTAGTACAATACTACCATATGTAGAAGAAACAAGTCACAGCACACATGCATGGAAAAACAAAAGTTTTTTTTTTTCTATAAAACAAAATATCATGTTAATGAATTTTTCAACTTACTTTGGTACAATTTTTTGGGAAACGGTCACCAAACAATTGTACCAAAGTAAGTTAAAAAATTCATTATCATTTCACATGTAAGGGGGGTAAGGGGGGGGTCAATACGCTGGTACAAGGGGTACATGAGGGGGAAACGGGACACTTAAGCATTTTCGGGCACAGAACAAAATAATGAATTCATATTGACTCTTTATGTCTACAAGTTCTGAAACAGCGTTGATTTTTGTGCTAAAATATATATATTTTTTCAAAAATATTTAAAAAATTCAAAAGTTACATCCTTTTAAAAAAATGTGTTCCATGTCCCGTTTCACCCCATTGCACGGGGTGAAACGGGACAGATATGTGGGGTGATTTGGGACATTAAATTCCCACCCCTTTGCCCCGGTGTATATGAGGGTAAGTTGGGGTAATATGGGCCCGCTAGCAATATGCACCCAGTATGCAAGTAAAACTTGAAGATAGATGAAAATAATCAACCTGTTATATTCTTTACCTATAAAGTATTGTAAAATGCACAATTCTGTTGCAGCAGTCAGATATGATTAAATTTTTTGAAAAGGAATAAATTGTGCCCATATTACCCCCATGCCCATATTACCTGCACCTACCCTGCACTGAATAATACAGTGTTCATGTTTTATGAATTTCTGGCAAAACCATTCAAAAATAGACCTGGAAAAGTCATCAACTCTCCACAGCATAGCCCCCTTGGTAAATTTTATTTGCTTGATTACATATTTATATGATTCCTGTATATGATAGACAAATAAATGTCACATTTAATGGCTCAGGAACCCAAATCACAACATTTGTAATTTTCTGAAATTTGATTAAACAACGACCGGTAAGTTCATCAACGCAGCCCAAGAATATAGTTTTACAGTTAGTGGATGAGAAACAGAATTCCCAACATTTTGTAATCATAGTTTCAAATCAATGACCAACACTCATTTTCTTTGCCTCAATACACTTTTAGATCTGGGAGTACTGTCACAGATTTACACAGGTCACACAAGAAGCCTGTACTGGCAGAGAAACTAACAGAGTTGTAAAGCAACGAACAATCATTCTTTTCTTTACATCAATACGCATTTAGATCTACTGTCTAAAATTTACACAGGTCACACACATAACCCGCACTGCCAGATTCTCCATCAGTACAGGCTTCGTGGCACCACTTCTTGCAGGTGTTACATTCAATCCAGTCCTCTGTTGGAGGTTCGACATAAGCCTCGTCGCAATATATGCAATAAAATTCAACAGTTTGTGTATTTTGAAATTTGTTATGAAACCATAGCGAAAAAGTTTCCTCGACATCAATTATATATTATTATGAGGGATAGGCCTATTGGGAACTCCGCGCCTATGCTATTAAGAATTTACTGGGAATGAATCTACAATTTTTCAAGTGTATGTAATTTGTTTTCCGTCAATTATTAAACATTCGTGCATTTAACTCCCACTGTGAGAAAATAGGCCTATAATGCCGAATTACGATAATGTAGCTTATGGCCTACTTGAAACTTTTTGGGCAAATTATTGACGTCAGTTACAATTTATAAGAAAAATGAAATGAAGAATCTATGGGGCCGTTCATATTTTACGTAACGCTCTTTTCACCACTGTTTTCCACACCTGAACCCCTTTTAACGCCCTGGAACACTTTGCCAAACACCATATCTAGAATAAAGATCACAAATTTCTAATTTTATCTCTTGATTCCTTATGGGCAATGATTGAAAAGTAGAATAAATTATGTTGATGAAGTGTAACAAACAGGTTTTTGTCGTATGTTTATAGTGGGACTAAAATTACTTAGGCCTATTTCAAATGGCAATCGAACAAAATAAAAAGGTTATTTGCCAAATTCCAGGAAATAAATTATTCATTTCCCAGGTCCCGGGAATTATCCATTTCCCAATTCCCAGTAAATAAAATACTACTTTTCCAATTCCCAGGAAAAAAATAGGCACTTTCCCAATTCCCAGTTTAACCCATGTGTACACCCCCTTTGGTATGTCCATATGCCATAATGGGCGATACTCAGCCGATACCGAGTCAACAGCTATACTGCAGATATATATTAAGTGAAACGGCATTAAATTAAAGTTTAATGGGCCTATGCATTGATTTTTATTCATCGTAACGTGAAGAGTTAATTAATTTCAAAAGACCCCCCCCCCCCCCGCAATGGACCATAACGCCACCAGCTTAGACACCCCCAAGCGGACAACCATGTGTCCCGTTTCCCCCTCTTAGAATTTTACACTTGGGGGGAAACCGGACAGTGACCTTGACAGACGATGTGTCATTGTATTTCGACCTTTTGAGTCTACTTCACTTCAAACAAACCATTTTCATCCACTTTTGGCACTTAACCCTTCAAAATTGAATGTAAGAAAAGGGAAAATGAGTTAGAGGCTTACAAATAGCACATGTACTCAGTTGCAACCCTTAGTATTTTCCTTTTTACAGTACCATCTACTGGGAGATACTCACTTGCCTCTGCTCCTCCGTCAGCCGTGTCAGCGCCAAAGCACCCCCTACCGTTGATATTTAGAAAAAAAATGATCAAGATTCCAGACAAAAGTAATCCATAACTCGTATGGTTAGACTTATCTAATTATTTAAGATTTTATAGGATCTGTCCCGTTTCCCCCACATATACCCTAATTATTTTTCTAGAGTGCGCTGTGCGGAAAATAAAAATCTATCAAAATTTTGGACAGTACGAAATACATAAAATAAAGAGGGCTTCCAGTACGCCAGTACGGTAAATAAAAAGCGCCAGTAGTAGCAGTACGCCAGTACGGGAAACCCCTTACCCACCCTCAAATCTTGGTACCAGTAAAAATGTCATGGTGGTGTTAACACAATTTGTTCATGACGAATTGTTCTTTTTGTTGGTTCAAAATGCAACGGGACAATACCAACAAAAATCAAATACTTGTAATGTTGTTCAGCACGGAAATGAAAAGCAACGAAGTGATGAAAACATGAATACTACTTGTTCATAAAATTGTCAGTATTTTGTGGCTTCCTTGAATCTTGAAATGCACAGGGATGCAAAATACCAAAAATGTTCGAACAATTATCTACCGCCTGGCATGCCCACAGCCACATGCATGTCCGGACTCTGATCCGCGATCTGAGCACGTCTGCGCATGTCCGGACTGTGGTCCGCAATCCGAGCACGTCTGCGCATGTCCGGACTCGGGCAATCCGAGAGGTACCAGTAACATGGGCCCATTTGCGAGAAGTGGCGTTCAGGCTATAATTCCCACAACGTCGATGGCACGTTGCTTGTTGCTGGTTGGCAATCATCATGATCATGCAACCATGGTTAGGAACTCTCTGGAAAGTGAGGTAAAAACAGAGATACCGGGCCTCGTTTTCAGATAAGATTTGCTTGACTTGATAGCATGGAGGGAAATAGCATAAAAGCTTTAATGCACTGCCCTTTGCATCGATATTGAACTAAAAACGGTAAGTTTATGACACAAAAAGCTGAGAAATCTACTTCAAGGGGGACCTTTAGATAAATTTAAAGTGTTGTTAATATTCTGCAGTGGTACCGAAGTTTGGGAATTCCCCCGACTGTCACACCAGGGAAGTGGTCTCAAACTCTCATTGACAAAACGTCACCTGAACTGGTTTATTTAGTAAAGGTGGATATCGGCACCAGCAATAACCTTTCTGTACAGACTTGCTTTTAATATTTTCATTCACACATTTTTGAAATTGAATGTCTTTGACACCCCGACTTTTAAACACATTTTTTTTAATGTGCAGTTCTTGTGACGTTAATTATGTAAAATGCTACTTCCCTCAGATTTACCCTCCATTTCTGAGGCATCGACGGAGTTTTGATATGGGCACCATCCCCGCCTCATAAAAAATTGTGTGTTTCACGCAGACCTTTCAATAAATACCTCAATTGCACGATATGCATAAATGCGCCTGTCCAGCATCTCATATTTATGGGTTCCTTGAAAGTCTGTGTCATTCATGTTGCATTTTGGTAAAGTGTCATGAAATAGGGAACAAGATATTGACTTCGTTTTCTGCACCGTTGATAAAATTCTGCCCCCAAATCATGACTGCTGCCATTGCCGTGCTGCATGCGAGTTACACGCACGTGCAAGCTTTATTCTCGCACGGCAGTGACAGTGGTCACCATTTGGGGGCGGAATTCCAATAGTGGCGCAGAAAATGAAGTCAATAAAAGACAATATCTTGTTCCCTATGTCATGACACTTTACCAATGACACAGATTTTCAAGGAACAAATATATCCATTTTTTTAAATAGAATTTTTTGAGATTTTATACCATTCTTGCTGACTTGATAGGATTGTCACATATTCCGTGCAGAAGTCACAATTTTTTTTTCTAGTTGAAATAAGAAGAAATTTAAAATATATATCCATGTCCATTCAATGGTTAGTCCTGACAGGTTGTTCATTGTCTTTGTATAAATTGCTCAAAAGTTATAGAAAGGGCTTTTTAAAAAAATCCTGGGAACCTCTCCTGGATATAATATTTTCTTTTGATGTCTGTTGATTTTAATGTGAAAGGGCAATTCGTACATTTGAGTGGCAAGATACAAATTGAAGAGGTTGAGCAAAAAACAGTTCTGAGTAAATCGCATTGAAAGAAAAAGTTGCCAATTCTTACGCATTTATGGCTGGAATATGACACATACTCCTTTCTTCTGTCCTGTGTTTCATTTATTGTGCGAAACAAAGTTGTAGCTTTACTGTTCTGATGTTGTCATTAAAAAAAAAAGTATATTTTGTGGCTTAAATCACGACTTTTTTAAGGTGGGAACACCACACTTGGCTTGTTTGGGTGTGGGTTCACATGCGGCTTTCCATATTTGGGGACCAGTAAGTGGATTGTGCTAATTTGTTTTTACATGAATAGAAAATTTCAAAGTTATCAGAACAATGGTAGTGATAAGTCTGAACTGGCCCATTTTTCTCTCCAGGGTTAATGTTTCCTGTGAGTGACCCTTGTCAATGGCTCAATTGGTTTTCAGGGGTCATGGTTCATTATCATGCCCATGCAAACAAACCCATGTGCCCAGCACTGCCTAAACTTTTCAGTGTAAACCAAAGTTTTGAGATCAGTTTTCTCATATAAATTTTATGTTCACACATCTGAGTTTTTGGGAGCATGTAGTTTAAGTATCAAACTATCGAAAAATATGAAAAAGTGATCAGAGGTTATCCAAAAGTCCTGGCTCCGATCTTCCACCTTAAACAAATAAAGGTTGAAACTCTTTATTATTTGGTAAGGATGTTCTAACCATGATAGAGTAAAGGTGTTGTTGCTTATTTCAGTCTACTGGTACGCCTTGAAAATAAATCCCCTGGCTTTGGCGAGACAAACATAATGATACAGTAGTACCTGTCTTGAGAGACCCCTCCAATGAGAGACAGCATATCTTTTTAAGATCACTCACTCAGAACACTGGGCTATCTTTTCCATGTTATTATACCTCTAATGAAAGACCACTTGTTTTGAGAGACCATATTTTCACCACCCTGGGGTGGTCTCTCAAGACAGGGACCAGTGTAATAATTTGTAAGTTATTGTTTTTTAGAATGGTTTACACAGGAAACTAGTTCTGTTATCCCAGAGAGGATAGGAGCAAGGTGTTAAGTGACATTGACACTTTCACGGTTCACCCTGATGTTACCGTCTATAGAAGTGGCAACAGGTGTGCAGCAGCTTGCCTGTTGGTAGTTTCTGCTGCTGTTGGTATGAACAATTAAGCCTGTCTTTAAAGTTAGTAGGTTTAGTTTCAGCCTTATCAGTAATTACTCTGTGCAAATGCACAGCAATATGCTGAATGTGTGTTCGGTATAGGGATATTTATTTTTGGAAAAATTGTGATCATTTGGAGTGTTCATGTTCAATATAAGAGAGGTGTTCAGTGTAGGGAGGTTGGCTTATATGGGAAGTATGTGGGGAAAATTGGGACTGAGAAAAAGTGTTTAGTATGAGTGCTTGTTGGGTATATGGAGGTGTTCGGGTAGGGAGGTTATACTGTATTTATTTACATGCGATTCCTCTTAAATGATTCAATGAAATATGAGGAAACTTGGTTATGACCTTCAACTTAGCGTAATGCCCAACAAGTGATTCAGTTTAATGCAAATCCAGAACACTAACCGTAAGTCCTGTGTTATATTTAACTTTTTTTTTTTTTGATTGTAATGCTCAATGCATTTGAACTTCTGTGGATATCTTCATATACCATTACTGGAACATGCAGACAAGCTTTCAGGTCTGTTGCATGTAGAGTGACATCACTTTCTGGTATGAATTGGAAGTAACATAACAAGTGTGAAAAACATACAAAATTCCCCTATGCCAGTAATAAATTGAGATGAAATTACAAAATTTACACCAACTATGTGCTAGACCAATGGTCAGATTTTGCTGAAGGGGGGGGGGGGGGGGGGGGCAAATATTAAAAGATACATGCCTGGTTGTTCAGGTATAGAGCACTAATACAACTGGGCTGTCACCCTGAGCATTTAGATGTATTTTTATTTGCCTGCCCCAGACAGGTGGGCAGGTTTTGATGTCAACACTTGCAAGTGGTGATGCAATCTTAAGCATCCACTTTAATAAGAATATTTCTTTGGTGTCTGTCAGAAGTATAGTGTTACACCTCAGTACATCAATATCTCTTAAAATTCAATACACTATTTAATCATTGATGTATGCTCTTCTGTCTTTTCAGGCCAAGAATGGCTCGTCAAAGGCCAACCAGCCAGGTGGCAGAAAATATTTCCGACCTGTTGACCTGTGCTATTTGCATGGACCCATATGACGAGAATGACCATCAGGCAAAGCTGTTGCCCTGCCATCATTCCTTCTGCAAGCAGTGTTTGTTGCACCTCTCCCAAAATCAAACATTCCTTGACTGTCCTACGTGCCGGCAGCGGACTCAGCTGCCTGGCAACGGTGGTATTTTGAACTTGCAAGCAAATTTTTATGTGTCCCAGATGAAAGAACTTTTAGGGGACTCCTCACGTATCAAGGTCAAAGGATGTCGAAAACATTCGGGGCAAGGATTTACTCACTTTTGTAAGACTTGCGAAATTGCTGTGTGCCCAGACTGTGCAGCTACAGACCACCGAGAAGCAGCTGGTCACATGACCCAGGATATGGAAACAGCAGTCCAAGAACAAGGTCGTCTTCTTCAGATGGAAATGGATGAGTCACAACAGACAATTCTGACAAATAGCGTTCATGTAAAAAACTTGCAATCAGAAGTTGAGAATTTGTATTCGTGCAAAGATAGGGCGGCGCAAGATATTGAGAAAATGTTTGATGCCTACATTGAGGCTATTAATCATAGAAGGCAGCAACTGCAAAACCACCTGAAAGATATCTACAAATACAAAAAAGAAACACTGACTAATCGCATTGAAGACCTACGCAAGCAGTCAACATCTTTGTCTGGTTTATTTGAACAATGTGAGGAAGCTATTAATAATGGTAACATATCAGACATACTGGCATATAAAGCAAAGATGACAACCAAAAACTCAGAGTTGCGATCTGACCAAGCTAATTTTAGTCCAGGCAGCAACTACATAAAATTTGATCCTGAGGAAAATATTGGACGTTTTTCAGAGTATGTGCAAGACCTTGGATCTATACATATCCAAGAGGCTTTACCATCTATCGTGCGAGTCACAAATCAACGTGGTGTTGCAAGTCTGTTGATGAACTTGAGTGTTTCAGTGAAAAGTTGTGCTGGGGATGGGCTGCCAGATTATCCTGTTGAAATGGAAATCATAGATCCACAAGAAGATGAAATCCCTGCAAAAATACAACACCATGAAGATGGGAAGTATGATGTGACCTTTAGGCCACAGGTGGCAGGGGTACACAGGTTAAAGGTTACATTCCTTGGTAGGCCTATTCCAGGGTCAGAGACAGCGATGAATGTGTTGACCAATAACCCAGTCTTGAGAATAGGCCAGAAGGGAATGCGACCAGGAGAGATGGAGTACCCTCGGGCAGTGGCAGTGGACAAATCAAATAACATTTATGTGGTAGATACTGGTAATTGTCGCATTCAGAAATTGGATTCATCAGGTCGATTCCTGTATCACTTTCCAATTTCAGCAGAGAGCGATTCCTATTCCAGCTGTGGGATTTCAGTCAGCAGTGATCATGGTGTAATCATTTGTCCGGAGGTAGCCGTGCAGGCAGCTGATCTATCTCAGGCACATTCCATATTGGTATATACCATGGATGGACAATTGAAACACAGACGGAACTATCCAGGCATGCTTAGACGAGCGCTTTCTGTTGCAGTGAACAGCATGGGACAAGTCATCATTGCAGACTTTGAACTGAATTCTATTTTCATATTTGACCATCATGGTCGCTTGGTTGGTAAGTTTGGTGAATCAGGCTCAGGGCCAAGTCAATTTAATCATCCAACATTTGTGTGTGTTGGGGAAAATGACTGCATCATCGTATCAGATGGTGACAACCATCGGATACAAGTGTTTGATCGTACTGGGAAATATATATATGAATTTGGAGAAAGGGGTAGTAAGAAAGGTCAGTTCTTCATGCCCTTTGGCATTACTACAGATAAACATGGAAATATTATTGTTGTGGATGGTGGAAACAAAAGAATACAAGTCTTCAAATATGGAGGCATTTTTGTGTCAGAGATAGACAGTGGAGGGGATAAAATGAATGCTCCTCGAGGTGTTGCTGTGACAACAGATGGTCATGTTGTTGTTGCAGACAGAGACAATCATTGTGTGAAGAAGTTCAAATATATGCACTGTGCAACTATTGTTTAAAAGGAAGGTGCAAGTGCATGGCAAAGGATGGTCATCTTCAAGTGCATTTTGACCGTGTATTGATACATGACCACAATATACTTTAGGATGATCAATAACACTGTGAGATTGCACAAGATTGCATTGGAAATCAGCCATTTTTTGGGCAGATTTTTTCGATGTATCATGATTTGTTAAAAATCATAGATAATTCCATATAAAAATAATCAAATGAAATCATATCATATCATATCTATCTACTTTAAATTGCTTTATTTTAGTGTGTATAAATTTTCATAGTTTTTGTATTTCTGACATTTGACTGTAGTTTTATTTGACTGTTTTGGACATAATTCCCATTCAAACAATGTTAAAATACTATATCACTGTGTTTTTATTTTCATAGTTTTGTCCCATCAGTGAGAATAATCTTGAATACAGGGAAATTAAAGCAATTTGCAGTCTCTCTCTCTCTCTCTCTCTCTCTCTCTCTCTCTCTCTCTCTCTCTCTCTCTCTCTCTCTCTCTCTCTCTCTCTCTCTCTCTCTCTCTCTCTCTCTCTCTCTCTCTCTCTCTCTCTCTCTCTCTCTCTCTCTCTCTCTCTCTCTCTCTCTCTCTCTCTCTCTCTCTTTTTCATTTTCTAAATTATTGCTATCAAAACATCAAATTATTTCAGTCAAACATGTCAACTTATTAAGACTATGCTTAACTGTTGGAAAGATCACATACACTTAAGAGCAAGGTGGAATATCACACCATAATGCAATGAAAACAATACAGTTTCCACTTTAATTGGAGACAATTCCAGCATTCAGGGTTCTCAATTGCCTGCTTAGCCTACTCAATGGGCTGTTGGTTTTTATGGCTGATTGATCAGCAGAGAAACCAACCAAAGTCAGTTCTGAGCTAAGCCAGGCATTCTTTCACACAAGATTTGACAATAATATTGATAAATTGTACCAATCAAAGTGTGATCTGTTAACCACAGAGACATGGTGGGAAGCAGAGCATAACAAAGGCATGTCTTATCAGCCTTCCTGTGTTGGCCCAGCAGGGTGATGTACATGCATGCAATTTGGGCCAGCTTTTATTGTTAGTGACAAACAACCAGCAACTGACCAAGGGACTGGTTATGGCTCACAGAGAAAGCACATGTTCAGTAGTGGGAGGTTTATTTGTGGCTTTGGTACTAAAAAAAGTCTTCGGTGTTCAGAAGTGAGAGGGTATCAACATCCAGGAACTCCTAGGTGCCTATTAAATAACATTTAAACATTTGGGACTGAAAAAAAAAGTGCAGAAGTGAGAGGTGTCCGGTAGTGGGGGTTTTACTGTATATACATGTATATAAAATTACACACACACATACATTTGCATAATTTCTCCACAGAATGGACAGAAACTATTCACATGTAAACAGGAAGAAAGCCTGTCCAACTTCAGTATTATTCATAGGTGAGCAGGAATTGATGTCTTTTTCAAAATTAAATGTAGGAATCTTTTCTGATTGCTGTAAGTTTATGGTCCACCATGTGTGCAAGAGTTTTTTCATTCTCCAACCAAAACTATGACATTGCAATACTTCGGATTTATAGGGCTTTTCCAGGTAAATATAGTGACAACAGTGATATGTGCAAAGCATGTTCACTTTGGGACACTGTTTCAGGGATAAAAGCACATCTGCTGTGTTATACAATTAAATTTTCTGACATTTTCAGTGAACAGACGGTGTCATTGTAATGAATTTTCACTCTATGTGCTGTGGGAGTAGGACAATCACCAATATTTATTTATTCACTACCTATTGAGACAAGTTTGTTCACATCATCTTTGCAAACACAACCAAGCATATCAACATCTACAGAGCTCTGACATTTAAGAATTAAGGTAGATTCAAGCTTCTCTCCACCTGCCCCCGTGCTGGATGCAACTGCAAAAGCCTGTACATAGATAATAGTTCATTGTGGTATCCTTGATCTGTAATATGTTTAGGAAAGTATTTTACAAGCACATGGATGTGTAGTGTGCACATCTACATTATTACTGATCAAAAATATTTCCATCTGCTGAACATATAATGACCACATCTTACCGAAATGTTCCAGCATAATCTTGGTACTCTCGTCATTTATAAATGTTTCGTTATTTTGCTTGCTAAACACACCAGAGTCCTTAGGAAGAGACAGGAGGGATAGTTTAGCTGCCAGGTTTTCCTCTGCTTTCATATTTATGAATAACTTTTAAAAGATTGCTGACCCTAAAACTAGTAAGCTGTTTTATCCATCCCCACATCCAAAGATGCAACTGTTTATATATATTGTGTACTTCAAATGCAATGGGCAATCTAAGCCTGCAAAATCCTGAGCCAAAGTGGACAAAAAAATATTTCAAAAGGTAAACTACACATAAATGGCTTTCAATACTTCATATTGAAATAGATGAGCCATTTTCAAATCACCTGGGCTATGGAAGAAATGTAAACTTAGCATTTGACTGATGTCTGGGGCAGTCCTTGAAATGCCAGGTTACTTTTCATATATTTTCTATGGCCATGGAAGTGCATGTTCAGAGTTGCCAGAGTTACACATGTTTATCATGACAGCTTGACTGTGAAGTGACATTGCGCTGTATTCTGTTGAAAAGCAGCAATGGCAAACTGCACGATTCCTGGCAAGGGTCAGGTATTTATTTCTTGATGGGAAAAATGTTGGAGTTTCATTCAGTTGCACGATAAACCATGTAGCTATCTCTCTACTTATGGATGCATGTTTTAGTTCTCTACTTGTAGACCTAACATGTTACCTGTGTTATGATGCAGTCTTCCAAGTGTGTCCCTGACAGCTCTTTGATTGAGCCCAGAGTGTACTGCAGTGAAACCTACTTTAAAAGACCATCCCCGGATCAAACTGTAGTCTGAAAACAGGTGGTCTTTTACATAAAGTGAGAAGAACTGAGCATGAAAAAGGTGGTTGTTGTAAGACAGGTGGTCTTATTGGAATGTGTCTCAAGCCAGGTTTTACTGTATTGGTACCAGTTAGGTGCAAAGCTACTTACCATGGCAACTAGACACGTTTTTTTCTGCGTGGTGGGTGATCTTAGGCACCTTAGGATTTATCTGGCAGGTGGTCACCCCAGATGGCTGATACTGTTGACTAGTGTAGCTCATCCATCTGAAGAATTGGTCACTCTTAAGACAGAATAATGTACTACACTAAAGAAATTTAAATTGTTATTCAGTAACATGGCAAAGTATGATAAATTTCTTAACCACATACACATGGAATATTTAGCTGCCAATGGTTAATTACTAGTGCAAGCACATTAAACAAGATTGTCAGGCATGTTAGAGAATGCTGTCTACTGGCTACACTTATGACAATTATATTGGTTGGTGAAAATCAATGTCATTCCAACATGTCTCAAGGGATCTTTCATATCATTATCTGCTGACTATGATACACAGGGTCATATAATGAAGTCAACCCTGGTTGACTTTATCCAGGACTTATTAGCACCTAACTGCGCCCATAAAAATTGTCAAGAAGCATGTGATGTTGTTATTAGGATCTGCTGCTTTTGAGCTCTGCTGACCATAGGTTGCAGAGCTTATGCAATCACTCATGGAGCTCTTGTGTGCATGCACGTGTGTGTGCATACTCATGTGTACATGCATGCACGTGTATGTGCATGTGTGTGCTGCAGGTGGAGCTGCCATGTCTGTTTTTTCACTATTTTCAACTTCTCCAAAATCACTTCCCACATTGTGCTGAAACTTGATAGAAATGTACTGTTTGAATTGAAAGGGTCAAAGAAAGTTCACTGGTGTGATGATGCTCAGGATCCCTTAGTCAAATTTTTAATCTGGATACTTGTTTGTCAATGCATACACAGGGATATTTTATTACAATATACCTCCAAAAACCCTTGGCCAGATTCACTTCCAAGTTTGGTGGGGATGCACCTTCTGTGGGACTCTACTGAGTTTGTTCCAATGGTCACACTCCAGTAATTTTGAGAATTTTTATTTATTCTTTTTTTGTAAAATGTGATTTCTGCAAAACTACTTGGCCACTTGGCTTCGAATTTGGATAGGAACACTAACCAGAGAATCAAAATTATTTAGATCAAAATAAATCCATATTGTATTGCATTATCAGACTCGTGGTTCTAAGACCCTAATATGGCCCAGACTTCATGGTGTAGAATAGGTACCCTCTATTATTATATCTGCTTCAAGGAAACCCAAATATCAATAACCATGTTAGTCAGAGACTCTGAAGTGGAATCCTATCTTTGCCAATATTCAAATGCGCATACTCTGTGATGTTCCTTACTTTGAAATATAGACTTGTATTTTGTGAAGTGTTTTTACCACTGTTTGGCCTTACCAATGTATGAAGTCAATTGTATACATGTAGCATATTATCTTGCTCAATGAAAACAGGTTGAAATTGAGTGCGTGGGTGTTAAAAGGGTTAAACTTTATTCAAGGTATATTCACATGATAGGATGGAAGGGGGGATCCAAGAAACAATACAAAATAAGCAGACATACACAAACAGGAATCGGAGAATCAAAATTATTTTAGATCAAAGTAAATCCATATAATTTCAGACTTATGGTTGTCAGACTCAAACCTTCTGGCACAGAATCCAAGTTGTAGGACGCGTACCCTCCATTATAAATGTCAGGTTCAAGAAGACCCACTTTATTAAGATAACAGTATCGCCAACCATTTTATTTTCAGGCTCTGAAGTGGCTGTTCTCTTTGACTGACAGACGTGCAATAGATAGGATAAATATTGAGTTTGAACGAGGGCCACCACTGCAGTGGCTATGTTGGGCAATGATGAGGACTGAACACACACATATTGAGCATTGTTTTTACTGTATACTGTATAGATTACTTCAGGATACACTCGTGCATAATAAATATGAGGGTTTATTTATTTATCTCGTTTTGGTAACTAACAAGTACATGTTTCATCACTGGTTAAAACTTGATTCCGTATCTTCCGATAACCTCACTCTGGAGCTGTGATGCCCTGCTCTACGCTTTGCAGACGACAGAGACCATGGCGGCTGCAAGCCACAAGTTTCCCTGGTTATCAAGGGAGGAAATAATTTTGTCAGTTCCTTAATAATGTGAGATAAAATTGTTACTCCGTGAAATAGCCCAGTTTACAGAAATATACACTGGTGGATGACGTGTATATCCTTCGGCTTTCGGCCTCGGGAGATACAGATGTCATCCAGTGTTGTATATTTCTGTACCCTGGGCTCCCTCCTGAAGTAGTTAATAATATGGGTTTGTATTCATAGTCTTGGGTTCAGCTAGGCATATCTACATGGAAATTTATGCAAAAGTGCATGTTTTGCAGTATGAAAATTTTGTGATAATTGTTGGCACAACAATATCATGGTTTGTTTATGTAGGAATTAGATATAAGTTGGCATTTATCATCTTTCAGATTATCCCAGTTTTCTGTTTTTCCACAGTATTTTAATCTGTGTGGTGGGCAGAACTTTGCTTCTTGCACTGTTAATGCCTGGCAGAGGGTCATCACAGGTCATATATCTAGTTTTCACCAACAGGTGGCAGCAAAAGCTTTCCTTCTCTGAACCTGCTCAGTGTGAACATGGTGAAGAAGTTTATGGCCAATTATCTGCACAGTATGAAAATGTTCATGACGCATCTGCACAGAACTAGGTTCTTTTACTCTGGGTAGTAAAGGTAACAAAATTGCCTTGTCTTTTCTGGTATTTTATCTTTGTAACAAATTGTCATAACAGTACTCTGCAGCATTCTAGTTTTATTCCATTTTAGGGATGGGGATGCAGTCAGAGTTTTCCAGCGACAATAATACAAAACCTGCAACAATATGACTTGCAGCAGTAGTGTTGTATTAGTGGTTGTGATCAATACTATGAGGAGATCTTGATGATTGCTCATGTCAGAAAAGATAGAAATTATTATCTCAGTGCAAGGTTTCATTTTGTTGCAAGCTGCCATACATGTTCATATTTCATAGTTCAACTGTCCCATTTGGAAGCAGGTTTCACTGTACTGCAAATCTAACAGTAAGCAGTATTATTTTAAGGCTGAATTACAATTTGTGTTTTGAAATTTACAGATGCAGTTTACATGGAGAGGAAAAGGGAAAATCAATCTGATGTACAAAGTACTGTAATCTTGCATATTGCCTGCAGAATAATATTCTGACATGTAGTCATTTCAGTGTAGAAATATGACGAAATACCATTTATTCAAAAGGCAGCAAAAATATAGGTCCTGAGTTACTGTCATAAACTACATTATGAATTTATATTATAAATTAACACAATTCACTTATTGTGGGCAAACAGATGAGACTTATTTCTAACACTGCACAATTGCAACTTTCATAACTTTCTTGGTAAATACAAATCTGAAGGGTGTGTGTCAAGGTGTTTTAGCTCAGCTGAATTGTTAATTTGTCAGTAAGCTGAGCTTATAGTATTGGTCTTTGTCCATCATCATCTGTCCATATTTTTGTGTGTCCACTGGTCAACAATTCACATTTTTTACTTCTCAAAAATTGTTTGCCAGATCCACTTCAAACTTGGTGGGGATCTGCCTTAGATATGTATCTGGCAAGTTTTACCTGTTAAATAGGTAATGCTACTCTGGATCCCTGATTTTTAATAAATTTTTCAATTCCGATACTGGTCAGTTAATGCATGCATTCCTATTGATTACTGTGTAAGTCAATAGGGAATGCAACAGGAATTTATAATCTGTACACATATGGTCAGCTGACTGTCACAGTGTTCTTGTTTGGTAAAATGTTTGATAATCTCCAACAAAACCATTTGGCCAATTCCTTTGAAATTGCGAAGGGACACCTCTGGGGACCCCTAGACCTTAATTTGTTCAACAGGTGGTGCTGTCATGCTTTTTCATTTTTGGTATTTGTCCAGCTGTCTGTCCATTAACTTTTGCATGTGAACATGATACAGTCCACTGGTATTTCACCATCAACTACATGCACACATCAGTCATAGAGTTACTAACGCAAGCTGGGAAAATTGTGTTGTTGGCTTTTTATCTCTGGGCAGGGGAATTCTTTTCTCAAATTTGTTCAGATAAATTTATAAATTATGGTATGACTGACCTTTGTGACCACATCGTGAAAATTCGATAAACAAGGATTGTATCATGACATGGCTCATAGCAGGGTTAGCATCATACTTCTATATATTATCCCAACCCAAATTAAAGGTGTAGCAGTGAACACTTAATTTCATATTGTTGAGAAATAAAAAGGGTAACAATTCCAAATGTGTATCACATACATGTATAGAAGTTGGATATTACACAATATGGGTGACCTTGACATACTTTCTCAAGGTGGCAAAGGGAATACATTTCAGAAAGTGATATTTTTTTTATATGGTCATTTTGTCTAAACTTGTGTACATGTATCAATATACCATTACAGGGATCATACAGACAATTTCTATTACAAGTGGATTTATGATGGTGACACTGGTGGTAACAAATAGAACCAGCATCATAGGTATAAAAGTACCTTAGATTCAGAACTTTCATTTTAAATAAAACTTCCTAATTTACACCAACTATGTGTTGGTCAAATTATCAATTTTTTTTTTTTTTTTTTCTACATTTTGGGTGACCTTGACCTATTTTTCAAGGTCATTCAGAACATAATAAAGGTCACCAAATTTGATATGTTGAGAACCAGAAGACTAACAACACCTAATGTACCAAAAAATGTGTAATTACACATAGAATTTTGATATTGCATCATATGGATGACCTGGATCTACTTTTTGAAGGTCACATGTGCATATCCAGGAATGATTTCATTGTGATGCTTATATACATAGAACATAATAAATGTGCAAGGTACACAGGGAACAATGTCAGGACACACCACTTCCTGTTGGAAACAGCCAACCAATAGGAAAAGCTAATCTTGTTTCTGCCAGATGGTAGCATCTGTAACAGTTAGATACCAGGTATAATTACCTGGTGCTGCCATCTGCTACATACCTCTCCCATTGAAATAGAAATGCAAGACTTACACAAAATACTGATTAGGACAGTGGTCCAATTTTGGCAAATGTTGTGTGACCATGACCTATTTTCAAAGTCATTCAGCACTTAAAAAACGGAGGTTAAATTCAATGTGTTGATAAACAATAAGTGTGAACAATACCAAATGTACCACAGATGTGTGTTCATTTGGAAGGTTGCATCATATAGATGACCTTAACTGATTTCTGAGGGTCATGAAGGGCATGAATTTCAGGATACAAATTTTTTAGTGATTGTCATTACATAATGTCAGCAAGGATTAGGCCCATAAGCATCTTGTAAAAAAAAAAATATAGATGTTTTTGACTTTGCATGATTTCTTGTCCCAAACTGTAAGTTCGATCCCTGGACTTTATCTTCACCAAATTATCCAGGGTCACTTCAGTTTGTACATGAACATAAGGTCAGCTGAGCACAGGACCATCACAGTCCTCTTGTTTGTCAAAGGTCATTGGGGTAGCCAGTTTGGAGCATTGATGTACAATTATGATATTTTGGTTATAATAGTGGCACATTTTTAATGTGTATTAGCCAGTGCTGGTAAAGCCCTTGGTCAGTGGTTTTTACATTGCCTTGCAAGCCATGCTATAGGGGCACCTGTAGCAATTACAGCATGACATGCCAGACAGTGCAAGAATCACGTATGTTGCCGCGTGAAGAAAAACTCTTATGAAGAATTTAATGTCCGATCTTTAATTTTAAATCTAGGAATTTGTGTTCATGTGGAAGTTTGATGGTGGTGGCATGGAAAGAGTTAAGATTACGACTTTTTGTATTGTAACTTTTATCATGTACCATCTGTGTAAATTTTTAAAGTTCATACAAGTTTATGCATATTTTAATTTTTGTGTATTTGCTATAGCATTGTAGATCATGGTGCTAGTACATGTTAAAAAAGAAGAGAAAAAGTGAAGGTCCATGTTGTGGCATGGGATAACTTTACACATATGAAACAGAATCTGAGCAAAATTTGTAATTGAAGCCGTTTTCAGATACATGTTGATGGAAACTTTCAGTGGGAGTCAGATGTTTTAGAAAAATGACATGGAAGTGGAATTTGTTGTTAAAATTATGTTCAAGTAAGTAACATATGAGGAAAGTTGTTATGGCTGCATGCTGTCTGTCTCTCTCTCTCTCTTTCTCCTCTGTCTCTGCCTGTCTGTCTGTCTGCCTGTCAATCTATCTATCTATAGGGGTGGATTCAGAATTTTTTCAGGGGGGGGGGGCGGCTGCAGGGTGCATACAGGATGGTAGGGGGCAGCAACGTGTGCCCTTTTACCCCCTCCTCTTGGAAAATTATGAATTTGGGCATGCAAATTGGTGCATTTTAGGCCATTCTGGGAACAGACAACTGTTTTTTAAAAAAATGGTAATGGCAGGAGGGCTGCATGAGCACCCAAAGCATCCTCACTCCCATCCCTCATCCCTCATCCCCCATCCCCCACCCCTCGGATCCATGCTGCCTGCTCTCTTTCTTAATTTCTTTCTGGGTGAGGGCATTATCTTGTGGGCTGCAGGCTACAATGAAAATTTAAAAGTACTTTGATATATTTTGTTAGCGTTTACCTCAATGTTAAGATTAACTCAACATTTCTGGGTCACTGTGACCTCTGAAAGCAGATGGGGACCCTTCAGTCAGTACACATGTTGACAAGGTTGGGCACATCAAAATGATTGCCACACCACCAGATGCGCTATTGCACTGTAAGCCTGAATTTTGTGCCTTTGAAAGGGTGCTGCATGTCATTCTGTAGCACATTTAGACACCGTGTGCTCATGCTTGCAGCCAGCTTTCTTTTTTTTTTTTTGCAATAGGTATTCAAATATAACATTTAGGGATGTTTAACAGTGTTCTCTGTCTATGCTCTTGTGTGATAAATTAACAAAATAAAGGGGGTCACTGTAAGGGGGTGTGGGGAGGTGTTCATTTGGAAAAGGGCTTTGAATAAACTCCCTGATTCCCTCCCGCCAACGTCCCAGCTGGCTGCCTGGTGCTTCACTTGGGTACTGCATGATACCCACCCCTGAATCATCTGTAGCTGTCATTTGCAGGGTAGCCTCTTAGACCAATATTGCTATGTCATATAAAGTGAACGAGGGAATGGCAACAGACACTGCTCTGGGGTGCCATAGTAATGTGTGTATCCATGGTGCCACAGTATAGACCCATATCTTTGTACATGGCTTGCGAAACAGGCAAGCCTATATTAATCACTCTCCATGGCACAGATGGTGGCGTATACTTTCCTACCAACATGTTTGGTGGAGGAAACCGAAGGACTCGCAGAAAACCACCGTGCACAGTCAGAAGGGTAGGAACTCTTTCCACATGCTTCCCTGGCCGTGAATCGAACCCGGGCGAGGTAGAAGGCGAGCGTGTTGCAGCTCCGCCAACCGTGCATCCAGTAATGTGTGTATCCATGGTGCTCAGTAATATGTGTATCTATGGTGCCACAATAATATGTGAATCCATGGTGCTCAGAAATGTGTGTATCCATGGTGCCACAGTAATGTGTGTATCCATGGTGCCACAGTAATGTGTGTATCCATGGTGCCACAGTAATGTGTGTATACATGGTGCTTAGTAATGTGTGTATCCATGGTGCTCAGTAATGTGTGTATCCATGGTGCGACAGTAATGTGTGTACCCATGGTGCTCAATAATTGCATATCCATGGTGCTCAGTAATGTGCATATCCATGGTGCTCAGTAATGTGCGTATCCATGTGCCACCGTAATGTGTGTATCCATGGCGCTCAGTAATGTGTGTATCCATGGTGCTCAGTAATTGTGTATCCATGGTGCTCAGAAATGTGCATATCCATGGTGCTCAGTAATGTGTGTATCCATGGTGCCACAGTAATGTGTGCATCCATGGTGCTCAGTAATGTGTCAGTGTTTTCGTTAACCCCAAAATGGGGGTATATTACCCTTTCAGAAGCTGAAATACTCTGTGAGAAAATTCTAAAAGGTCAAAAATCATGTTTATTTAAACGTAAAATTTGTGAAAATCTAGTCTTCTCCCCTGAATTTTCTATGTTATGACCCCCTGAAAAAAATCTTAACGGAAACACTGATGTGTGTGTCCATGGTGCTGTGTAATTTGTGTATCCATGGTGCCACAGGAATGTGTGTGTCCATGGTGCTTAGTAGTGTATCCATGGTGCCACAGTAATGTGTGTATCCATGGTGCCATAGTAATGTGTGTATCCATGGTGCCACAGTAGTGTGTGTATCCATGGTGCCACAGTAGTGTGTATCTATGATGCCACTGTAGTGTGTATCCATGGTGCCACAGTAGTGTGTGTATCTATGATGCCACAGTAGTGTGTATCCATGATGCCACAGTAATGTGTATCCATGGTGCCACAGTAGTGTGTGCATCTATGATGCCACAGTAGTGTGTATCCATGGTGCCATAGTAGTGTGGATATCTATGATGCCACAGTAGTGTGTATCCATGGTGCCACAGTAGTGTGTGTATCCATGGTGCCACAGTAGTGTGTGTATATGATGCCACAGTAGTGTGTATCCATGGTGCCACATTAGTATCTGTATCCTTGTACAGTGGTGTCCCTCTGGAATTAATCTTGGTGAAAAGAATCTGTCCTCATGTATTTGTATAGTTGCATTGATATATGTTCATGTGGACGTAAGTTACATAACATGCAAAGAATGGACCTCTAAACATAACTTTTGGGATGTGGATACCTTCATGGACAGAAATAATGTGGGAAATAATTTTATACTTTTTCCCAAAGAAAAGATCACAAAAACATTAAAATCTCCTGTACATGTATAAACCAAGATGGTGAGGCATCTCTGTGGTGTCTTATTCATGTGAAGACAAAGTTCCTATGAGCAAATGAAGACTTGAGAATCATTAACAGATATGATGTGCTGATTTTTGTGTTTGATCATTTGTATATTGGTATCATGGACCAACAAAATGCATATTACTGCTACGGTGCTCAAGTTTTAAGATAATTGAACATTTTAATTATTGGCAAATTAATTTAGAGGGTAAATGAAAATTTCAAAAACTGTGAACTAGTACAGATATTAAGATAAAGAAGTGCAAGTTAATATATACAGGTCATGGTTGTACTTGTGATTATGACATTCCATTGATACTTCCTAAATGTTTTCATCCAAAAATGATATTTTTCTTGTAAAGGAAGCATGTCTTGTTTGTGTTGCACTCCATGTTTTAAAGAGCAACTCTGCCCACCAAAATCATGTATCCATTATTATAAAATAAATGATTGTATAAAGTGATAGATCATTGTTGAAATTGTCATTTATGACTTGGCACTCATTCTTGCAATTGCAGTCGATGATCTATGCAAGGTTTCCTGAAAATCCCACAAAACCAAAGATACAATGAAAGCTCCCATCATTGTAATCTAGTGTGATACAGTATTACTCATATGTAACTAACAGTGGAGTTTGGCCCAGCTGCTGTTATGATAGACCTTCTCCATAAAATCTGTCCCGCTGTATTTGAAAGGGGTGGTGGTGGTTAAAGGGTATTTTCATACAGCATATTGGGCCATTTATATTTTGGGTACTGCAAACTTGGTAAAGTTGATTACCAATATAGCTTGCTTACAAATTTATTCCTGTACACTGTACTGGCATTAATTTTGACATACCTGTACTGGTATTTCCCTTAATAATTTATAAGATCTAAAGGCAAATACTGATGCCATCAGTTTGGAAAACTATGTGGCAAGTGGCACAAAGCTGACCACATGTCTGCCGTGTGACCCACTGGAACCAATAGAGCACTTCGCACCAATGCCTGACTTACATATTATTTTTCTACCAAAATCTTTTCTACTGTTGCCATGAGCCCCTGTGTAAAATGTATATCTTGAAAGTAATTGAATTAGATATCCCAAATTTATAAGATATATAAATTATGTCCAATGCTATCATGTTTTTTTAATATCAGTGACCTTCACATATTTTTGTTAGGTCACCAGTCTTGTAAAAGTGAAAAGGATAGCTTTGTTATGGCAAGGTGTAGCTCGCACATCAAGGGCAAAGAGAATTGAGCCTCCAGATCATAATTACACTTGAGTACATTGTACATGGAAGTGTACTTGGTGACCTACTTTTTGCATCACCTTGACCCAGTGATTGTGTGACCTTGCACTATTTTCCAAGGTCAATAAGTACTTAAGACAAAAACTTAAGCACATTGTGCATGCAACTGTACTTTGAAGCCAACATTTTGCATCACCGTGACCTAGTGATTGTGTGACCTTGCTCTATTTTCCAAGGTCAATAAGTACTTAAGACAAAAACATTCAATCCAATGTGCTGATAAAGAATAAGGCAAAGGATACCTAATGTAGAACAAATTTGCATCATGTGGAAGTTTGATATTGCATAATGTGGATGACCTTAATTAATTTCTTAAGGCCATGGAGGGAATGCTTTTCAGGAAATGCTTTATGGTGATGGTTATCAGATTATAGATCAGCAGAGCATTAGACCTATCAGTACCTTTTTTTTATTGCAAAATTTTAAAAGATCTCCAAAATGGCATGGCTACCTGCTTTGTAATTGCATTGGGGCATGTCTGGGGACCCATAGACCTAAATTTGTTCAACAGGTTGTGCTGAGAGTTTTCTAGTTTGGGGGAAATTTTTGTGTGGTTTTCCCCATACTTCTCCAAAAGTTTTCCTCAGATCATGCTGAAACTTAGTGCAAATGTACCTTATAGAAGGTTCAAGCAGAGTTGCTTACCAGGTGGTGATATTTTTTATCATGGATTTTTCATGAATTTTTCAATTTGGGTACTTTTTGTTTAAAGCATACATTCCAATTGACTGCTATGCAGGTCAACATAATAAGCCTTAAAGTAGGCTGGTGAGTCTGTCAGCCAATTGTTTTTCTGACTAAAATATGTTTGAACCAAAACATGCCTTTGTTCATTTTTTGTTAAAATCTGAAAAAAATTTCTCTGAAATGACAAGGCCAATTGCTCTGAAATTGCATAGGGGCACTTCCATGTACCCCTAGCCCTTATTTGTTACAGCAGGTAGTGCTGCCATTGTTTTTCTATTTTTTACAGAAATTTTGTGTTTTTTTCATATTTTCTCCTTCTCCAAAAGCATGTATCAGATTGTTGGTCTAAAACTTGATGAGAATGTAGCTTGCATAAGGATTAACAAAGTGGTTCCGATGGTGATGTACTGGATCCCTGAATTGAGCCTCCAGATCATAATTACACTTGAGTACATTCCCTCTGAAGGAGGAGGGGGCACATAATGATTACTTTGTCTGTGTGTGTGTTTGTGTCCAGGCGGACAGTTTTCTACTACTCCAAAAGGTTTTTTGCCTAGGGCTTTCATATTGCACAGTTTAAAGTCCAGAGTATGGTCTCGGACGAGTTCGAAGGTGGGTGACCTTGACCCATTTTGCAAGGTCACAGAGCCTTTTTAGTGAATTCAGTTTTTTATGTGATTACTTGAAAAGTGTTTGATATAAGCCTGTCAAATTGCAGGTGACTACAGTCCTACATAAGGTCTCTGACGAGTTCAAAGATGGGTGACTTTAACCCAATTCTGAAGGTCATCGAGTAATTTTAGTAAATTTAGTTTTCATGCACTAACTTGAACAGTTTTTGACACAGACCTTTTATTGTTCAGCTTTGGTCCTACATAAGTTCTCAGACTAGTGGGAAAATGGATGTCCTTGACCTAAATCCCAAGGTCACAGAGCCATTTTAGTGAAATTGCTTTTTCATGCAATAAGTTGAAAAGTTTTTTACATACAGCTTTCATATTGCACATGCTAATAGTCCTGAACAAGGTCTTAAATAGGTTTTAAGATGGGTGACCTTGACCCAATCCCAAGGTCACATTCCCATTTTAGTGAATTTGGTTTTAACACGATAAATTGTTTCTTGCATAGATCTTTCATATTGCACATGTGTATTGTCCTGAACAAGGTCTCAGACGAGTTTGAATATGGGTGACCATGACCCAATTCCTAAGGTCACAGAACCATTTTTAGTGAATTTTGTTTTCATGCCATAACTTGTAAAGTGTTTGACATAAGCCTGTCGAATGTGATAACATTCCTACATAAGGTCTCTAACAACTTCGAAGATGGCGACCTTGACCCAATTCCCAAGGTCAAAGAGTCATTTTAGTGAATTTGATTTTCACAAGATAACTTGAAATGTTTTTGACACATACATTCCTTATTGCTCATGGTTGTAGTTCTACATAAGGTCTCGGACAAGTCAGACCCAAATCCCTAGGTCACAAAGCCATTTTAGTGAATTTGTTTTTCAGG
Organism: Hermodice carunculata; assembly: GCA_964020975.1. Taxonomy (NCBI): domain Eukaryota; kingdom Metazoa; phylum Annelida; class Polychaeta; order Eunicida; family Amphinomidae; genus Hermodice; species Hermodice carunculata. The sequence goes on from OZ026619.1 coordinate 48,995,475, forward strand.
CAATTACCTGAAAAGTGTTTACGTAGCCCTTTGAAATTACAAGTGATTATAGTCCTACATAATGCCGCAGACAAGTTTGAAGATGGGTGACTTTCACCCAATTCCCAAGGTCATAGAGCCATTTTAATGAATTTGGTTTTCACACGATAACTTGTACTTTTTTAGACATGGGCCTTCATGTTGCACATGATTGTACTCCTGCATAAGGGTGTAGTTGACTTAGTTACTGGGGGCATAGCCACCCTACTTTAAGGAACAAAAGGTACATTTTCTCTATTATGTAATTCATTTATCTAGCATTTTCAGTTATCAAACACATTTTCAGGGAACAGATGGTGTCATTATTATGAGTTGTCACTATATGTGCTATTTGTGCTACCAGCTATAAAAACCATCACATTTTACAAACCATGTACTTTGAAAACACCTGCATTTAAGATCCCAATGACTCTTGTAAGTTTGCCTGCATTTAAACCCCACTTGCCTTAATTCACCATTTTGTCTGGTAATAAGTGTAGTCTTAGTCTTAACATGCTTAAGTAGCAGCTGCCATAATACTGGGTATGGATATTCATATAGTACAAGAATGACTCCTGTCAGTGCTGACAGTTATAGGATGGGGGGGGGGGGGGCATAGATCAAGCAATCTCTCATTGCATTTTAATATTTTTTTCAGTCTGGGTACTTGAAAGTTTATGTATTATGCATCCATTTCTATTGATTACTATGGAAGTCAATGGGGATTGCAGAATTTATTCACATTGTCGACCTGTCCAAATCTGTTTGCCAGATACTCTCCACACTTAGTGGGGATGAACTTAGGAGGGTCGCTACCGATTTTTTCAAAATGGTCATGCTCCAGTGATTTTAGTTTTTTTACATATTTCTTTTTCCGTAAAATCTTTATAAAAATCTGCAAAATTGCTTTGCCAATTGTTTTGAAATTGCATAATGACACCTATTGGGACTTCTAGACCTTAATTTACTCAACAGGAGGCACTGTAAGCCTTTATATTTTTTTTTTACAAATTTTTGGGTGTTTTCGCTCTTTCCTTTTTCTCAAAAAGTTTCACAGAAGTTGTTCTGAAACTTTGCAAAGATGTAGCTTATGGGAGGGTCTGGAAAATTTTTATCGTCTCTACCGAGTTAATTAAAGTAGTCACATTTTACTTATTATTAGATTTTTTGTTTATTATTCTTTTTCTTCATTTGTGTTTTTTTTTTGGTGGGGGGGGGAGAGGTTATCTTGGAAAATATTCCCTAAAACTGCCTGGCCAATTGCTTCAAAATTGTGTAGGGACAGTTCTGCGGACCTATAGATCTTAATTTGTGTTTTCACTTTTCTTCACTTCTCCAAAACTTTACGCTGGATTCTCTTCAACCTTAGTGGAAATGTACCTGGACTTTTGGATATACATAATTCAATTTTCGATATCCATAAATAAATTTTGGATATCTAAAATTCAATTATGGATATCCATAATGATTTTGGGTATCCAAAACTAAATTTTGGATATACATAAATCAATTTTGGATATCCAAAATTGAATTCTATAATTCCATAAATCTGATTAATTGTTAATTGGATATCCCAAATTCAATTCTGAATATCCATAATTCACGTTTGGATATCCGAATTTGAATTTTGGATATCCAAAATCGAATTTTGTGTTGTGTATATATAATGTATATAAGGGAGGAGACGTAGTCAAAGAAAAGGCAGATAGTGGGGCAATACTATTACCAAAAGTCGACTATTACGTAAGGGTGGAACAACGCGTTGGGGGTCAACACGGAGAGGCTAACCAACCCGGGCATTTAACTGTAAGAGTACAGAGTGCATCAAATAAAACAAAACAAAACAAAAACAAACAAAAAAGCAAACAAAACACAAACAACAAAAACAAAACAAAAAAAACAATGCCGACTGGTTTGAAACGTTCAGTGGCAGAAATATAGTCGTGTGTGGCTGGAAAAATAACTATATTTTTTCCAATAAAAAAGAACAATTTTGTGAGCCATACAACAATGTCTGCAGAGTTAAGGGAGCAAGCCGAGCAATGGCGAATGTAAATGCAATCATGGGACATTAAATCCACGACAGGAAAAAATAATGCAATGTGTCTTCTTTAGATGAACTGCACGTGCATTTAGGTGAATCATTGAATAAAATCTGATATAACTGGTGGTTCAAAGGACTAGCGTCCAAATGAAGGCGCGTGTGCTGGTCAGCCAGAGATCTGTCTCCAAGGTTGTACAATTCAGGGGAGAATAGAACATAATGAAGCAGGTACAAGCTTGTTGACCAGTTTATACATTAATGTCAGTTGCGAAATTACCCTGTGTTTGGCAAATGTTAACCAGCCAATTTCCTCATATAGTTTCGCATTCCTAACTCTATGCATTGCAATAGTGATAATGCGAGAGCAGCTAACTCAATACTTTCAACTTTGTAAGCATCTGTTTAATTGCACAGCCCCTCCATACTGGGCTTCAGTATTTGAGTATAGGTCGGATGAATGATATATAAATAATTTCCAAAGTGTTCCTGTTCAAAATGGACTTTCATAATATTGATCAGTTTACTCGATTTAATGGCGATTTCAGAGATATGATCAACCATTTTAAGTCCTTCTGGGTTTTTTCGGTGCTATCTGTGTAGTCATCTTATTTATACCCACCAAGTTCTCGTGAAAAATGTGGTGAGTCTTGTAATTTGATGCTGCTATGTGTCTCTTCATTTTTTTTTCTTATCTGTGATGAGCTTGTAAATGATGCGATTGCGAAGGTTTTCCATTGTTTTTCCAAAGACCGCCTTACTCATCAGTTTATAGAAGTCCGTTTCGAAATCTGAAGTGGCTTCAGTCTGCAAGGCAGTGTTCTTTTCTATGTTAGGCTGCAGCCAAGACTCCTCCTCAAAACCAGCACATGGTGGACCTAGCTTTTTCAGCACTATACCCAACCTGAGGTTTAACTCTAATGCACAAACGTGAATAACGCACGATTTCCTTGGTATAAGGTGTGGTATCAGTTTTCTTCCCAAGGTTCCTTGCATTTTTCCTAGGAATTTTGTAGAATATGGGGAAATCATGTCTGGTGTAATCGGAATATTTTCTGGTGCCAGAGAAAAAGACCTGAGGTATGCACAACCGTGAATAACGTACGATTTCTTTGGTCTAAGGTGTGGTATCAGTTTTCCTCCCAAGGTTCCTTGCATTTTTCCTAAGAGATTTGTAGAATATGGTAAATCATGTCTGATTTAATCTGAATATTTTCTGGTGCCAGAGGAAAATTATTGTGTAGCTCATGGAGTTCTGATGGGTGATATAGATCAACTTCAGCAATAAATTGGTACCTTCAGCTGGGAGAGTATTGACCCACCAAAATCCACCTGTTGCAAGCGATTGTATAAACGAATGCCCGTAGAGATTGTTGGCGTCCAAATATACCATATCACTCTCTTTTGGCCTTCTCTCTACCTACCTATGTGTAATCATTGCCACACATCCTCTTATTCCCTTTTCTATCATCTGATGCATGTCGATGTCTGACAGTAGATCAAGTGACACCCCAGACATTTTCAGAACAGCATCCCAAGCCAGCTCTGGAGCTGTGAAATAATGAGCTGGAGCTAACTCGCATATCCTCAATGATACGCTGCGGAAATCCTCATACACATCACATAACTAAAAAAAAAAAAAAAAAAAAAAAAAAAAAAAAAAAAAAAACATCAGTCAGCAAGTATACAAATCATAATATTCTCCCAATGTTTTCGGATCAAATGTTGCCCATACTTCCTATGCATGTGCGTAACTCCAGTTATTCCTTCAAATGCTTTGTGGAGATGCAGGTCTCCTGGAAGTGTGCCAACGAGTTTACATGTATATACTCATAGGGATAGATCCCCTTCATGGTCAACAGTTCTTTCTGAAGTCCTTCGAAATATCGGCCCACATGTTTGAAGTCCTTCACTCCCTTAACTTCATCCAGGCTTTGATTCAGAAACTGCAATCACTAAGAGGAAAAAAATATACTGAATTTTACCTTTCTGTACTGACTTGTCCTTTTTCCTCTTAATTGTACTGACTTGTACTGAACCAACAATGGTCAGTAGAAGTAGGTACTTTCACTTGTACTGAAATGTACTGGATTGTACTGAGTCAGTACAAGTAAGAACTTTTTAGACATAATGAGAGCTTGCCTGGGCTCATTGTTTCCGTCAGTACAAATCTAGAACAAAGTAAGAACAAGCAGACATACTTCATAGGCTTGGCTCACAGCAGGGCTCTTTTAATTGACAGGGGCCCTTAAAAATACCCTGTCCTGCAGTAAGAACATATTCAGCACTTGTTGGAGTGAAATCAGCACAAAGCAAGAACATAAAGCTTACTTCTCTCTCTCTCTCTCTCTCTCTCTCTCTCTCTCTCTCTCTCTCTCTCTCTCTCTCTCTCTCTCTTTCTTTCACTCTTTCTCTCTCTCTCTTTCTTTTTTTCTCTCACTCTCTCTCTCTTTATTGAGTGAAATCAGCACAATGCAAGAACATAAAATTTACTTGTGTAAAAACTAGCTTCTTTGTTTCTCTCTCTCTCTCCCTCCCTCTATCTCTCTCTCTCTCCCTCCCTCTCTCTCTCTCTCTCTCTCTCTCTCTCTTTATTGAGTGAAATCTGCACAAAGCAAGAACATAATAATTGCTTGTGTAAAAACTAGCTTCTTTCTTTCTTTCTCTCTTTCTTTCTCTCTTTCAGAGAAAGTGCTCCACCACCAGGTAAAATTATGAGGTTTCCAGCACAAATACACACACGCGTGCATACACACACACACACACACACACACACACACACACACACATATATATATATATATATATATATATATATATATATATATATATATATATATACATCCTACATAAATACAAGCTAAACGATGAAATCATACATGTACTTGTAAATGTGTTTAATTTGCAATTCTTAAATATACTCTTAGTCTATTTAGGAGCAATGCATGCATCACTGTGCAGCATGTACATCAAGCCAGAAAAATGTGTGGTCTCAGATTTTTATGTCAATAAAAAGTTGAAAATCTTGAAATCTTGTTCTCTGACCAGGATGTATTTCATGTATGCATTGCAGTCAGTTACAACATAAGTGCTGATAATTGAGACAGTGATTTACATAAGGTTGGTTTCATGACTCCATCCACACCTCATACCACATGGTTTTCATTTTAGTTGACAATGCACAGTGTAAATTGTCTGCGGTACTGGGCCCAGCTTTGTAGTCACTTCAACAACCAAAACCGGACACGGTTCAGTAGCCACGTCCTTACAATTATGCAAATTAGGGGCAATCAGAATTATAAAACCTCCATATCTTTCAAACTCTTGAAGATAGACACAAGATTTCAATATGCATCTGTAAGCTTGTGGTATAATGAACAGTGAATGAAAGTTGTAGAGTTTTAAGTTATGCAATATAGGGGCACCAATAAATTTAAAAGTTGAATATGTCCAAAATTTACATGTATTTCACAGAGACGCCATTTCATCTTCAATTTATAGGTTTGTGGCAAAACTGTATCCAGTGAACCACGCACCAAAGTTGCAAGATTTTAATTTATGCAAATTAGATGAATATGCAAAGTTTTAATCTTTGAATAGCTTTAAATCTATTATAGATACAGGTCCCATTCCAACTTCAATTTATGGATTTGTGACATTGACGCATCCAATGAACCAATATCCAAAATTTAAAATTTTACTTTATGCAAATTAGGTCAATTTAAATATTGAATAACTTCCGACTATTATAGATACAGGTGCCATTCCATCATCAATTAACAATTTGGTGACAAAGTTGCACAATTTTAATGTATGCAAATAAGGTGAATACACGAAGTTGAAATTGTGAATAATTTCAAAACTATTATACATGGAAGTCCTATTTCCACTTCAATTTGTGGGCTTGTGACATAACCGCAGCCAATGAATCATGAACCAAAGTTGTTGAATTATAATTTATGCAAGTTTGGTGAACACACAAAATTTAAACCTTGAATAGCTTAAAAACTATTATAGACTGTGGTGTCATTCAAACTTCAGTTTATAAGTTTGTGATATGTCCACATCCAATGAACCCAGAAAAAAAGTTACAAGTACCATTCTAATTTATGCAAATTAGGCTAATACAGAAAATTTAGATTATGTTGAACTATAGCAGTGTTGCATTTCAAACTGTTCTCATTTTGAAGGCACCCAGACAAACTTGCTGTGAAGCAAATCTTCTTTTCTAGTTGCTGTTTATTTTAATGTGGTTTTTATGAAATTGCCTGTCTAGCAGACCTGGGGCATTTGATTGATTGCAAGACCGTGGCCCACTGACAGGCCACCAGCTGCAAAAATGAATCTGTAAAGTGAGCATTTGCAAAGGAAAATGAAATGAACTGTTCACAAGCTTTTCGAATGCATTTCCCCTCTCCCATATCATTTTTCCTACAGCTTCCCTTACTATGTGAGCATCATTATTCTTCCAAGTTGTGAATCACCACAGGAATGATTGATTTCGTGTGGGGAGTTTCTGTGTGGTCGTGTGCAGCAAGCGTCGTCCTCTGATTCGTATTCTCTTCTACCCATAAACAGTCGGTCCAACATTTCTCTTCTCTTCTTACCTTTGAAGTAAGCCTGTACATTACAATGTCTTTGTGCTGCACCTCGATACTGTCCATTCAAGTGGTTATGATCACACACCTAGCCTGACTGTGTAAATATTGGCTTTTTGCAAAAGAAACAATTAAGTCTGTTCTTGCCAAAATCTTAGCTGTTTTCGTCTTCCTCTGTCATCACAATAGGAACAGGAGGACATCCAGTTTATTGACAACTCGATCGCCAAATTTCCAGTTTCAGTTGTTCCAAGAAGGTCTTGGCAGCATTCCCCCCCCCCCCCCCATACTCAGCGTGTTTGAGAAAAATCCAGCTTCCTCTCTGCATGAACACCATGTACATGCAAATCCCTGAAGGAATGTGAAGGCCCTCTTTCATAATTTGAGTGCTTGGCTTTCATTGAGTGGAACAATGATAGACTCAAAATCAGCCTTAATTTCGAAAGGGGCTGGCAATTTGTTTCCTATATTCTTGAATCTGCAAATGCTGCCTGGTTTTGGCATCTTGATTCTCTTGTAGACCCAATGTGTTGCATGTTTGTTCCTGTTTAATCGCATTTTGTTCTTTTTCAAAAGATGTTTTGCGATATGAACAGAAGTACATTTTCCCATGATGCTTTGTTTCGAGAGGTCTCAGCAAAGACATGTTTTTGATCAAACATAATGTCTTTCCTTAAAAAAGCAGCAAATCTATATGTTGGCTATTTTTGTAGGTGGTGACATACAAAGGAAATAACGTTTTTCCCTCAAGACAATCAACATTGACATAACAGGCAAGGATTCAACTGTTCAAACTTGGCAATGTAATTTTGACTGGGAATGAAATACCTATAAAGTCCAGTTCTTCTTGGTATCCAACATAATTGCTCACCCTATACTTGCCTGGATGCTTGGTGCAAAGCCAACAAAGTGACCCACATCAAACATTTTTCATCCTGATTTTTCACATTTATGATGGAATGGGTATCAAAAATCCACTTTGGGTGAGAACATATGATGAGCCCCTGCTGGTGTGTAAAGTTACCACTTTTACAATCAATTCAAGTACTTTCTCTTGGCGTCTGCCAGAGCCCTCAGGAACAAATTTGTCCAGATAGCCAAGAAAGTGGCTATGACTCTTTCGCCTTCGCTGCAATATTGTCTGAGGCAGGCAGGGTAATTGTTGCCGTATGGAAAGCTGGAATTGTTTCAATTTTCCTCCCATCTACTCAAATCTTTCTTTTCAATCTTACTCGTAATATTAAGTGAAATTTAAGAGCATTTCTTTTCTGCTGCTGTTCTTTAAGATGGGAGACTACTTCATTCAAATGCAAGTGTAAAAGATTCCAATCACTATGCCTGTCACTGTCATAGGCAGGATAAAAGCTGAGATCTTCCACTAATTTCCTAATGCTGTTTGGTAAGACTTTTTACAAGTCTTGCATGTGTGGTCTCAAGGTCCAAAACACTTCGCAGACAATGGAGGATGACATTGCTACATCCTTTATCATGTTCCCCACACCTATGACAATACCATTGCCCCTCATCAATTGAACAGTTACAGAAATTGCATCTATTGACAGAACCTTGAAGAACTTGCCTGCATGAATTACACAACCAAGCTGGTCAATGGAAACTGGTAACACCTACAACAGAGCATTTTGATGTATCCTGTGTGTCATGTTTTTAAGAAATGGACTCTTTCGACCATTCCACCCTCCTTTACAATATGTAACTGATCAATCTGTGCAAAACTTAAGTTAAGGGCTGCTGATGTTTTATGCTTGCAGCAATGCAGTATCTTTGTAATTATTTCACTTTGCATCTTAAACATCGTACCATGTGACGTAGATTCTTTCAATTGTTGATGCCATGCAACATACTATTTCCTTTTGTCAAGTGCAAATATGATTTTTCGTAAAGATGCCAAATGATGTATCACATCATTGCAATATATGTAAAAAACAGTGACTCTGGCATCATCATACTTCCCTTCTTTAAACATTGCATTGTGTATAGCTTACCAACCTTGAATACATTTAGCTTGACAGATCATGAAGGGCCGTTGTTGCTTCAGACCTTTGAAGAGTATTCATTGCCAGAGCTTTTAGTGTTAACATGGTAAAAAAAAAAAGGACAAAAAACAAAACCAAAACCACACATGTTGCTGTCTGGTGTAGCTTGCAGAGAAAAGAAAAACATACCTTTTCCACACTATTACAGCCTTTACAGATGTAAACACCTAAGATGCTCAAACACTTGCTGTACAATCAGAACAGGAACACTGCCAATGAGAGTTGTGATGTGTGAGAAATTGCAGGGTGTTTCTAAAGGGAAGTCATGAATGTTCTGGCACCTGGTGAATATGGGAAGGGAATGACCTACATCAATCATGCTGACAAAAAGCCTCCAAAAATGTAATTTTAGAGAGAGAAGGGAACATTCTAGAACCAAATGATCATGAGAAAGGTATGACCTGCATCAATGGTGTTGAGACAATGGTTCCAGGCTATCAGAAAAATTAGAAAAGTTCTCGGACATCTTTAATTACCTCATTAAATCTGTTGACTTCACCTTTACCCTGGTATAAGAAAAAGAATGCAGAGGAACACAAGACAACTTGGCTGTGCCAACATATGTGGTGTTACTCAAATGCCAGTGAGGAATGTCAAAAGCAATGCAGCTTTGACCCAAAAGTTCTTGAAAAAGTGTAGGAATATGTGGTTCACTAGATTCTCATAAAACTGCTGAATGTTCTCATCTAAAGAATTTTATTAGTTGTAGATAAGCAATAACTGACTACTACACACAAATGATTCGTGCTAAAATTTTATATTTTAATGTCCATCTGCACTGGGATTTTGGGACCAGTTAATGGTTTGATTCATTTGTAACAGCACCCAGGTCTGAGAGGAAAATGTGGTGGGAATAATGGAACAATAAAAGCCTGAATTATGTCGACTAAACACTAAATATTATGATCCTTACAATGACAAAACATTTTGGCAATTACGGGATTTCTTTCAAAAACGAAAAAAAGGGAAGCCATGGATGGGGTTTTCCGTGAAAGTGTAGCTCCAGTTTTGTTTTACATGAGTATCATTAACAAGTACCCAAGTATTTTTGTGCCCTATGACTTGAACCCTTTTAAATCAGCCATTTGTAATTTGTGACTCCACCTTACCGCTGCTATAAAAATTACAACCATCTCAAAACTTTCATTCTCTACAGCTCCACAATATATCTACAACATGGAAAACAGCATCAAAGGTAGCTTGAGTGTATAGCCAGTCATAATCCTGGGAGGCTTCAACTTCCAAGATGATCAAGACGCAGCAGGAGAAATTCCAGGACTCACATTATTGTTAATATTTGATTTTTGTACACAGGCTGTTACACTTACATATGCCATCATCATTTTTAAAAGCCATTATAGGACCACAAAAAAGATTTAAAAAAAGAAAGAAATCCTGTCATACAGGAGCAAAAAAAAAAAAAAAGGGGGGGGGGGGGGCAAAAAGAAGAGGAAAACACCAAGGACCACATGGCATAACCATTTGGGTGGTGCCAGTCTGTCTTGTATCCAATATTGCCTTTCAAGCATCTCCACTGTGTTGTCCTATAAATCTTGCATCATAAGCTGTTAATCGAAAGAAGAAAAACACTCCACACGAAGGTAAGACCTCGTTTTCTTTTTTAAATTGCATTTGGTTTCCACATTATGTATTATGTGACTGTTAGCATTCAATGAGGAGACTGACACAGTAGTCCATGGAGATCAGTTATGTGACCCTTCTTAACCAACCAGACTATGGGATTTTGGGGTCATCAAGTGCAAAGTGAGCTAGACATCATTCTTTTTTCAAACCGCTGTCGGTTCCCACGCTATGGTCAGCTGACTGCTCTCGTCCAATGAGGAGATGGGTAAATTGGTGCATGGAGACCAGTCATATGACTGTTCTTGACCAATAAGAATCTGGGATTTCAGGTCATCAAGTTCAAAGTGAGTAAGGTCTCATTCTTATTACAAACCGCTCTTGGTTCCCGCCCTATAGTCACCTGACTGCTCTTGTCCAATAAGGAGACAGGAACATTTGTGCGTCAAGACCAGTCAAGCAACCGTTCTGGACCAATCAGAACCCAGGATTTGGGGGTCATCTAGTACAAAGTGATCCAGAAGTCTCTTTACCACACTACTTATGGACACTGATGGGGAACTTAAATTAAGATCTGAATTTGTTCACCAAGTGGCACCCCGACTTTTTGCTATTTTTACATGTTGTTTTGTATTTGAATTATTTTTAATTTCTGCCAAACTCGTCAAGCAGATTGTACTGATACTACATGGAAATGTACATTGTAGAAGGGTTAAGGATGTTCACTAGGTGGTGATAAAATGGATCTGCGAATTTTAATTCATTCTTCTATTTGGGTATTTGTGGGTTAATGCATGGATGGATTACAGTGTAAGACAATGGAGATTGTTATGGTGGTAATTAACATTTTCAACCTCTTCTCCAAAACCGTCAGCCAGATTTACTTTAAACTTGGCGGTGATGTGGCTTGGCGGAGCTGTACCAAGTTTATTCAAATAATACTTTCAGTGATTTTGGGGGTGATGTTGTTCCCTTCAGCAAAATCTTGTTTAAATGGGCTGTGTGAACAGCCCGTGCTCAGCTGACCTAAGTAATTCATCACACTAGTGACAATGTGACCTTGAGAATCAGGTCAAGGTCATGCATGTAATGTACAAGTCTGGCCTTTACTGAGGCCCACAACCATGAGCAACATCAAGATCATAGCTCAAAAGGTTCTCAAGTTATCAGGTGAGCAAACCAATTAAAAAAATTAACCCTGTGACCTTGGAATTGAGGTCAAGGTCATTCATGTATTGGAAAATTCTAGCCCACATACAGGACCATGCGCAATTTTAAAGTCATAGATTAAGTAGTGACGCTAACAGTAAATGTCATGCAAGTAGACCTATGACCTGGAAAATGAGGCAAAGGGCACTGATATACCACGTAAGTCTTGCCCTTATTACTACTAGTCTCCCGACGTAATTTTGATGCAATTTGTCAAGTGCTTTTCAAGAGGATTTTATTCGATTTGTTTAAAAAATGAAAAGTAAAAAAAAAATCAAAAATCACTGGACCGTAACCATTTGAACAAACTTGGTGGAGACTCACCCAAGATACATCCCCACCAAGTTTGAAGTGAATCTGGTTCATGATTTTGGAGCAGCCATAAATGTGAATTACCATTGCATTCACCATTAACTTACACAGTAATAAATAGGAATGTATGCATTGACCGATAGATACCCAAATTGAAAAAAAAAAATCATAAAAAATCAGGGATCCACAGCAATGCCACCTAGCGGACTTGTTTGTAGGACCATTCCACAAGGTACATTAGCACCAAGTTTCAGCATAACCTGAGAGATAGCAACGCCATGTTGAATAAGTTAAGGTCTTGGAGTACCCAGAAGTATCCCTTTACAATTTGGCCAAGCCGTTTCAGAAAAGAAGATGTTTTAAGATATTCCCAACAAATGAACAAAAAATTTCAAAATTTTTGGGCTAAGTGATTGGTACCGAAGGTTGCTGGTTCGAGACCCGTTCGTTCCATGGTCACAAAACATATATTTTCGGCGTTCCTTTGATGCTGGTGGACTAACATATATACAGCCCCCGATTTGGGACAACTCCCAATACAGTATTTGTACTGGATTAAATACAACAAACTGTGCCGTCTCGATTATGGCATTCACGCACACCGGCGTCCACTGAACCATTCTTTTCAGAGTGGTCATTTGGTGCAGTAGGTATACATGTGCGTTTCCCAGTTTCGGCTAAGTGTTTGGTGCCGAAGAGTGCTGGTTCCAGACCCGTCTGCTTTGTGGTCTCTGAAAAATCCAAAAATAAATGGAGCGTAAACATTTGAACAAATGTGGCAGAGACCCCACCCAATGTACATTGCCACCAAGTTTGATGTGAATCTGCCATATGGTTTTGGAGAAGAAGTAAAAAATGTGAATTACCACAGTAATCCCCATTCACTTACATAGTAACCATTGACTGATAAGTGCTCGAATAAAAAATTCGTTAAAAATCAGGAATAGCAACACCACCTGGTGGACAAATGTGTGTGACCCTTGTACAAGGAACATTTACGCCACGCTTTCAGCATAGTGTGAGTGACGCTTTTCGAGAAGTTGAATAAAAGCCAAAACACACAAAAATCCATTAAAAAAATTGAAGCCCCACCTGTTGAACAAGCTAAGGTCTACGGGCATCCAGAAGTATTTCGAAGCAATTGGCCAAGCCATTTCAGACAAGAAGATTTTTTAAGATATACCCAAGTAATGAACAACAACAAATAATCATAGGAAATCTAAATATCACTGACGTGTACCTGTTTGGACAAACGTGGTAGAGACCCACCCAAGGTACATCGCCAGCTAGTTTGAAGTGAATATGGTCAATGTTTTTTGAGAAGTCGAAAATGTGAATTGTGGACGGACGGACGAAGGGCGATGGAAAATCCTGTAATCACAGCAGACTGACAAGTCAGCCGAGCTAAATATCGTCTTCTGCAAAATTACCAGGGCCGATTGTTTTCAAAAGTGCCTAGGGACACCTCTAGGGATCCCTTAACCAGATCTCAGGGCCCGTTCTTCTTCTTTTTCTTCTTCTTCTTCTTCTTCTTCTTCTTCTTCTTCTTCTTCTTCTTCTTCTTCTTCTTCTTCTTCTTCTTCTTCTTCTTTGACCAATTTGTGTGAGTTCACTATTTTCGACTTTCCAAAACCGTTTCGCACATTATTCTGAAAATCGGTTGAAATGCACCTTGTGGAAGGTTGAAACAAGTTGTTAAGTAAGGGGAGATGTGATAGATCCCCGACTTTTATTGTTTTTATTTATTTATTTTTTTTTATCTTAGTTTGGGAATTTGTCACTTCATACCTACATTCCTATTGACGAAAATGTATAGCAGGGGGAATTGCTATGGTAATTCACATGTCCACTTCCTGTCCAGAAGAGTCGGTCAGAATCACATCAAACTTGGCGGGGACTACTTTGGTTGGGTCTCTCCTGAGCGTGTTCAAATTGGCACACTCCAGGGATTTTTGGAGTTTAATGAATTATATATACATATGCAGAGGCAAAATGTTAATTTCTTCTAAAAGTGCTTGCCCAATTGCTTCAAAATTACATTTTTCCACTTTTCATGAATTTTTAGATTTTTGAACAAATTTTTAATTTCTTTCTTCTCAAGAACTGCTCAGCCAATTCCCGGAATGTACTTGTTTGTGCTACAAACAGATACTTTTCTTCTGTGTTACGAATTTGACTCATTATTGCATTGACCGTAATTTTTTCAACAGGTTTTTTTTTGTGTTTGTGTGTGTGTGGCGGATATCCGGTCGACCGACCATACTAACCACTGAGATGACTGAAAATGAATGCGTGATTGTGGGACTCCAGAAATCAAGATGGCAGTGTTTGCTCCCGGACATGAATATCAGATAGCAGTGCTTTGTTCTTGCTTTCAGGTGACTGCTGCATGTTATTATAATAGTCATAAACCAAACAGAACATGAAATGCAGCCGACAACGCCATATATATGAACAGTGTACAGAAGTAAATTATATTTGCCATGAGAACTCAGTAAAAACAGCAAACGCTTTCAAGTGTCTCACCTGCGCAAGCTGACAGACAAATATCAGTATGCATATAGTTCAGTGAAAGCACCTTCATGCCAACAGGATACAACTTTGAAAATTAAGATTTGCTTGACAGCGAATCTGTCTGTGTACCTTGACACATAAGCAAAATTAAAAAACTTGTCCAAAGACAATAGAAGTGTATTCATATTGACAGCGCCCTTGTGTTGCCCCTCTCCCCCCCCCCCCCCATCCCACGGCAAGGAACTTGAGCGGAAGGATGGCATATATATATAATATGTTTCTCTAGTTAAAGATGACAACTTAAACGACTGTAATTTTAAGAGGCTATGTTTACTTGTTGTGTAAATGGGGAGCTCAAAATATTTACACATTGTCATTTTTTTATATAAAAAGTTTTATTTCCAAATGCAAGGTCGCGTTCCCTGTTTATGTGTCTACATCATGGTGGAAGCATCGTGCCTAGCAACCTAGACTGGCAGAGCAGGACCGCAGTTGCTCTTGGTCAGTGTGAATATGAAGAATCTGCTTTAAACACAACCCATTGAATTGAAAGATTGCCAATCATTTAAACTTCCCAAGTTTGCCTAATCAGCTCAAATTTAATTTCTACCACTGCCATTTCCAGTTTATTGGATGCACCTAGCGCAAACCTGTGAATTGAAATTTGATTGGCGTTTCTATCTATAATACTTTCCGAGATATTCGATATTTATGTTTCCGAGTGTGCCTAATTGGCACTAATTTATATTTACAACTTTCGTTTCATTGAATAAGCCACAGCACAAACATATGAATTGAAGTTGGATTGACAACTCTGTCTATAATGCTATTGAAGATATTCAACATTAAAATTTTTGTGAGTGCTTAATTAGCATAAATCATAATTTTACGATTTTCACTTTTTTCTATTATTATTATTATTATTATTATTATTATTATTATTATTATTATTATTATTATTATTATTATTATTATTATTATTATTATTTGCAGGTGCTCAAAGATGTGATTATAGCACAAACCTACTCATTACGGTTGGGTTGGATTGATGTCTCTAGCCATAATAATTATGAATATTTCGACATTAAAACTTCCCGAGAGTGTATAATTAGTTTAAATTAAATATCTACAACTTTCATTTCCAGTTTATTCGATGCGCCTATAGCACAAACTCAAAAAAATTGAATTGACACTTCTATCCAAAACGGTTTGAAAAGATGGATGATTTAAAGTATCAATTGACTGCAATTTGCATAATTATGGAAATATCAAATACTCCAAATCAGAGTATTAGTTTCAATAATAGAGCCATGGCTATGCAAAAGTTTGGACTTTTAGCTATAGCGGTCTCTGAGAAAAATTCTGGATAAAATTTAGAGGGAAGGAAGAAAACAAAGAAAGACCAGACGTTCAGTTTTCTCATTTTTTCTTCCAGTTATATCATGTCCGCAGTTCTTGTAGGCGATGGCTATATCTAAAAATCCAAACTGGTGCATGGAATAGCACCTGTTATTGAAATTGATCCTTTGATTTATTGTAGCAACTGAGGAAAAAACCCAAACAACTTAAGTTGTAATAACCGTGAACGTCTCCGATTGCACCACCAGGTAGTACCTTAGATTCGCAATAAAATTCGAAGAATCTCTTACTGTTCATGTTCAATAGATCTCAAAGGCCCAAATAACCGACTGGCCCTATCTCACTGCTGCTATATATACATGTAAGTCCCATATGCAGATGCATCATGCTTCACAGCCTGAAGTTATCTGGACCTGATCGTAATTCCAGTAGGCCACTGGATTTCTGGATAGAAGCCTGTACTGTACAGAAAGCAGAAGAGTCTTCCAGTTCGCACTGACTGTTTTAACAACTTTGTGGATTTTATAAACACAGAGTGTCATAATTAGTGTGTGGATTAGCATCATCTCAGTGACTTTCTCCACCCTGCCATGTAACTTACATAATATTTAACCAAAAATGTGAAATGCATCTAATGAGCATAATTTCAAATGCATTAAATTTTGTATATCCTCCATGAGATGTCCCACAATGTTACAAGTAGCAGTGACCTTAGAAGATATAATTCAAGGTACAAACTTTCAAATAGGCCCAGTATTCAATGAAGACAAAGTAAGCTTCTTTATTTTTATCTGGGTGCACAAACTGAATTGCTTATAGTGGCAAATCAAGCCTTTTTCCCTGAAGTATGAAAGATAAGGGTATCAATCCAACTTCAGTTTTTCAATATCGGTTTATGTTATTGATGTATCCAATGAAATTGAAGTTAAAGTTGTAAAATTTCAATTTATGCCAATTAGCCATACTTCTGAACTTTAAATGTTGAATATCTGCAGATATATTCTAGATAGAGGTGTCAATTGCAATTTTAATCCATTGGCTTGTGATATAGATTCATCCAATGCAATGATAATGAAACTTGTAAAATTTTTGCTTTATGCTAGTACACTTGAAAGAATTTGATGCTCACTGTTGCAAAACTATTAAACGTGAAGGGGTTATTTCAGTTCAAAGATTATATGCAAGATACATTTTATCATCATTGAAGAAAGTTTAAAAACATTTGAAATTTACTAATCTCAAAGGCACACAGACAGATTTGGTGTCAAGCAAATCTTATTATTACTAGTTATCCTGAACATTGTCGCGGAATCACGAGATGGAAATGATAATGTGGTTTTATTCTCGAATATTATGTTTGGTAGGGGTCAACAGAAGCTGAGTAAAAATAGAAAAAAATCATTGACACAGAGGCGACACTCTTAACGGTGCAGCTGCACTTTCTACAATGGACATTTTCTGTTCTAAATGTATATAAGCGCACAACATACCCTCGCCGCGTTACTTTGTGCAACAGGAACTGGTTCGAATTTGCAGATACTCTCGCTACAAGAAATGCACAGAGTCACGCTCTGTGCCTTGTTGGGTGCTTGTATCCTGGTTTTTACCAGCTTCTGCTCAGCCGGAGCGCTTGACCCGAGCCGTGACGATGTGCCTTTGGTTTGGGATGATGCAGCCGAGTTAAATGAAGAAACTGAAAAGAAGCTTGGGGAGAGAGCCATTTCCAGCGATCCGAAACTTGGTGAGTTTGATGCACCTCGAAGTCACGGTAGAATCAAGAACGTGTAACAGGAAAAAATATAACATTATTAGTGCTTTTAATGTGGGTTTTACACACGAATCCTATCGTATAATGAACTTCGTATTCATTTGATATGATTCTTAAATTTTATATATGGTACAAGAAGTCTCATCCCATCCCATTTCACCCAATTTCATCCTATCGCATCCCTCCACATTTCACCATATCCCATCCGCCCATCTCCTTAATTGTGTTGTCGCCTGCCGTATCGCATTATCCTTCCAATTCCATTTCATTCCATACTCGACGAATCTTAATCGTTCAGATAAATAATGATAACGCCGTTTACTGCAAAACACGATTTGAAAAAAAAAAATTGCGTGAAAAAAACAAACAAACAAACAAAAAAAACCCCAGGAATGAGAAATAAACGCTCATAAATACAATTTCCAGTGTACACCAATCTTAAGCAACGTGTACATTCAAATATCATTCAAGAGCTGTTTTATATTTGTCCAAGAAAAAAGTTCGGATTTCACAAAAAATGGACACTTATCGCGACCCTACTACAGAAACACTTTGCACAAGTCTTATTGTGTCAGAAAATGATCAGTAATTAGCTTTCAAATTCGGGGTTTTTTTAGTGTAAACTACACTTGTGTTCAGAACACGGCATTCTGATTGGTTAAGAGCCTTTGTATCTTTTCCCGAAGTTTACTGCCGAAAAAGACCATGCATAGTTAACTTGATACGAACATCAGTCTGTGTACAGACATACGATGTGGGACCGGTCTTTGCAAAACGACCCCTCCCAAACATTTTAATGTACAACGTAGCAATTAAAGCAAACAACAGATGTTTCAAAATTCCTGTCAAACGATGGCAGACTGGACCGGTGTTAAAAGTGGTTGAAAGTGGATGCGTCGGCAAAATAACAACCTTTTAACCTTGATATTTGATTCGAATCATTGCATGACTTTATTTCCTTTTTAACTCTCCATTTTCCTTCACAGTCATTTATGTTAGCTGGCGTACTGCTTTGATCCATGTCACCAGTCGACAATGTACCCGTACATATGGGCAAATACCTGTATCAAACATGGCAAAAAGGGCTCCTCTTGCCAAACCAGCGATGTGCTTGAATAAGGTTAACTGCTCAAAAAGTTATAGTCATGTTCTCCAAACACAAACTTAGCTTAATATAAAAATTCATCATATAGGTATGGAATAAGTATACTTTATGACCGCAAATGTCAGTAACATCGCTGGTTTTCCATCAGTCTGACTGCCGTTGTTGCCGGACCAACGCGTCACAGATTTGGCCTAAAATTAATCTGCAAGCCCGGTGTTTGGGAACTGGTTTGCCTCCATATGAATTCCTCTTTTGTTTGTCTTTGATTCTAATTACAGGTGCCAGTATTGACAAAGACACCTTATTGTCCCATCGCAAACGTGCATTGCCACCATTGGTTGCGTCGCTAGCCGTTCGGTAAGCCTTTGGTATTTTTGTTTTTGTTGTTGTGGTTGTTGTTGTTGCTAGTGCTTAGTGATGTCATGCGTTTGTCTATTATGATAATAAATATTCACGAACTAGTGTAAGGGGACGAAAACATCCAAGACAAAAGTGTAAGTATTGCCACTATATACGACACTAAAAGCTTCCATAATCGGCACGGCACAGATTGGTGACAAGAACATTATGGCTTTTACCCTATGTACCAACAACGCTTGATGGGCAGAAATTGATACACACACATACAAGGTGATTTAATTTTATATCTTCACAAATTGCGAGAAAAGTGAATATTGTATACAGAGCAACCTCATCCGTATTCTTATTCAGTTTGCAACTAATATTGCTTGGGGGGGGTTGTTTTTGTTTTTGTTTTTGTTTTTGTTTTTTTTTGGTTTTTTTGTGTTTTTGTTTTGCTTATTTGTTGGTATTCTTTGTTTATTTGGGCTTGAAGTTTAATGTCAACACAGTGGTAATCTTGATGTTTCCCAATGTATGGGAATTTTTAGAAGACCTATTTGAAAAATTTGATAGATTTGGTATGTTTTTTACTTATGATGTCGTTAACATGTGCTGCATGTTCATTTATGCCATATTTAAGAACAATATTCGGGGATAATGGTAGGTGGGTAATACATTACAGCAGCAACTTCTGTTGGAATTTTCAACCTGCGTAAAATCTTAGCAAAATCATTTTAAAAGTCGAATTCAATTATGTAGCAATATCTTTAACATTTTCTCTATTATTCATTCTATGCATAGTTGTCAAATTTATATTTGGTTCAGGGCACTTGTGCAAACTGGCGTGGTTGTTATAGTGATGGATGACATTCACCAGAATCCGGGCCCACATGATTCAACTAAAACATATCAAGGTTGCCCAAATCAATGTTCGTGGTCTCAGACGCCAACATAAGCTTGGAGAACCCTCAGCGCTCACAGTTTTTCAGGCCACAGATATGATGGCATTGTCTGAAATATGATAATACCATTCTGATCCAAATAACTTGAAGCCACTAACACTGAATTGCCACCACTGGTAGAGACAGAGGTCGGCATTGGGGAAGGGGGCGGGAGGGTAGCGATCTTTATTTTTTTTTAATCTCCCTTTTATTCACCGTGCGGACTTGTCAGGTCCGATCTCTGAGTGTGTTTGGATTGAAATTAATACCAGAAAAGAAGATTTGCTTCACAGCAAATCTGTCTGGGTGCTTTTAATATTTGAATGATGGGAGCTGGGTATTCACCTAATTTGCATAAATTAAAATGCTACCATTTTGGTTTATGGTACATTTGATACAGTAATTTACACACACACACACACATGCAAATTGAATTTGAAACAGCACTTCTATATCAGGCTATAATAGTTTTCAAGATATTCAAAAATTTACATCTCTTGTATTCACTTACTATGATAAACGTAAACTGCCACAGCTTTGGTTCATCGTCAATAGGAGGTATTCATATTAAACTACATTAACCTGTTCTGGTACCCTCAGTTGCTACGCAAAAAAACTATGCCTCCGCCATGACCAGGGCACTTTTACAAGTTATGTCACTGAAACATATAGAAATAGCACTTTTCGCACCAATCAAATTAAATTTTCTAAATATGTTGCATGTTTTAAAACTAAGTGAATGACTATTCTTAACTCTTTGCTTTCTAAGTTGCTCCTTTTGTCGTAGAAGTTCATTTGGCCCTGCTTAACTCATGAATGTGCCCTCCTTCCTGTCAAGTTCCTTGCTGCAGTCTAGGTGGCAGCACAGGATCCC
This sequence comes from Hermodice carunculata, assembly GCA_964020975.1. Taxonomy (NCBI): domain Eukaryota; kingdom Metazoa; phylum Annelida; class Polychaeta; order Eunicida; family Amphinomidae; genus Hermodice; species Hermodice carunculata. The sequence goes on from OZ026619.1 coordinate 49,016,191, forward strand.
AGTTAATATGCCTATCTTCAATTGGGTGCACTAATGGCACAAATTTATAATTCACAGTAAGAACAGCACATCTATCTGTAATAGTTTTGAAGATATTCAAGATTTAGATTGTGTCTGTTTGCCTGCTTTCCATAATTTAAATGCTACGACTTCAGTTTATAGTTCATTAGACCTGCCAATAGCACAAACCATAATTCCAAGTAAGAATGATGATCTATAACAGTTTTGAAGATATTCAAGATATGAATTTTGTGTGTTTGCCTCATTCGCATACTTTAAAATGATACAACTTCAGTTAATAGGTATTTAGAAATCGAAGTTAGCATTTCGTCTACTGTGCACCGCTTGAAGAATAAAAATCACTCATTGCACAAACTTAAATTGAAATTGGAATGATGCCTCTATCTATAACAGATTTGAAGATATTCAAGATTGAAAGTTTTAAGGTACCCCTACTTAGCATAGATTAAAATGCTACTTTTTTGACTGGTCATTTGATTCACCACTGGCACAAACATACATGTATAAATTGAAACTGGAATGGTACTTCTATCATAATCAATTTAAAGGTGTTCAAGATTTAAAATTTTCAAGTGCCCCTAATTTGCATAAACTTAAATAACCTTTTTTTTTTACTGTTCATTGCATTCGCCACTGCCACAATCTTACAAGTTGAAATTGGAATTGCACTTCTATCTATAATAGTTTTAACAATATTTAAGATTTAATTTTTTTTCCAAGTGCCTTTATTTAGCATGAATTAAAATGCTACTATTTGGGTTCATTGTGCATTCAATTTGCCTTTGGTACAGATCTAAGTATTGAAATTAAGAGAGCACCTGTATCTTTCATAAGTTTGAAAATTTAGATTTAAATTTATTAAGTGCCCCAAATTAGCAAAATTTGGATGCTATAATTTTTTTTTCATATTCCGTTTATTGTCAACTGTCACAAATTTGCATGTGCAAGGTAGAATTTTGTGTGCATTAAAAATCGTCTAGAAGATATGTAGCTTGTAAGTTTTAAATGCCCTTAATATGCATAGTTTTGAAAACCATGACAATTCCAAACTGTCAGCTCTATTTTGAACCATTTACCAGCATAACTACAGGATCGAAATTTTACTCTTCAGCCAATTTGCCAGCTTTCAGTTTCTTGGTTACAAGGGTTTGGAGAAACGGTGGTCACACGAATATATGTTGTAAAAAATAAAGAAAGGAACAACGAAAGATATGTCAGAAAAACGGAATGTCTGTGTTGGCTCATAACGGATTTAACACGTGCAAAGTTGCACACCTGTGGAAATATTGTCATTTGCTGATTGTTTGTAGTGAAACATACAACATACATGATAACGAAAAAGTTCAGGAGCCTGCTTACAATACCATGACATATGGCAACAACTAGCTGAGGTATCAAGGGGCCACACTATGGAACAATTTTCCTGCTCAACTTAAGGAATCAACAAACTAAAGCCAGTTGAGGAAACTAATACAAGCATGGCTTGCCCCCAGTGCTGCTGCTGCTCTGTCTGTGTTCTGTTCAGGGGTCGAGCTGTCTCATGATCAGCGCAATCGCTGATTTTATGTTGTTGTTTTTTTAATTTCAATTTTTTATTTATTCATTTATTACTTTTTGGGGGGTCATGTCATGATTTACTGGCCTTGAATATGTTTTCATACGTGAGTTAATTGTACATAATGTGCCCATCTTTTATCTTTCTACTTCACTGTGTAATAATAGCGCTTCAGGGCCAATGTTTTATATTATTGTCCCACTCGACTTTAAATAAAGATTATTATTATTATTAATATTATTATTATTATTATTATTATTATTATTATTATTATTATTATTATTATTATTATTATTATTATTATTATTATTATTATTATTATTATTATTATTATTATTATTATTATTATTATTATTAAAACGGGCACATGAAACTATCCTGGTAGTTAATTTTTACGTCAGTAGTCATTGATTTTGAACAGCAGGGAGGTGAGTTTTTTTTTTAATTATGACTATTGTTGTTAATGAAGATGTTGGAATTCAGCTATTTGTGTGTGTGGGGGGGGGGGGCTGGGTGTTTGTGTGTACACATGTATAATACTTTTTGCTAAATGTTTACATATATGGGCAGATCTATAGTTCAGGGTGTATGGGGGCACGTGCCTTTGTCTCCAACGATTGTTATTTTATATTTCTGAAGCTAAATGGTTTGTTTGAAGATGATCTGC